>JAVJIX010000006.1:4920000-4970000 GCA_036785185.1 Paratrypauchen microcephalus | reverse complement strand
AAACAGTACTGCAAACACATAATTTAAAAATGTTGTTGAATTGATTAATTCATGATTAAAGGGTCCATATTGCACATTATTTTCTGATTGATGTTGTAATGTTGTTTCCTAATCAAAAACATACCAGCAATTAGGTTTTGGTTCATTCACATATACTTAACACACAAACCCTATTTTTTCTATATATCTTTTTATATGACTTAATACTCACAAGAGTCACTTTTGTGTACTATAGGATCTTTAATGTTGTATATCACTAAGTAGATACAGTAGAGGAATAGTAATTGCTAATTGACCATGTTCCTATAAAGGAGATTTTATACTCAGTGGAACATTCTGATTATGTTAAAGGTGCACTATGTAACTTTTTGGGTTGGGATCCATCACCTGCTTGTTTTTATGGATATGACATTTCATGCTCTGCATGGAATTATTTTGTAAATAATTAACAGCTCTACCTCACATTTATTCAGTTACAGGTAATTTTATAGCTCAAAATACCTAGAAAAACAAGCATTCTGATGAAGCGTAGCCGGGTTGCCTCTCCACAAATCTGACCTGTAATTTGGTCTGGTTTGGTCTCGATGAAGATAAGAAGGTTTAATACCATACTATGAAACATTCGACACAAAGCAATAACATCTCCATGAAGAAAGGCACTTGACGGACCCTCCACCAGAAGACTTACACAATGTACCTTTGACAAAATAGCAATGTATAAGATACATTTGCAGCTAACAAAATGAATATGTTTTATTAATAACTAATTAAAAGTAATTATAACTTATAATTACTTATAACTTATATAACTTATAACTTATAATAAGATTATAAATAAAACAAAAAAGGTATGTCATATTTTGAAAACAGTATTCAAAGTGTGTATGTCTATATAGACTTTGCAGTTTGTACATCATATCCCGTTTCCTCATGATTTAAAATACATCCGCAATCTGCTGCTGTTGATGCACTAAATAAGAAATCCTAACGACACAGGTCCTGTTGGTCTTGACCTGGTTGTAAAACTCTGACATAGTGTTGTATTTCTTTCCACAAACGAAATTCCCACCTCGTTTTTCTTTTTTTGTTTTGTTTCCGCCTCTGCTTCTCACCAACCCAGACCCTCCAAAACCATTCACAGCACTGACCGTTAATCACATGATCCAGTTAACTGCTCAGGGTGGAGGAGGGCACACAGGTAAACCCCCCCACCACCACAAGACACCACTGTAAATGCAGTCAGTACTTAGGCCTAATGTCACTGTTGTACCCGCTTCTTGCCAACGTTATCACTACTGGTAACATCAAACTTACTTTGGGAATCTGTGAAATGAAATAAATATTTTTGTTTTGTCACATAAGCTAAGCATAGATTTTCACTCACCTCTCACAACAACAATCTGGTAGCACTTTTATGATGGAACAGGTCATGTTTCTTATTTTGGTAACTCATGTCATGTGATGAAGGTCATCTTAAAAATAAGAATTTATGAAGGTCGTTTCCACAATTATAACAATGTTTTGAGAAATATGTGGTGATATCCTGCAGCTTTATTCTCATGTCATTACCATCTTATGGGTCTAAACAAAAGATGCTGGATCAGGCTGGCCTTAATGACACTAAATGTGTCATAAAAAGAAATCTCCTCACTGCAGTATGTTCAAAATGGTGAGTTATTTTTCACTACTTTTTGTTAAATGTAAACACTGTATACTATACCCCTGAACAACATAAATAATTTCAAGCAACTATTTTAACTAACATTTCTGTCTTGTGGCCCACACAAAAAGGAACCAAGTTTAGGTTAATTTCTCTGTTAAATTTTCATCTTATATTTGATTCAGTTCAGCGGCCCAACTGCCGAAATCCAGAATGATATCTCTCTGTATTTTTTATAGACTTACATCAGTCTGGTCCCTGTGCTCTCTGTTTTGTCTCAAGCCCAGTCAAACATGATCATGCAATCAGATTTGTTTTCTTCACTGATACATGTTAAACAAAGGATCTCATTGGTCACCTATCATTAACAAATACAATCAAATTTATCTCACCTCATATTCACAGAGATTAGTGCTTTGCTCATTGATTTAGCAGAAATCCACAAAGTTTTTCAGTCCCAGTGACATATTTTTCCTTTATTTTTTGTATCCTACCCAAATTTGTTGGTGACCAGACTCACATCTTTGTAAAGTAACTGAAATATGTGATTGCATTCGCTATGTGATGCCTTCTTATTTATTACTCAGCGCAAGTATCTTTAATAATACACCATAGGACTGCATATCCTGTCCTCAGCGGCCTTTTCCTATAAACAGACTGTGGCCATTGAAACCAGTGATCTTTGTTTCACAGCAACACCTACCACACAGAAGCCACTGGAACTTTCCATCATATAATTAACTCAATCTACACTTTAGTCTTTGGACTTACCTCACCTTAATAAAGAATGAAGTGAGGATATGAAAGAGAAAAAAGATTACCAAGACAGTTTTACCTGGATCCTTTTTTGATTAGCTGCACATTCTTGAAATAATCTTAAATAGAAATATTTAATTGTTTTAAGAAAATATAGCAATAATCTACTTTGAAAATGGAAAAAGACATTAGTAGAGACATAGTGGATGCTGTTTTTCCTGTGAAAATATACAGTAATCCTTGTAAATCTAGTAAAAGAAACTGAAACAGTTTGACACGTTGAAGCCAACAGGTCACTGAGGATGGTGGACTAGATAAAGGCCAACACTGAGCACAGCCTTGAATAAAGGAGCAGTAATAGAGGATATGTAATATATATTTTTAAGAGATCCAACAGAGGAACAATACCACTGTACTTACAGGAGCAGAGGCTTCGGGTTACAGATATTGCCCTTAGGACAGGGTCCTACCTTTTCTCCTAAATACAATAATGGTGCTCACGAATAAACAAGATGCACTGACCTTGTTTTGGCCAATCCCGGAGGACCCACACACCTATAAAGACCCCTTTACACAATTCACATCTGAGCGCATTGAGGACTGGCAGTCAGGACACAGACCTTTTGCAGAGTTTTCATCGCTCAAAGCAAAAATGAAGATCTTTCTTTTACTTTTGCTTTGGCCAGCCTTAGTGAGCAGTACTCCCACGTTAGCCGAATGTGGAGTAGAAGCCAGGAGACCAAAGCTGGATGACATTGCGGTGGAGTGTGGAACTGCATACATAAACCTGGCCATTCAGATGTGTCCAGTCGTCTATACCGGCTACAATGAGTCTCAGCTGGTCATGAACCACATAGTGAGCTCAGCTTGTGGGGCCACTCTGGACGTCAGTGTCTTCCCTCCTGTGGCCCGCTTCAGATTCCCCCTCAACTCCACCAATGCCTGTGGAAGTAACTTCAGGTACACCAGCGCCCCTGGGACTGGGGTCTTTGAGGATTTCTCCAACATCCAGAATGTCAACATCAGTGGCATCATCCGAGGAGTAGACCCTACCACAGGTAGCATCACGTACAATGCAGAGCTGAAGTACTACTACTCCTGCGCCTACCCGTTAGAGTACCTAGTCAACAACACTCAAATCGATGTGTCAGGGTCCTCTGTTTCCATCACTGACAGAAATGGCACCTTCTTGAGCACCTTGTACTTGAAGCTGTACAGTGACTCCGCTTATACCATACCCTATGTGATGCCAAAAACAGGCATTGAGCTGCGGACACTCATCTACGCTGAAGTTCAGGCTAAAAATTTGACTGACCAGTACCATGTCCTGCTTGACCGCTGCTATGCCTCCATCTCAGCGCTGCCAGAAACCTCCAGCATTTTCAACTTGTTTGTGCCCTGCTCCAAGGACAAATCCACCATAATAGTTTCCAATGGCGTGAGTCAATCGGCTAAATTCTTCTTCCCGGCGTTCCGTTTCATTGAGCAACAAAATGAGAACGTGTCCACCTACTATCTCCACTGCATCACCCGGCTGTGTGAGAAGAACTCCTGTGACATCTTCAAGCAATGCTCCACGTCCAGAAGAAGAAGAGAGATCAAGGAGTTAGACCCCAACGGTGTCTACACCCTCACCTCTCCAGAGATCATCACCAAGCCCTCCTCACCTGTCTACAGCGCACAAACCTCAACTACCAACAAAGTTCAAAACTCATCTGTGGGTCTCGGCGTGGCAGTTGGGGTTCTGGCATGCATCTGTGTCATCGGTCTTATCGTCGGTGCTGTGTTTTACAAAAAGCTTAGAAACTGAGGAGGCTTCTTATATTCGGGACACATCCTAGAGAATTCTGACTCCCTTTTCAAGTTTTTGGTGATGGATTGACCCCAAGATGCTTATGAATGTTCTACTATATTTTAAAATGCAGCATATGTGTTAAGCTTGCAATAGGGAATGCACCATTTTATGATTAGGTAGATCTTGTAGTCTTTAAAATTCATTCGATGGATAAAGAAAGCTATAAGTGTTATTGCATGTATGCACTTTATATGCTTTAGGCACAGGAGACAGAAGAGAAGAAAATGGCAATGATTTCAGAAATTAACACTGCTGATTGTACAAGCTTGAATGTAATGTGAAAGTGAAGTTAAAGTACTTTTTAAAGTATTATGTGTAACTTATTGAAGTGACCTTGAGATATGAAAAGCATATTGCTTTAATAAATTACAAATCTGTCCATGAAGCACCTTGAGCTAATCAGTAAAATTACACTAGAAACTTCCCTGAAAAGTTATCTCAAAAAGTGCAGTTGTTTGTTTGTTTCTATTCTATTTGTTTGTTTTTATTCTGTCTCTTCCTTAAACTACTTTCAAAATAAAAGTCTTTCATTCTGCTTGTTCAGTTTTAATGCATAATACAATTTACATGTTGTATTGAGAATAAAAAACATTAGAAAATACATCCATCCATCCATCCATCCATTTTCTTCCGCTTATCCAGGGCCGGGTCGGGGGGGCAACAGTCTAAGCAGGGACTCCCAGACTTCCTTCACCCCAGACAGCTCCTCCGGGGGGACCCCAGGGTGTTCCCAGGCCAGCCGGGAGACATAGTCCCTCCAGAGTGTCCTGGGTCTTCCCCGGGGCCTCCTTCCAGTGGGACATGCCCGGAAAACCTCCCGAAGGAGCGACGTGGCACCATCCTTAACTACGGATCCATAGGGGACTGCTGCGAGATTTGGGCAGCAGTCAAAGGCAGGGACCTCGACAACCGGATCTCCGGACATGGAGACTAGCTCTGGGAACATGGAATGTAATTACAAAATACAGTAAAACTAAAATCAATACTCATCTTAATGATTTATATACTATGAGAAAAGGGAAAGCTATACCCAAATATTCAATACATCATTACGTTATTTGGGTCACTTCAATCAGTGAAAAGCATCATGTAATATTATAGTAACATACATACCTTAATGCCTCAGGTCTATACACATTAGTATATAGTCCCACTAAGATTTCACATGGCCTACATACTCTATTCTGTCTTTAGAAATCCACCAAATTGGGCGGTCTGCAGTGGGGTAAGTGTATATCATGAACATGGGAGGAGTCACGTGTAAAACCTTAGCTGTATGTATTGTACCTCAGCCCCCAAGCATTGCTCACACAAAAACAAACAGTAAAAACAAACTAAAATAACAACATGTTGTATGATTTATTTATTTTGGTTGTATTTCTTGGACAAAAAATTTTGAAAAACATGCATTTTTGCTGTGCGTGGGCTAGCATCTCCACAAACTCGTATTTGGCCTGAAGGAGGGCTTCCTCCTGCTACCCTGGAACAGTTGTTCCTTTGGGTTTAATAATCTTCCACAGTATGGCAAAACACATCTCTCTCCATGAAGAGTGTTCCGAAGTATGGTTTTATTCTTTGTATTTGGATTCATGCAGATCACTTGCCAACTTAGAACGTTATCTTTAACTAAAATAATATTGAGCTCTTAGAAATAATTATTTTAGGAATATAAAATAATAACACATAACGGGAGAAATATGAAAAATTTTAAAAAGTATAAAAAATTTAAAAAACATAAAATTAGAAGCATTTGGAGCACCTGTATTATGTCACTTTATTCATTTATCATTCATTTATCATTTATACATCAGAGCGATGCTAACTGTGAGCCGTCTTGTGCTAAAGTGCTAAACACTTACAGCACTTCAAGATCTTGCTCCTTTATGTAGTTTTTTGTTTTTCTATTTTTAGGGGCAGATATTTGTATATTGTTAAAATAAAAAGTAATTGCATATGTTTACAAAATGAATATCTGCGTACATCTTTGAGTTGGGTGCAGATGAGAGTGAGTGGGGGAAAGTGTATATACAGGCGTTCAGTTTCAGCCTCATAAATCTGCCCTTCCCTGCAGAGACAGATGAAACTGCCTCCTATAGAGCAGGCATGGGCAGGGCCATATTTCACATCAGCAGCATAGAGCTCCCGCTGCGCAAACACAAGATGGACAACCGGACACGCTGTCTCTGTACGCTCGTTTTCTGTCTAAATGTTTTTTGAGTCTCAAGAAGTCCTCCCTGTTTTGAAGGTGATTTGTTAAGATGCCGAAGATGTTATGTAAAACACCCTGAAAAGACACATGAGCCCTGGTCCATATCTTTGATTGGGATTTTAATCAATAGTGCTATATTGTCGCAACTACAGTTATCGACCTTAATCTTAGGCAATAAGGTTATCATTGATAGTTTCAGTGTATACATGTAACAAATCTGTTTCCGCAATATACAAATTTCTTCTTCACTTAAAAATGACACTTGACCACCAGAATTCAGAAGACAAACTTCCAAAAGGAATTCTAAAAACAAAGTAGAGGTGTATGGATCATATACATGACTGGGAATCTTGTACCTTGTAACAATTGTAAAATAAATATTTAGCAATGATATAGTTACAATTATAGTTCCTATAATTGGTCATACTTGTATTGTTCGTGACAGACAGCTCAGTGCAGCCTGACCCAGGGCAGAGCAGAGGCAGTGGATGCAGCCGAGAGTGTGGAGAGCAGTGCTGAGTGAGGACTCCATGTTTATTCGTCCATGGGGAGAGGCCTGTCAGAGCCGGATTCCTCTGAATGAACTATGGGGCCTAATTCCTGAGGGCTGGATAATTCACTAATATGGGACTGTTGTGTTTGCTGTGGATGTGACACCTCCACAATAGAGCAGAGAATTCACACAAGGACAGTCTCCCCAAGCAAATGATACCACTCATATCAGCAGTAGAGGGCAGAGTGTGAGATTGTATGAAATAGGGCAAAATAAACCTGGATTGCATGTGGCTACTAGAATTCAAGAAAATTTACAAAAGTACAACGTTTGTTTCAAGTATATCTCAAAAATACCCACAACAAAATAAAAAGGCTTACTACTGACATCCCGCTTAAGTATGATCTTTACCGCTGTCATAAATAAGATTAGACAGCCATTTCTGACCTCTCATATCAATAGGGTGAAAGGATGGTCAGATAACATGAGAAGTGAGACAGACAGACTTATGCTTTGGCATATTCAAACATATGAAAATCAACAAAATGGTAGATCCTATAACAGTGAAGTTTGACCAGTGCTGCTGTTGTGTTCATCTGCGACACTTCACAAACTTGTTTTTTTACTTACTGTACTGTATTTGGTTGAAAAAGTTACATACACAAGTGCATGTAAAGAATACAATAAAGATCGAGATCATCCGTATAGCGTCCTTAAAGGCCCTCTCTGGAGCAGCTCCTGTGTGGAGTTGTTCACATACAGGAAGACCCCTTTGCTCTCCCTCTCTCATCTTCTGTATCGGATATCGAATCAGTCATCTCCACTGTGTTTCCTGGGGATTCTTTGGCATTGAGAAAAGCGGAAGGTAAACCCCTTACTGCTCCCCTGCTCCTGATTCTTCTAAGTGATTGTAAACCTGTTTGAGTTTTCACTTTGTTGGGACTATGAAACCCAAACTGGCTGTAAATGTGGGATAAGTATGACAGATAAATTATTTTACCTAGTTTTCCTTTCCTGCCATTTGACGCTGGTTCGGAGTGATAAAGTGCAGTCTCTAAAACTCAGCAGAAGTCTTCCTCCTCATGTGTGGGAGGTCTGTGGGAGGAAATGAGCCCTACAAATGGACACGTTCACAATGATGCACTCTGGACTCTTTTATGAGGAAAGGAGGATAGAGCTAAAGTCTATATGAAGGCTATGTAAACTCTCCCCTACACAGCCTGGCATGTCAAACCTGCATCGGAGTGTGTAATCGTAACACCATGTCCAAGGCAGTGCACCACTCACAAGCCAAATTGTGCATGTCATCGCCCACTCCTGCTGGTGAAATAGTGAATCTGACATCATCCAGCCCCCTGCGGAGAGCACCAGGGGACCACCAGGGGGCCGGGGTCAGAGCAAAGCGGGACAGTGCATGGGGGAGGAGGGGAGGGCGTGGACATGTGAGGAATCTGGTCTGTGGAAGAGTTTGAGGCTGTTCCCCTGGGGTCCATCTGAAATTATTACCTGCTCCTTCGGCCCGTTACATCTTGTTTCCGCTCTTTATGTGTCCTCCACAGCTCACTCTGGATCTGTCATTTCCATTTGTGGACATGTGTATTTCATCTATTTAGTTAGAACTCCTTCAAACTGCAGTGAACAACGGCTGCTACGCCTCATTGGAAACTCAAGCTCCAACAAATAAATTCTATTTTATATACAGTACAAATGTTCATTTACTCTTTGAAAGGCTTTGTAAAGATACCCCACTCAGTAATAACTATCCAAGAATATTCTTGATAAAAATGCATTACAATGTCAGTAAAATGTGCCTATGTATGGATTGTTGAAATGTAAAGATGATTATATTAAAGCGTGTAAACTTCAAAAAAATACTGTGGAATATTCCAGGCAAAGCAATCTCAATCTCAATGGAGCCACCAGAAAAATTATACTCTACACCTTAATATGTTCCCTATTTCCTCCATGTTCAAACATGTTTTGAATGGACAGTACGTATACAGGTGAGTCTTGCCTGACAGGTACAATACGACAAACTAATCTGTGTGCTACCCTGAGGGACACGGACACAGAGAAAAACATGAGTCTTGACCTTGAAGTTTCAGATGCAGATTAATTCTGGAGAAGACAACCAGCTGACCCCCCAGTGACCCAGGCTTTACTCTGAGCTCAACACACACTTCTGCAATTTCTCATCAGCAAAACATTCCTCAAAATGTAAGGACCACCACAGCTGTAAAACACAACACTTAAAGGGGCACTGTGTAACTTTTCTGGTGGAGGGACTGCCACCTGCTTATCTCTATGGCAATCTGATTGCCTTGCTTGAAATGTTCCATAATATGGAATTATTCAAGCAGGTGGTGCCATTAGGCCAAATTACAGGTCAGCTCTGTGGAGAGACTACCCTGTGTCTGCTGTCTTTATTGTGCGTTTCCTAATGATCATTTTAATCTAAATCTGTTAAAATAGAGTATTCCTCTTGCTGTGTAAGGGGCACTTCCTATAATAAAGCACAGCATACTCTCCACACCCCAACACCATTTTGTGGGACTGTTAAGTCCTTTGACAAGAGCGCAGGGATATGGGGCATTCTGAAAACGTCAGCTGGTGGCTTGTTAACACTCTTTTTCTCTGGCCCGAATGTGAAAATAGGTCTGCCTCAGCCTCAAAGAGCACTGAGAGCATTCCACTGATGAAGAAAATAGTTAATGCCAAGTAAAATACTATCACATACATTATAGTATTTAAGTGATGCAAAGTGCATCTTTAATCTTGCTAATGTCAAACAAAATTCTATAATTATAAGTAATTATAAGTATTACTTCTATAAGTATAAGTAATTATGTAACTATTCTGGTGGAGGTTCAGCGTCCTGATTTTCTCCATGGAGATATAATTGCTTTGCCTATAATATTCCACAATATGGCATTTAACTTAATCTATCTTTATGGACAGAAACTAGTGCAAGTTACGTCCGATCTGTGGAGTGATAAGCCCGCTCATAGGAAGAGTGCAATATTTTCCAAATATTTTTTAAGCAACAAAAACAGGAGTAATTGATTAGCTTCAAGATAGAGGTGTTTAATGTAATACTGTGGAAAATTCCACGCAAAGCTATAACATCTCCATGGAGACAGTTTCTCTAGAAAAGTTACATAAAGCACCTTTAAGTTAGTAAAAATCTTTCTGAGAGTACTGGTATGCCTTATGTTGGACAGTGCAGGATGTGATAGGGTTACAGTGGGCTGAAAGGCCTTGGTGATTTGAGGTGGGGTCTGTTACAGTGAACAGGTGGTGCACATGTGCTGCCCAGAGCCCCTGATGCGCACATTCTTCAACATATAACATCCAGGGAGTTTCCATCTTTTGGACCACAGCAAACCCCTAAATAGTGACCGTACTGCTATAACATTCAATTTAAGAATAACATGTCACATCCAATACCACAAAGATATAACCAAAGTGGATCATGGGAGGATCAAATCAAATGGAATAAAGAAATCTGTGAGAGAAGTCGTAAGAGGAATAGTGGAAAACAGTTGGACCACACAAAACCTGCACACAGGTCTTGGTCAGGAACCTGGATCTCAAGGGACCGCTGAGACACAGTGAGGTAATTTAGACCATCTGCAGAGAGGCAGAGCTGGAGAAGGGCCTTCCATTTAACAGCCCTCCATAAAACCATTTTTTTGGTTCTCTCCAGAGCCTTACCAAAGCAGATACACACTATTAATTTCTATCAAAGTATCAGAGACCAAGATAGGTTTGGTGAAAATATTACAATTACTTCATATTTTGACCAGTCTTGAGCATTACGTCTAAAGAAATGTCAAGAACATTTTCAAGGTCCAGGCATCACCACCACACAAGTGAGATGCCCTAGGGAAGGTCTGGTCCATTTGGTTGCTTGTGAAAATACAAAGAAAAACTTAGAGAGGAGAGTAGGAAAAGTGACTTGCACAAAGACACAAAGACAGTAGCACTGATAAAAACCATAGAAGCACCAACAGAATAACTCCCATCACTTTGTCATATTTGGTAAGTTTATCACTGTCAGCAGCAACAGTCCTCAGGTCCCTCTCACTTGTGTCGATCAGTGTGTCTCATATTAAATATCCACTGCCAGTCAAAAGTCATATTTAAATTGGTGCTGATCTGGAGGGAGATATTTCTGGAGAAGGACATATTGTGAATATGTGCATACCCAGTGAAATGTTAGGAGAAGGCCTAATCTCATTTTCAGGGAGGATTAGTGGTAAGGTTAGCTTCTTTAAATGAGTATGCGGCTGCTCTGTCAAGAGGCTATAATGGGACAGAAGATGGACCACACAGGAGAAAAAAGTGTATAAATGTATTTTTGTGCAAAATCTTTTGAGGTAGGAAAATTTATAAGATAAAACTATATTTACATAAATAAATAAATACGTTTTGATTCAGTTATGCCATGATGACAATCATACAAACAACATTTCAACATGTAAATTAGGCCTACTTATTTTATTATTGTGTGAAGAATCCCTCAGTCGTCCAGGTAGAATCCATGGTAAAAGGAGAAATTCAATTTGTCAACTGGACAAAGTTTATTTGGTCGAAAACGTTTTGCAGCTCATCCGAGTTGCTTCGTCAGTTCTGGTTAGAGTGCTGATAGACACTGCTTATATCTAGCTGCAGGAAGGAGCTAACTACACTGAAATTATTCTGAAACTATCCCACCTCTTTGTTTTCAGCTTTCTGTCTTTTGTTTCTTTCAGATTCTCTCTGGCGTCTAGTTTAACTTACCCATTCAAACCCTAATGGCTGTTTTCACACCTCTGGACCTGACCTGGCTAGCCCCCTTGTTTCCTTTGGTTGTTTTGATTTAGGTTTGAGAATGGAATTATATATGGGAGTCAGACATAATTTGTCTGCGAAACGTTTTCGACGAAATAAACTTTGTCCAGTTGACAAATTGAATTTCTCCTTTTACCTTATTTTATTATTGGAATAAAACAAAAACTCCTCTTGGTTTATATGTTCATTATATGCCTTGATTTTCTCTCTCTCTCTCTCTCTCTGTGTGCGTGTGTAACATGCATATATTTATAGTTTACATCTATAGGTTTAAAACATATATATTATTACCACAACATATCATAAACAAAACAAAAGTTTGGCATTCAAGCTACAGCGTTTACCTTGTGTTTGCCTGCATTTTGTCCCAGTCACTAGCTTATTGATAATGTCTTCATATGTAAACAGCAGTGGTTAGGGAACATGCTGATGTGACAGTGAATCTCAGCATTGAACCCAAAACCTTTGCACAAGAAACAAAGTTTGTATTACTTATGTACACCTCAACTCATAGTGACTTTACTATACTTTTTTTTAGTTTTTTAAGTATAACTATACTATCCTACCCACTGTTTCCCATGGCCCAGGTTCACCTCAGAGACAGTGACAGACTGACAACAATAATGAATATAGACAAATTCTAGAGAGAAACACTTTAGCACCTGAACCCTGCGGAGGACAGTAAACGTCACCAGGAGATTTACACCGCTGTAGATTGAGAATGTCCAATTCCCTTCTCCGCAATAATGCTCCTGCAGCTGTTATGGGCATCAGGCTGAAAACTCTGAGAGGGAGAGCTATAGGAGGAGGAGACACAAAAAAATGAATGACACTGTCTGATCCACTTTACTGCTACTAGTATCTTTCATTGACCTTGTCACAACCAACTGATTATATAATACATGATGGAGCAACTAAAGCAAAGAATAACCTTTAAAAACTTGGCTGCTTCATAAATGTTTGCACTTATTTGTAAGTAAAAATCAGAGGCAATAGATGAGGTACACCCTATGTACATCCAAAAAGAATACCAATGATGTTTAAGTCCAGCAGGATCCGAATCACCAACCCTCTGATTACAAGACAAGCCAAATGAGCCACTGCCCCCATCGATGTTAATTTTGTTGATACGGATACCCATAGTGCACTGATGTTATTCAAAGTTGGTAAGTGTGGTCCTTGATTTGCTGAAAGCCTCCAGATCACTGAGCAGCTGCTGACAGAGGGACATCTGGGCTGTAGGACGTGTGGATGTGCTGCTAAAGTGTGTGAAGGAGACACATCACAACATGCTGACAGCATCGACTCAGGTTCATCATCACAAGCTGCCAAACCCACATCACCAAGAGAAACCAGCAGCTCAGGCCCAGGCCACTTCATGTGTGGCTAAGGAGGTAAGTATATAACTAAGCTACATTTAGAATATGAAATCAAGATTGTTGTGTTTCTGTAATATGCAGCTTAGTACATGGCAATATGGACTTATCACTACAGTACCTAGTGTTATTTACAGTATTAGTGTCTTGCTGTGGGTCATGCCTCTTCTGGGGGTGTGTTTATTTGTTCAAATTTGAACTTGACCATGCCCATGCTCAGCCTGGCTCCATTGACTCCACTTTCTATTGAAAAACCATGGTATGGTACTTGTGGTCGGAAATCCAAATATGAAACTCGGAACTCCCTCTGGCCACTTGTTTATGTATATAGCCAAAATATAAATTATTCATATTTTGATGTCACTGTTTCACCCCTTTAATGTTCATTAAGCAAGGAAGACGCACCCTTTTTCCCACACACTTCAGCATCTACGCAGATATAAATCATTTTGGCACAGCTGCGGTCTGCTGCTCTATCACTCCTCTGATAAGCCTTCTCAAATCTCCTCCAACATCATGTGCCCTTCCAGCTCTGAGCCTGCCCCTGCCTATGTGTGAAAGCATGTGGTCACCTCCATAAGACACAGAACAAGTGTACAGCAAATGTGGCTCTGCAGAACGTGTTAGAGTGAGTGAGGCTGTGATTATGGCCGTAACTAGGGCCCACTAATCTGTGCAGGCTGATAAAGATCCATCTCATCTCACAGCTCTGGCAGCTGAGGGGATGTGAACACGTATTTCAGTAAATGAGAAGACAGAATTAAGATAAGAGTCATGGGCTACAAGGGTACCATAAATTTCAACTTCTGTAGTTAATCCAAGCAAACTTGCTCTATACATTTTAGTATTAGCAATATGTTTTTCATACATCTTCAAGTACCAATGGGATGGTTTAAGTCTTTGAACCAGCATACTGAATTAACTATGTAGCAATGAACAACAACATTGAATTGCCACGAGGAATAGTACTATCCCCATTGCTCTTTGCATATTACACTGGTATTCAAAATTTAAACATTAAGTTTTGTAATAAAATAACTGCATAGTTTTGCACTTTGGCAAACCAGGCTACAGGCAACACCTTTAAATGTGTTCACATACTAAAAAGTACTAGCACCATATGCTTCCCATTGCCTTCAGGGTGTGAGTGTGTTTTTGGACAGTGGACATTTTTGCATGCCCAATATAACACAATGGGGTTTCATTAGCCCTATCTTCTCAGCAGAGACCTCATAATGACGACACATACACACACATGTCTGTCTCACAGGACGACACACGCTGGAGGCAAGAAACCTACTCTTTTTTTCCTTGTGAAATATATTGATATAATTCTGACTAATCTAATAATCTAATTTGTGGTGAGGAGTTCGGTGTGTGGTGACTCTTATAACAGTAACACAGTTGTGGAGCAGAGAGGGAAGTTCAGGCCTCCAGGGGGAACGCAAGTGAGAACAGCCCCAGTTCTGTGACCCCTGCGCTTCAACAAGGTTTAAAATTCTTCTCATTGTATTAGCTGAGAATAAGACTTTAGTGAAACTATAAACCAATAACTAAAAATAAATAATTCATCTTTAATATACACATTGCTGTTATTGAAGTTTGATGACATCTTTCTTATATGTTAGATTTGAACATGTAGCAATTTTTTTTTCTTCATAAAGATATCCTTCAATTAAACCACTGATTAATTGTTGTCTTAATCAGCAAAAAAGTAAATTGATTTGATTTGAATTAACTATCAAAACATATGTAAATGTTCTTAAAAACAATTAGAATTGTATTAAAATTGTCAACAACTTACTTCTACATGATTGTATGATTGTTTTGTTTAATGTAATTAAATTACATATTATTATATACAAATTATATATATATATATATATATATATATATATATATATATATATATATATATATATATATATATATATATATATATATATTTTTTTTTTGTTGCATTTTTGCATTTTTGCTTTTGGATACCCCATATGCAAGTACATCTAACATTTGCCTGTGCATTTTATTTTCCGGGCAAAGGAAGAGAAGATGTTTACACAGAAACAGCTCTCGTCAGCACAAAATGTAGTCCCGTTTTGTTCTCCACAGGTGCTGCAACTTAAAGGGCTGCTCATGTGACAGTGGTTCCAGCTCCAGTCTCAGGATGCCGACGCTTTCACCTGTGTTCGGAATAACTGTGTTAACAGCTTCTCACACTGCTGTGCCCTGCGCTCCTCCAGCACCACACAACAACAAGAGAAACTGACAAAAACTGAAAACACACTGCTCTGTTTGAAATAAGCCTAAGGAATTAACAGTCTGGGTTCTGTGGTGTGGCACCTAATAAATGTAATGGGACAGTAGTTATGTTCAAATAAGGGGAAGGCCCATTTTCCTTGTAACTGAGGTAGTGTTTGAAAAATCAATATAAAATTATTTTTTTAATGCATGCATATATACCCCAAAGAAATAATTGCCAAAACTTGATTTAATTATTGAAATTTTCAAAGAAAGGGTTGACTTTCTCATGCAAATTTAAGTGTTGCTTTACCTGAGCCAAACAGATTTAAGAGGGGTACAAATGCGTTACTGCTATAGAAACAAATATATATATATATATATATATATATATATATATATATATATATATATATATATATATATATATATATATATATATATATATATTCATATTTATATATTATTCATATATATTCACAACATTTTTGTGACAACAAAATTTAGTAGTTTTTAGTGCACTCAATTATCTTTGTTCTTTATATACTATTACTTGAGTATTTGAATTTGGTGTTTTTTGGGGTTTTTTTTGGTTTGAGGCATGCATCTGCAGTATATTATGCACCATCTTACAAAAGGTCCTATTCCATATCAGCCACTAGGAGGAAGCTGTGAGTCTGTCCTGCAGCAGCTCTTGATGCATCTTCCTCAGAAACAGAAACTGGTGCAAGTGTGTCCTTTCTTTTGTGTTGAAGTAAGACGTTGCTATCACTGTGCTGCTTTGAGAGCAAATTCCCACAGCTCTAAAAGTTCCCAGGCCTCTGCTCCAGTCTTAGCTCAAGCCCTATCTCACTAATGAAGCACATGCATTTCATTTGAGCTCACTGCTTAATGTCCCAGGAGAATATGAGGATGAGGGGAAGGCGAAAGGTCCAATAAAACGCTGCAGGCTTTGGGTTCGGGGCAGGGGCACAGGGCTGGTTGTAGCACCTGTCACATGCGTCCTGGGACCAGTGAATGCTATTGATGAGTCCGCTGAGGTCAAAGTGGGCCCCCTTGCATCTCTCAGGCAAAGCCAGAGGGATCGCTGGACACCTGTCAATCAGAGAGGGGAGCTATAGGATCTGCTCACAGCTACTGTGTCCTAGGCCTAAGGCAGTTAAGCCAGCACACAGCAAGCTCAGGACATTCTCACAGAAACTCTATAACAAGATAATGATCTTACAATATTACAGCCACATTCATAAACTTTTCACACACTGGCACTTTATGTCTGAGTTGTATCACTAATTTCAGCATCTATTTCTTTTTTTTTATTTCCCATAGAGCAGTCTAATTTAGATTACCAATAACACAAATCTCAACCAAGGTATTAGCCTTTCCTGGCATAGCAGCTTAGCTAAGGCCCAAAACTCCCCTGTTGAGCAAAAAGACTCTCTTTAACAATTTACATAAGCCTAATTATAAACCAAAAAAATCTTTCAGATCAGATATTATCAAATATTCATTGGCTTCAAGGTTGCCATTTGTGTGAGACAATTTTGCTGATTTGCAAATTACAAAAAATAAATAAAAACTTATAATTAACATTCTTAATTTAACTTAAAATAGTGAAGATATTATAGAGTTATTTACCTTTTTATTCACCATGGCTTCTCATCTGAATCTACCTGCCAAATACAAAGACTGAAGCCCATTTCTGCACCAGGGCAGTCTCACAGTTCACCTCAAATAATGTTGCTGAAGATCTTTAGGAAGCCCCTTTAGTTCAGGTGTTGTCTGTGAAAACTGGGTGATTGGGGTGAACATGACCTTTGACCTCTCCCTTTGAGCATAAAAGGTGGTCAGACTATGGAAAGAGAGGTTGAGAGACAAACTTTATTATGGCTGATTGAATTAAGTTTTCTGGTTCTCAGAGTGCCTGGAGGGTTTAGTTAGAAATCAAATCCATCTTCTCTGCTGTCTCCTGGTCATCCAATGGGCCTTGCAGCTGTCCTGTTTCCCTCTGATTTTTCTCTGTCAGATTTCGGCCTATAATTAGCAGAAAGACCTCAGTGACTCTATGTGCACATGTGAGTGTGTGCCCGGTCAACGCAGAACTAATGGCTTAAATCCCCCTCCCCACAGCCGTCACATGGAGACCCCTTTCTCAGTAGGCTGTGCATCTTAAAGGCCAACCCCGCAGAGGTCTCCAGGGCAGTGCCAAGGGGCATCTGTAAGCCCCCCGTGGAGTCTTTCCCCTGCTCCGAATTCCTGGCATGGCATCGGACATCCCACCTGCTGCCCCTGTTACATTTAAAGAGCGAGTTTATAGATCAGGCTAAAAATCCTGCATGGGTCTGTGAAGTTACAAAGGGGGAACGGCTGTGAGAACGGAGCAACAGTTTTCCATTACGTCTACCTGAGTCTCCACGATAAGGGCTGCTTGTATAATGTTGGACAAGGTCATGTTTGACAGGTCGGACAGTGATGGGACAGAAGGACTGGCCCACTGGGGAGTGCTGTCAGTGTAGACACAGATCTGTCAGTGTCATTGTGGAAGAACACCTGTTATTGTCTCACTGTCTCACAAAACAAAATAGAAATTAGAGAGAATAATCAATTGTCTTAGTATTGAGTAAACATATAATTACAAATGAAAATATTTGTAGTTGATCAAGGAATACATTAAATGTAAAGATGAACTATGGAACTTTCCCAGCTGGAGGTCCAAGCACTTGCTTGTCTCATGGATATGCTTTTTGTTTGTTCCACAGCATTGATTATATGTGTTTCATTTGCTATCAAAACACCTTGAAAAAGCAACAACAACACAGACAACAAAAACACAGAGAGCAGGCCCACCTCTTCACAGTTCTGACCCAGAATTTCTCCATGGAAATACTGTAGTTTAACGCTATACTGTGGGACATTCAAGACAGAAAGAATGACGTTTCCATACAGACAAAGGAGGTGGCTTTGAGGATTCCACCAGAGAAGTTACAAGTTAATGAGTCTTGAACACTGAATGAATATATTATTGAATGATTTTAAACAGTTGCGAGATAGAGTCAAAGCTACAAACAGCCTCTGGGTCAAGAGGAAATAAATATAACATCAATTCAGTGACTGGTATGGTATGGTATGGTTTATTTATTTGCACAGGGACAGTGCACAACATTTCATTGACCTTTGAAATAAACAAAAGAAAGATGCATGGTGCCAGGTTATAGCAAAAATGCTAATTTCCACCTGTAGTCCCGGGGCAGGTTGATGTTAATGAAATATACTATGACAGAGATTGTAAATGGGTGATAGACCAGTGCATAAGAATAATCACATATGTGCATACATATCAGATAAAATTACAACCATCACTATGCCATTTCTAAAACATTCAAAAAAAAAAAAAAAAAAAATCCATCATTATACATCCATACACACACTCAACAGTGTTCGTTGTACAATGTATAATGAGTCTTGAACTTTGAATGAATATATTATTGTTTGATGTGCAAACAGTTTGAAAACTTGTACATGTTATAATCTCATTTGGCAAACGATTCCACTGACTCATGAGGCAATAAATATAACATCAATTCAGTGACTCAATCAGTAAAGCAGATTCAAGTGTACATTGCCAGTTTTACTACCTGAAAATCATTTAGAAATGATTCATTACAACATAGCCATTCACTTCACAATCATAACCCAAATACGCTCTCGTGTGAAATGTCTCAGAATATAAATAGTTGTCACTGGTGTGTAACTCTACCTCACCAATAAACACCTGCCAAAGGACTGTATTTTTAATGGAAGCAAATGAGGGGCCGTTCAATAGTGCAGCGGTGCAACAGCTTGAAATCCTAGCGTAACAATTTCCAGTGTGATGCCATCGCGTAATTCAGCATGCAAAATGAGACAAATACCGCTGCACATTTGCTTGGAGACAATATTTCCTCGGAAACTGGAGCCTCATCCTAGAGTAAACCATGGCGTTAAAGGTATTACAAAATCATTCTTTCACTCCTTTTTCTCACACATCATTTCGGCGTTTCTCTAGTTTACAGAGGATTTCGCCTGTTACGGAGGATTTGAGAGGTTTATCAAGTTTGCCCGGCTTTCCTCTCCTCTAAGCCGCAACACTAAATCACACTTTTGTCTAAACAGATGTTGTTTTATACCCAGCCATGAAGTCCGGCATGAATCAAACACTTTTACTCTGGTCAGAAAATTTGATCGATTGTGGGCACAGCTGTTCAAGCAGCTAAAGTTAGCACTGGGAGGTTGTAAACAGATAAACACCGTTGACCTGAATGCAGTGAAAACTATACGAAAATTATGAAAATTTAACAGCAACCAACAAGACAAACAAAATGAAAAACACAAGAAAGCAAAGACCCATCAAAGTTTTGACTGGTAGGTTCATGTGGCCCTGAGCGTCTCCTTAGGAACAGGAGTTTGGTTGCGAAGAACAACATGGGCTGATGGATGAACTGTTTGGGCTTCCACGCCGTCAAAAGGGTCTAAGGTGTAAGAAGTACTACCACTAAATATAGTTATGCCAAATTCCTGTTGCAAACTATAGGTCTTTTAATATATACAAATGAAAAATAAATAAATATTTAAATATAAAACTGCTAAAGTCTACTTGTGCTACAACTGAAAATACTCAAACTAGCAATTCAAAATATACACAGTATGTACAGTACAGGTCAAATCCTCCCGCTGAGTAGTCCTGACCAAGCTCAAAAGCTGGAGATTGGTTTGTCTTGTGGCATTATTATCTGACCTGCCAGAGCCATACGCTTTCACAAAACTGGGTCTGGAACCCTGTCTCCCCAATTTGAGATTAACCAGTCAGAGAAATGCAAGGTCAGTTTGTGTCAAAACAAACATGGCTTATGCATAAAAAAGGGGGAGAAATAAAACAGAGGACAAGGAAACAGTGCAGATTTCTGCCAAATCAACAAAGAACTAAACTGTTATATATGCCAGTTAAAAACACATGAATGTTACTGGAATTTCTGCGACAAGATTTCTTCCACATTTGAGAGGCACGTGCTACAAATTAGCAGCAGTGATTGGACCTTCACAAGTTAGGACAGTGGTTTGTCATACTCTGTGGTCCGATTCCAGATGGTTCTGGATTCAAACTGAATGTAGAAACAAATTTGTAGGACAAATTTCCTACTGGAACACTGAAGTATACTATTCCGTTTCTTTAGAAAATATCGACTATTTTCTTGTGAATGTGATCCCCCCCCTAATTTTATGTTCCAAGGATGTGTGTCAATGGGCAAGACACCTAAAAAAAGAACTCAAGTAGGCTATAAAATTATCATTATCTGCACAAGAGGTACAGAGGTACTCTGTTTACACACCAGTGAAGCTATGAGCTTAGTTGATTCCCATGGCTCTGGGCCTGGCACAAGGGAAACGCATTACATTCAAGTGACAAATAATTGACTGGCATCAGCTGGTGGGGTCCAGCGAAAGGTTGTAGTGACAAAAATAGCAGCTTTTTTCTCAATAAATCGTGGTTGGTGCAGTCAGAGGTCTGTGAATTGACACAAAACACTGTGAAGTATTCAGTGCATTGGTGATTAATGTGACAGAGAGTTCTTTCAAGTGTGAGCGCAAATAGAAGATGAAAGACTTTGAACACAAAAGGTCCCTCGGCCTCAGACTGATATGACAGAGAAATATATCTGAGTACTGCATATACTGTACATATGTCAATGTCAATGAGTATATATAGTGAGTATATACTCACTGAGTCAATGAGTATATATAGTATATAGGCATTTGTATATTCTGTATTGGAATACACTGTATACAAGTGATATAGCAAGGAGATTGTTATTTCTAACATGGTGGAGTCAAACAACATGCAATTAGCATATAAAGAGAATCCAAGTCCATTTTATTTATCCCATTATAAGAGTTTCCAAATGAATGTAACTATGAAATAGCATTAAATAAATAAAATCAATAGATATATATATATATTTTTTTATGTTCAGGTCATACCATCTAATACCAACAACCAGCATCTAATGTCAAATGGACATTCTTACAGCTATAAAAATAATATGTCCATATCGATTGTATTATCATTTCAATGTTATCTTTTTACAATATTCTCTTATTAATTCCAGTGCCTCATTGGCCTCATAAGTGGTATACCATAAACAAACAAACTTTATACAGGTGTTGAATAAGCAAATCTGCTGCTATGGTGTCATTAAATTAACACCTTTCAGGAAAGTTGCACTGAGTGGTGGTGTCACCCACCCGCTTGTTTCCATGGAGACAAACAAGTTAATGCCAAGTTAAATGCCATACTGTGAAACATTCCAGGCAAAGCAATAACATTTCAGAGGATGTCAAGCATGGAGCAGACCCCCCTGTCAAAAAAGTTTCGTAGTGCACCTCCAGCATGGATCTGCTCATAGCTGTTGGCTCTGATGTGTAGTAAAATACAAGAGACTACAGGAATCACTACTGAATTTCACTCTGTAAGCATTTTGTAATCATAAAAATGTGGGCTTTCTGCTCTGTCTAAGAAAGACATCCATCATTCAGGTATAGGACCAGTGCCAAAGTTTAAAAAAATCTTTATAAAAATCCCTCCTGAAGAAAGATAATATCACTTATGATTTATTTAATACAAACCATCCTTGGAGTGAGCTATGACTCTGCACATGAGCCGACTGCACACAGTAAACCAGCCACAAATCCTGACAACTTTGCACACAAAGTTAGGCTCGATGTTAGCCTCCAATGTAAACTATCAATGCTGGCCCAACACTTGGCCTTTACAAAGACTCTCTGTAGTTATCACCTAAAGTGTGAACGGACTGCTCTCTCCGCCTTTTATAAACTATATGACAGCCAAGAAAAACATCATAATCCAGTTATTTATTTTGAAAAGATGTGATCTCAAGGGCTGGATATCTCCCTGTGTATCTCATGGAAAGGCACTGTGAACTTTGCTGTTGGGTATTTTTACCTCCTCAAATAATCAGAGCCCAATTCTTCCATTTTATTTGATTTTTACATTCCTACTCTGTGCCTCATTGAGATTAAAATGTTGCGAATGGATCAAACAAGTCCAAATATGAAGCTGCAAGTAGCTGTACTTGGTGGAGACACACTGGGTGTTATTATACAGTATATCTACAAGTAAATATATATAAGTATATATACTGTGTGTGTGTGTGTGTGTGTGTGTACGCGTGTGTGTGTGTGTGTGTGTGTGTGTGTGTGTGTGTGTACGCGTGTGTGTGTGTGTGTGTGTGTGTGCGTGCGTGTGAGTGTGTGTGTGTGTGTGTAATTCTAAAATTTCAATATTGTTTTACTATTTTATTAGTATGTGGTGTCTACAATGCTGGCAAAAAATAGATTCAATTGATCTGTGTTTAGAAAGAATAAATTATGCATTAATGATTGATTGGTAGTGGTCAGAGGGACCGATGGTGCACATTAGCAGGTTAACATCACCAAGAATGGCGTGAATGAATGAATGAATCATTTTATGGTCCACAGTCAAAGTAAAGTGGAATTTTTATTGCAAGCAAGAACACTCGCAATTTGCATTCACCAAATTCATACCTACATACTCATTGTTCTGCTAAAATTTCAGGACTATTTATTATAATGGAAGTTGTTCTTGTTGCAAGTTGTTGTATTAAAATAATTCAAATGGATTATTCAGCAACATAAAGAGTCATATTTTCTGTAATAAAAACGACCCTGCCATTTTAAGCTATAACTTGAAGAATATGAATTTTGTAAACATCATAACAGATTTAGTTTCTTCTGGATTTAATGCAGTAATATGCCTATCATTATAAGCTGTATTACTATGCAGGTTATCTATTTTTACATGGGCTGTAGTATTGTACATATGCTTGTATTCTATGTTGGTCTCCATCTGGCTGAACAGGTGCTCCTTACATGCAGTATAAGCACTTTGAAAATGTTTCCCCATAAATCAATTTAGATATAATTTCAGACAACACTATTCGTCAGTCAGCATGGGCTCATATTATATCTTGTGAAATGATTAGCATAGCAAGTTATTTTCACCAATAGAGTGATCAAATTTGGAACCTCTTCTCTTTCATCTCAGTTCAAACATTTGTATATACTTGTATGGCGATCCTACTCACTCATATTGAAATTATTATAGGACTACATGGACTTGCACAGACTAATATAACTCAAAGTATTATTATTGTGGATTAAAATTACAGCTAGTTGGTCTACAAATAAATGTTGCATTAAAAAATAGATAGTTATATAATAGATAGTAGATAGTATAATAGATAATAGTAAATAGACAGTAGTTGTTCCTGTCAAAATTTAAAATCTAAAATAAAACACAAACTAATGCTATCCTATACTAATGTAAATATGATGATACCACTAGCTCATATGTACATAGCATGGCATAATGTTACACAGAATACATTCCTGTGATATGTAAACATGTATCTAATATTTGTTTCATTACACTTCCGGTGAGATGCTAAGCTGCATTTTGTTACACTGCACTTCTACAAGTGTAATGACAATAAAGTAGCGAGGAAGACAGAAGTTATGTGAATATGTGAGGAACCATTTAAAATACAAAAACTCCCATATAGAAGATTCAAAGTAGAAGTGAAAAATGAATATGGCACATGAAATTAAAACTTCCTTTGTAAGGCAGAGCCAATTCAAACATACCATATTTCCCAGCAATGACAGACCAAGTATCTCTGTGGGCTTAGAGAGGTGAGACGGCCCTGCCCTCTTCAGATGACCAGTGTAAATCCACTGGCCCAGAGCAGTGGTGCTGATGGATGCAGCTTGTGTGACATGCAGAATCAGGGAAAGTGCTGATTAATTAGAAGGCAGCTAATTGGTGCTCGTCTGAAATAAACATAACGACCTGGTGACACACAGTATGAGCTGTGTAAACTATTAGCCAGAGGCAGAGAGCCTCAGAGCACTGACTGAGGCTGGACACCAGTATAATGTTGCCTATAGATACTTCTGCACAACAAACTGTATAGTGGATCATATCTGTCTTCAAAAATTAGCCATGTCAAGATAAAAAATATTACAGCCATTGCCTTACAAATTGATTCACTTTCAAATTGTGTTTAGACCAAACAATAAGAACTCAAGGTGGAGCAGCAAATGATTATGATTTGTTATCAATAATTAAATAGAAAGAACATTTTCATCTAGTACACATATGTTCACTGGTGATCAGTCAAGGTCGTTCATGATGACATCTGATCTACACCTCACAGAGCTGATGTATTACCAGCCTCTCTTTTATTGTTTTATATTAAATGCATGTGGTAAACCTGTGGTCCTCTGGACATGCTGTGACCCTGTGAAACCTCTTGGTGCACTGAAGTAAAATGAACTGTGAGCTTCAGGCTGCCTCTCTTTCCCTGGTATTGTAACACTAGATGTGCAACTCAAGCATGGTTGAGGTGATTAAAGCAGATCTGAGCCAACCCAGTGAAATGTAGTCTACAGGAATGTTCCACTTGACCATCCAGAGCATACCAAGTGAGAAGGAGAACGGGCCTCCAGTTTCATGGACCTTCTGATGTGGCAGTCAAGCCAACATCAGAACTAATAAAGAGTTTAAACCCTGGAAATCTATACGCTCACATTTTTAAGTATTAAGGTCTCCAACTTCATTTAAAAGTATTATCGATAAATATGAATGCATGTATCTTAATGTCTTTTGAATTCCAGCACAGGATACATATGACTTTTCTGAGAATCCTCAAAACAAGACTAAATATGCAAAATGCATTAGAGTTATTTATGAACCATGGGTCTGGAAATGCCCTTGACTGGAAGATGATCATCATGTGAGCATATGTTTTAATAAGATAAAGAGCTGTATGTGCAGGTATGTGCAGGTACAGATACTTTATATAGGGTCACATTTTTAAAGCTACTGTGTTTTATTTTAACTACTAATATAACACATAGATTTACACCAAAGGTCAGACAGACCAGGCCGCTGCAATGTGTTGGTGTAAAAAGATGCTGTGAATCTAATGTTCAGATGTATTTATCGTCCCTTCATGTGTGGGTCACTCTGTGGACAGAGACAAATTAGGGGGTGCACAGGTGGTCTGCCCTCAGCCCTCTCATGTCATGGGGTTAGGCCCGTGTGTGTGTGTGTGTGTGTGTGTGTGTGTGTGTGTGTGTGTGTGTGTGTGTGTGTGTGTGTGTGTGACTGTATGGACTGTAAACTGTATGCAACAAAAAAAAGACTAATATCAAAATATGTAAGACTGAAAACTGAAAACTACTGACATTCTTAGGGCTTTATGATTACAAACTACTACAGGTGTAAACCATGTAAATATGCATCTTCGCATATGTATAGATTTACTTTGTAAATTTGAAGATTGGCCAGTGTTGATCATTGGCAGCTTTCTCTATGCATAAAAACAAATATTTTGAGCATGGCATACATAATTTTAGCAACTGTGTATGTTGAGAATAAAAGTGTATCCATTGATACATAATTTGTATTAAGCAACATGGCCCAAGATCCACAGTGACAGTTCTTATTGTGACAGGCATTGTGAGAACAATCCACTTCTCTCGCTTGTGTGACTAGTTAATTAGCAGACAAGACTCGCTGAACCAAGATATCAACCGATGGCAACACCCGTGGGTGTTGGGCATCAAGGTGTTAAAATGAGGGCTTGATTTATTAAGCTCTAATTGTTGGTGTGCATGTCTCTCTGTCAGACAGGAGCTGGGGTTACTGACAGACACTGAGTGTGAACTTTTGTCGGCTGCAGATTCAAAGCACCTCAAACCTCCCACTGGGGGAAGAATATTTGTGAAAAGTCGCAAACTTGTTGCCACCAATCCAAAAGTGTCCTTGTTGGGTGGGAGGGAGGCTTGTTTTGTCTCTCAGATGATTAATGAGCGAGGAGGCTGAGGGGTAGCACGGACAGAAACAGGAGAGGGAGCGGACAGACAGGGCTGAGAGCACAGGCTGTTGGACTAAAATATCCAGCGTGGGGGGTCGCCAAGGGCAGCAGGCAGGGGTCGCCATGCTGGAGTGGGCTGGAGCGTTCACCACAAGCATGGGTCTGAAGATAGACTCAGATAGCATAGGCTCAAAACAGTGTGGCGGGTCTGAGGCTGCTATTTGCAGAATAGAAATTCAGCTTTGGACACACGCTGTCATCCGATGATGGATCAGCGAGAGGAGCAGATCAGATGGGTGGGGGTGTGCAAGGGCATCCTTGGGGGGAAAACAAACCTCCATGTGCTGAGCTGTGTCAAAGCTCTGACAATCAGAGTCCTCTGCTTCAAATTTCATCATGCAGCTTCTTTCCCCTGATCATCTTTTATTCAGGGTCAAGGAACATTTTTACATATATGACCTATATGATGAGAAAATAACTAAAATGTTTTTGTCCTCATGACGTTTAGGTCAAACTTTTCTCTGGCCCATCAATGATAAGCCACATTGTCTTTTTTAACCTCAGTACTTAACCTCAGTACTCAAAACGCTTTATATCCAGAAGCCATTCGCCCATTCACATGATTGAAAGGGTGAATGTTGAGCCACCAACCTTAGGATAGGTGAACAAACTGAGCTACTGCCAGCCAAGTCAGCAGCATTTCCTGTATGACATTGAGGGAGACATCTGAAGTATATCCCTGGGAGCCCAATCTAACAGAAGACTTGCATACAGTCCATTCTTCCTGAATTGTTGTCCCAGGACGAAGGACCTGCCTGACCCTTCACCATCTTGGTCCTCATGTGTCTGTAGTGAAACAGCTTGAATAGGTTTGGCATAGCAGCATTGCTCCCAGGCCAAAGGTCATCAGGTTCTGTCACTGTTCGCAGCGTCCCTAAAGCCCTTATGATTTATACATGGACTCTAAATTTACAACATGTCAAATCTTGTCTGTTAACAGAGGGATGAGGAGAATAAAGAAGTATGAAGAGTGGACTGTCCATAAGGAATGACCTTGAGCCTATGACTCACTGGCACAGTCGTCTTATGACTAGACGTTTGGAGGTTTGAACCAAACACTGCATACTGTTTTTGTGTTCTTGGTCAAGGAACTTCACTCACTTACTGTGTAAATGTGGTCTGTGAGTGAGTGGAGGTGCCCAGGAAGTCCTTTCCATAGACATCTAGTTAGCATCAGTTAGTTAGCATCAGGGCAACTGTGAGTGGCTATATTAGTACTAGAACCCTACTTCAGCATTACAAATTTAATTGTTTGTGATATAATTCTCATTTGCAGAATATAAATATATTCTATAAAACTATAAACCATTTTGTACCTCTGTGTTCGTATGATAAAGTTTTTAATGTTTTGCATTGTGTAGCACTGTGTGTGCGCAGATAAAGCAGGATGAGTTGCAGCTCGAGTCGATGTCTGTGTGTGGGCACTGGGACCACCTGGCGCAGTGAGGTCAACGTATAAATTCCCATCATAAGGAGAGGTGTCACATAGTTGGGTGTCATTTTTTTAAGATGTGAGGAAATGCCGGTCCCTCTTGATTTCCTTGTGAAATACAGCGTACTTCAGATAGGGCTCTGCATTGCCAGGCAAACAATGTTCTATGTAACGGAGCATACAATTAACCAAAGCATTTTTCCTTATCCATGGGAAATTTAGAAATGTTACCATAGCGATGTACATCTTAAACATAATATGATATATTTTGAATGGGACGAAGGGATGAAGCTGAAACCAATGAATTACATCTACTCACTGTGATGCATCAGCTCTTTGTTGTTTCCCAGTTTTATTCCAGTTTACTGAAATATTATAATACAATCACTGAATTTATATATATTATTTCATTATATGCAATCTGCTTTACAATGCATTAATGTTTCTTAAATCTAAATTACTCAAAGCCTCATCACTCACACAACACACACTGTACATCCTAGACAACAACATATGCACGGCCCGGAGAATGAATTGAACCACCAACCTTGGGATTTGAAGGCACTACAGTCACTACTGAGCCACTGCAACTTAAATAGAGTGGGTATGTATTAATATTATACAGATCTTGGAAAAAAGAAAAAAAGCATTTGCACAAGATCGTGTTGTTTGGAGCACCTTTCACAATATTACATAAGACAGACAATGCAATTATAATTTTTTTGTCAAAACCATAAATAGTGCATGGCTGGAGAAGTAATGACTGCCTGTTGAAGTGAAAACGTTGTGATGACAGAAAGACAGGACTCAGATTTCTGTCAACTACACTGTGTGCCACATGGATAAAACTACATTGTGAAAAACACAGGAAGTGTACAAATGTTCTTCTCTGACTGCTCTGGGTGACTTTCCTGTAAATTAATCAATTTCCACAAGCATGAGCAAAGCGGCATTGGTTTTCCTATGCAGCAGTTTGCATCCCGAACTGTTGCCGTGGCCACATTTGAGACCAAACATGTAGACAAGATCATCAACTGATTATTTATTGCAAAAATAAACCAGTCTTGACTTTGTATCGTGAAACCAAAAATGTCACAGTTATTTCCTGAACTCTGTATCCCGAAATAACACCTACCACCTCCCCCCTCCCTCACCGGTGCGTTCGAGTGCCTCCTGTAAAAAGTGCCTCTCGGCATGCCTATCACAGACGCCCTGGTATTGATGACACTTGCCTATTAAAAGAGATGTTCCATGTATAATCTCCTCATTAATTGAATGTCAGGACAGCTCTCTGTGTAATCTATAGAGTGAAGTCAGAGCAGAGACTGACCAGAGGATCCTGCGTATACTTGAAAAATATGTGAAATCGGTTTATCTTTAAGGCATGTCTTTGAAAACTTTTACTCTCTGGTTTTGATTATCTGTCCTTTATGTTCAACTTGAAGCTCTTGAAGCTACTTGAGAAGGTGTCACAAGTATTTGGACTACATCTGAATGGACCTATTCAAGGACTGACTGTAAAGAGCAAGTACAAAATAAAGTAGAGCAATGTTGAAAAATGTGTTAAAGTCTTCAGAAAGTGCCATAAATCAGCAGGTGATTATCATTTACTGGCACATTCCTGACAGCTGTGTGAGGCTGTCACATGGATCCTTTACAGTGAAAGTAAGAGGTAAACAAACAAACAGTTTTGCCGAATGTCACGGAGTGCCCGCTGTGCGTTTGTCGGCGGGGTCACCATGGTAGAGGGGAAAACAGCAATGGAAATGTCATAAATCAGACGGATTTTAGAATCTGATGACAAACCTAATTCCTTTCTGAAAAGAGCCGAGCTGTCCCCCCTGACTGTCATCGAAGCTGGCCTATAAACATGGCAGCTGTCAGAGAAGCCTGTCCCTCTGTCCCTCTCACATGCTCTGGCCTCAGGACTATTCTGGATTGGAGGGGCAGCCGAATTCCACTTTGCATTTTGTCACATTGGGCCTCAGTGGGGGCACACTGCCACCCAAAGCAGCACACAGTGGCGTTACCACTTGCCACAGTTACCCAGCATTCCCTGTGATGCCTGACCATCTGTTGAAGGGCATTTACCCCCGCAAAATCACTTTATCCTTTTATCACTCTGAAGGCAGGTTGTGAAGCCTTAAAAAGGAAATGTGGGTGCAGGGAGAGTGGCGACGGTGAAAGGGGGAGGGGTGTACTCTGCTAAATGTTGTCACTGCGAAAGGTGAGTAGAGAGGCTTTAGTGGCCATTTTCCACTCAACAAACGTCCAGCCTCATCTCCCCTCGGCTCACACAGCAGAGGAAACAGGATAGTCCACAACGTACCTCCGTAACATAGACCACTAAAGCTGGCAACTCACTCAGTTGCAGATAAAAAGAGATGTATACTATTACAGAGGGACGTCCAGGTATCCAAAACTAGATCTCAAAATGCTGTTTTAACCCTCCATGCTGTAAAGCAAGGCATACTGGGAAATCCTTGCTTTATTGCATGGAGGTTCATATAAAAAGCCTGAGACTTATGATGTAATTTGTCTAACGACATTCAGTTTTTTTTCCATCAGGGGTTTCTATGGGCAGTAAGCCATGGCCAGCTTGTAGCAAAGCTTACCCAGGATGATATCCATGTTCATTTACACATTGAACTGAGTACAGGAGACTTCAGTCAGACCTCATTCTTAACTAGGAGGCGAGATTGCTAACCTACACGTAGGCTACATGCATCAAAACATTATGATGGTTATTATTATCTAGGAGATATTGTCCTCTTGTGAAGCCTAAGTTCATACTTGTTCAGCAGCACAGCTGTTGGTTAATATATTTTTTTTACTGCAATGATGTAAAACCTCATGCAGCTGTTTTCATGTTTGATCATCAGAGAATCAATAGTCATACTACACTACAGTGGCTAACATATGGCTAATCCCAGGTCCTGGTACAGCAGAGAGTCTCTGTTCTTCTAATGGTCAGGAAGTATGTTATTTTTATCCTTTGCTCCTTCTTGCTGAAAGAAATGGATTTGCATTTTATATTAGTGAACTCAATCTGGCCTCCTTGTTGGCCTGTTTAGCTATGTGTGTATGTTTTTAATTCTCATATGAACCAAGCAAATGGAGGCTACAATTACCTATTATTTTTCTGTATTCCAAACCAGTGCAGTGTCTGGCTCCAGATCTTGAAAAGGGTCCTGAAGGGCCAAGCATTTTAGTTACTGGCATGTCCCAGTGACACCAAACGATGAGTCAATTTCAAACATCACAAAAATGACATAATGTATGTACATTTATTACAGTAAATATATTTTGCAAAAGGCAAAGGCAAAACAACAAATTTGTATTTCCAGCGCTGGGTCACCATGGCTGTTTTTGGTTATTCTTCTGTTTGTTAAGTATGGCTTTCACCAAACAATAGTGAGCTTATATGGGTGAAATGTGTGAAGTTCCATTTCTTCCAAACGACTTTACCACAATCTCTGTTCTTACTAGTTAACACTCATCTTTGTTTATTTTTGTTCTCATTTACTGTAAGTGAACTTTTTCTTTGACACAAGTGGTTTGAATTCCTGACTAACTGCTGCTCTGGGCTTCCCCCTCTTGGTTCATTTAGACATAAATGGTCACAACACATCATAAATAATAGGAAGAATGTCACAGGGCCGACTTCCTGTGTAATTAAAGCAACGTGCTACGCAGTATAAGATGCAATGTGTGCTCACCATGTGTGTGTGTGTGTGTGTGTGTGTGTGTGCGTGTGTGTGTGTGTGTGTGTGTGTGTGTGTGTGCGTGTGTGTGTGTGTGTGTGCGTGTGTGTGTGTGTGTGTGTGTGTGTGTGTGTCTGGAGAGGACTTCTGTACTGCACATTTGACCATGTGATCAAGGAATAAACAATGTTTTTGCTTATGACGTTTCAGGAGTCAGCATCTCGGTTTGCAGGAGTAATGCTAATACCGTAGCTGTGTTTTATTATTTGTATTACTAATCATTTATTTAAACAGGTTGGCCTCTTTTACCAGTCAACAAATTGTTTCCTATTTCTAATTCCTTTTTGCACACACTGGTAAAATCATTATCATGGTTATTTCAATGTTTGATGCAGTTTGATGCAACCTGCTACATTAATCACTGGGCACCAAGAGTTTACTGGCAGACACTACAGGTATTTTCAATTCGCATAACTTCCTACAAATGGTTTTTACATAAACCAGTGCAATATTGACTGAAAAAGAAATTTAACAGAACATTTCTTATCATTACGAAAAGGTAGGTGGTCCTGCAAGTTCTTACAACATGTTCATTCTTGGGTTTTATTGTTTTATGGCTTTACCACTGTTTTTGCATGCCATCCTTGAAATGTGATGCCACTGAGGAACTTGAACTTTTACTTCCCTAATGAGCAGCGACCATCTCCTACACCAGCCCATGCTACATCTGCGGAGGCAAATTAGAGCTCCAAACTAAACTAATTTAATGAAAACAAAACATAAAGTTACTCGACGACAGCAGCTTGAGTCTAACCCCAGTATTCACAATTAATTAAAGCGTCAAAGTGTGGCTGTGTTTGATATGTCTGGCTGCCTGACCTTTGACCCCGCAGCAGCCCTACAGAACACATTTTAAATCTCTTTGGAAAAAGTAGGAACTTATCTGTCAGCACCTCCCACTCTCCACACTGACTATGTAAAAACAACAGTGTAGTGGGGCCATGCGGCAAGTGGTGGACATTTTATGCTTTTTTACCATTGATGTTAAAAGCCTTGGCTGTTGCTTATATTCTAAAATAATATAGAAATTAGAGTAGTCTATTATAACTGCTACTTTATTTTAGTACCATATTAACAAAATGTATCAATCAAAAAGTAGCATAAAATGCTATTTGTAGACCAAGATCACTGCAAGGTCCTATAATGATAAAAATTCAAAATGCTCTTTGAGTATCGAATAGCCATGATGAAATTCTAAAGATATTAGGGTGCGTTTTCAGTTTCATTTGAAATTCTAAAACCATCATGAACCATCATGAAACTTAGACAAAAACAATATTCCATATTGGCCTCTTCCTAGCATTTTGGAAAACCAACCAATACAGAAAACATAACCATAATTGATCAACACTAAACATATGCACCCTGCTATACTTCACACGTACAGCTATGAAGGTCTCATGCGCCACTGTCATGGTCAGGAGGGCGAGTGCATTAATAGTCTTGTAATTGGCTCTGAGTGGATTAGGTGGTGATCACTGCTGACAAACACAAACCTGTTGTCTCTATCTGGACAGCAGACGTGTCCGTGTTCACAGGGCGCTGTTAAATATAACTTTGTTAAACAGCCAATAATCACACACCTGCGATCAGACTGCAGCTGATAAATTCAAATTTTATAGATTTATTGTACTTATTTTATTCTTTTGATGCTATTCAGAGTTCATTGTTATATTATTATATATTATTATAAACTATTACCCTAGTTCATTAATGGAAAAAACTTACTCAGACTGCAGAGAAGAACACAATATACAAAAGAGAGAAACATATATTTATATATTCATAGAAAATTCCACACATTTGAAAGATGGGAAGATGGAGGTGTTGAGGGGGCAGAAAATATTTTACCTAGGAATAAAATCTATATGAAACAGGCCACAATAATCACATGGCATCAGATCATTTCAAACACAGACATGCTGTAGTGTACAGTGCTGCAGTAGTGTGTAGTGCATCTTTGAAGTTGGAGCGTCATTGAGCCTTGCACAATTAAAATCTTCTTTCCACTGGCTCTTTACATGAGCCTGTAAATTTCACTTGACGTTCCTTTATGGAGCAGGTGTGAGGGATTAGACCAGGGGGCGTCCGCTAACATGTCAGACATTTGAACATGCATGATTATTCCTGCTGCTAAAATGCATCCACATACAAGACTTTATAGACACTTATATATTCATTCAAGGCCCTTTTATACAAAGACCAGATAGGTGAAGTGTCTTGCCCAAGGACAAAACTAGTGCAGTAGTCAAAGCTGATATCATACTGCCAACTTTTGGCGCTTTGTGTTACAATTTTGTACGAAAAGCGGTCTTATAAATATTGTTTGATTGATTGATTGATTGATTGATTGAACTTTTGGGTTTGTGGACAAACTGAGTTATTGCTCCTCCAAGTTTCAAACCAAAGAAATGTGATGTCCATATGCACATCCTGCTAATCTGGGCAAAAATGCATTGGGGTCAACAAAAGTCATTGTAGTTGTACATTAAAGATGCTTCTAATCTGAATACATTTGGAGGCAGTTGTCCATACACAGCATCCGTGTGTGTGCATGTGCGTGTGCGTGCGTGTGTGTGTGTGCAGACGTTCTGCAAAAGGACAGAGGAGTTTCCTGTTTTCACTGCTAAAGCCTTGGCCAGTCTCTGAGACCCGGGTGTGAGTCAGCTTTCAACAGGCCTGTTACCAGGGATTATCCACTGTTGTTTAATTCTGTTATGCACACTACAATAGCATGTTGTTTTATCAGAGTAATCGCTCACACACACTCTCCTCGCTGGCGGCTTCACAAATGTCACCATGAAATTTGTGCGAGTCTGTCCCTGGCCTCTGCCCAGCTGGTGCAGGTGAGGTCCAGAAGAGAACGCAGCTGCCCCTCTCAAACCGCATTCACACACGCACCAGCAGCCCGGGCCTCTGGAGATTGATGGTGAGTGAAATGTGTGTGTGCGCATGTTTGTGTGTGTGTGGTGGGGACCAGCTTTAACACTGTGGACATGCTCAGCCCACAGTTCTAGTAACATTTTATGTGACAAGCATTATAAAGGTGATTTATTGGACGCATGTGTGTAAGCTGAATGTTTTCCAGAATATCTAGTTGGGGGCATAAAGTCTGTATTTTCAAACGTGTCTGAGGGTAGTTCACATTGTCACTACATTAAGTGTTAAACAAACTTCCTGTGAAAATAATGAGCATGGCGAATGGAAAAGTCCAGATGCCCTGAGAGAAGGACAGGAGCATGTGTACATTTGTGCACACACACTCACACACTGTTGTTTTATAGCACGTCCTCTGCATGCGCCTGACCTTCACTTTTATTTGGTGTAAACCTGGTCTAATCACAAGAAAACTACTGCCAGGTCCTGAACTCTGTGCAGCTCAGTGTGGGCCCTTCACAACAAGCTCCTGTCACATAATGGTGCCACAATGTAAATCAGATTAACGCTTTTGAAACATTTTTCTAAAGCCCGTTCCATCCTTGAAATAAACAATATAGCTTTACTCAGTGTATGAATTTGTTGTGGAGAACAATGAGATAAACAAAGAGGTCCAAAACAAGAGCCCTTTCTCATTTGAGAAGCACGAGGAGCTCGGGTAGAGGAGCTTGAAGTAGAGGTGCTGCCCTTTTACACAGATCTCTACTTTTACTATTATTTTATGAATATAGGTGTGCTGAATGATCGGTATATTGGGATATTAAATACTTTGATACAATATCAATACTATGGACCGCCCTGCAGTTTTGTTTCTTGTTTAGAAAACTTTTGATTATTGACTATTATTTATTATTTTTGTGCAGGTAGTGGTTTAACATAGAAATGCTGCTATAAAAATGCATTTACTTCTCAAAAATAGAGATGTATCATTAGCAGTGTATTGATCGCATGTTTTGCAAAATCCTTTTATGAGCCATCAAACTGAGAGGGACTAAAATGCTTTGAAATTTTACAATCAACAGTTACTTCATTATCAGTAGTCAGTAGATGTCTCACAGCTGTTTATTTCAGTTTGACTGCACTCTGTCCTCTCCTGTCTCCTGTTGGTTGGGGGTTGTGTATCCAGTCGGTCACTCTATCTCTCCATCTCTGAGGCTGTGTGAAGAATTGCGCTGCACCGGACCTCTCTCATTTAGACTCTCAGCCCAGCCTCAGTCAGAGCTCTTTGTACTCAGCAGGCCCAGCTCCACAGGACGTCTAAAGCCACGTCTAGTTCCATCTGGGCTTTGGGCTTTATCAGAAACACCTGCACCAGGGTGACCGTATCTTTAACATCTTTTTCACCTCTAAAGGAAGAGAGAAAATACTGGAGGTGTTTCCTGTTGACCTGCATAGTTAGAGCCTTTCTCCAAGACTAAAAGGGAATGTACATTCTCTTATAGTAAAAGCAGCTATTTTGCGTCAGTATATGTGTAAATAATACTATTTATCACAATCAAAAGGGTAGATGTTAAAAGTTTGTGAAACATTTTGTATAATTGTGATGGTCACCAACATGGTGATGGTGTGTTATGGTATAAGATAAGATAAGATAAGACTTTATTGATCTCACACAGGAGAAATTTACTTGTCACAGTAGCTCCAGGTAGGGACAGTTTGAACAAGAAGACAAGTGCATGCAGGCAAGAATGGCATAAAGATAGGTAGTAATAATAATAATAATAAAAAAATAAGTAATAAATTGAATAACAATAATAGTAGTAATAATAATGAAAACAGTGACAGGGAGTGTATTGAAAAATTGGAAAAACGATATTGCACGATATTGGGTATACATATGTACCATAACACACCATCACCATGTTGGTGACCATCACACTGCAAAAGTTTAATCTGCTTAAACCATGGTTTCACAAGCTGAAAATAGGTCATTTTTAAATCCAACAACCTTTTGGCTGATCATGGATGCTCAAAGTATTAGTTTTTTTCTGTTTTAGTTGAAGCTATAGTCCCTCCTAACAGTAGTTAAATTGTTTACAAATTGCTATGATGATGCTCACAGCGTAGTGATACAGAACAGTGATTAACTGCTGCTGGTGATACAAAAATAATGCATGGCCATTACCATTAGAATTCTCACTGACCATGGTATAAAAATGTTTAAACAATTTTAATACTTTCTGTGATATGATCTATGATATGATCTTTAGTTGCAGTTATTTTGATCACAAAAATTAAATATCGTCAAATGCAACAAAAAAATATACATTCAGACACTTTAATCATTCATGCTTCAAAACAATTTGTGTTATAGTTTTTATAGTGATTTATGGAAATGGTTGCAGTTCTGGTGTCTCATTTTTAAAGCCTGACGTGTATGTCATGACTTTATCGATGCTGGAATTGATTCAAGATGTTTTATGAAGAGGGGAACATAGAGGCAGCTGGAGGTCTGAAGAACATTTGATTTAATGCTTTAATACTCATGTCAGGAGCACTTCAGCATCTCCACGATGTGTGCATGTGTCTGTTGTGACCTGCAGCCTCTGCAGTCAATGTACACAAAACAGGTACAGTCACTTTCTTAGAGGGTGGAAGAAAGAATTATCCCACATATAGCATTTGTAATAACCTACTCAGGTCCTTTAATTTCTTCACTGTATAAGAAATAAAAAATATACATAAATCATATACTCAAGCATTTCACTACTGCTTTTTACTGCTTGTTAATGCCTGCTCTCGTCAGATCTCGCAAGCTAAATAAAGCAGGGCATAGTTACTTGGACGGGAGACCACTGAAGTCTTCTTAGGCAAAATACTTCACTCACCTTGCCTAGTGTGAATGTGGTGTGTTGTGAGCGTTCCACAGTATGGCAATTAACTTATCTATCCAGCATTTATTTAATTGCAGGTGTTGCCTGTGTTTTACTGCTATTCCTTGATAAACATGGATTCTTATAGTGAACACAAGTTGCCATACAGGGGAACATTTCAGTCAATGCGACAGTCCATCGGGACAAGAAAAGTCACATAGTGCACCTTTAAGTAGGTCTACACAAGATAAAAATAGTTTAAGATATTGTGCATTCAACGAAACAGCATTATTAAATTAGTACACTTGGAAAATATAGTTAAAGGTCCCATGACATGGTACTTCTTGATGCTTTTATATGGCTCCTTAATGGTTCCCTAATACTGTAAATGAATCCTTCTTCAAAATCAACACTCACTGCATGAGATATGACTCTGACAGTCTTCATGAGGCTAGATATGTGTCTAAAATGCTTTATTCTGAGTGTTTCTGCTTCAATGCAAATGAGAAGGACAGAGAGATTGGCTAAGGAGCGGGGGGGGACGCTGCGCTTCCAGCGGGTTTCCCCCCGCTGGAAGCGCAGCTCTGCACCGCTGTCTGCTCGCGTCCGTGTTTAACACAGGAAGACAGATGGGAGACTTTGCAATGAAAAAAAGCATATTTACACAGAAAATAAAATTAAACTACTGGTATTTCAGAGGTCCAGAGGGTCGGGTAAGGGACTTGCGAGCCTAGAAACACTCGGACGTGCCTCCAGGCAAATAAAAAAAACGCATTTTGCATTGTAGCGCATTCACAGTCCAAACTCTATGGGCGGGATATACAGGGACGCTGAGCGGAGACAGAGGGAGGGGCTGGAGCTGCATTTGCCGATCTGACTTCAAAAAGGTGCCTTGTCTGAACTCGCCCGTTTGAACACTAGTTTTGTGTAACGCAGAAAAGGACCGCAAATGCTCAGTTTAGACATTTCGCAACTTTTAGCCATGGGGGGGGGGGCTAAACAGGGTAGGGGAGCTCACATTAACGTTCAAAAACCTCAGAAAGTGAAAATTTCATGCCATGGGACCTTTAACTAAATGTTCATTGTGACACAACCATCGATCTGTGGTTTATATGCTGGCAAAACTTGACAGACAGCCAGGCAATGGATTTCAATAAAGCTTTATAAAAATGATAACAGCTACTGCAAAACTAAGGGCCCAAAGCTGCAGATTAGCCCGGGATCTCTCGGTCTCCTACTCGTTATTAAAACACCAAATCAGATCTCAGCAATTGTTCCAGTTTCATGTGTTGCTGTCATCTGTGTGTCATTAATCAATCAATGAGACTGTTTGAGTATTGAGCCCCTAATGATGGACACTGTGATAAAAGGCTTCCACTCTGGCCCTGCCATTCTCTTCCACTTAAAGAGCTGATGGACAGTCTACAGGATGGAGGTAGGTCTGCTGTGCATTAGCTCATGGTGCTTCTACAAATCTCCTCATTTACAAAAAAGGGGCCAAGCTCATTTCAAGGGCATTTCAAATTCTGCTGGGGTTAAGGTGAGTAGTTGCGTGCACTATACATTATAATCAAAGGGATATATAGAGGAAGAGATTCATATTTTGTAAATAGTTGTTAATTATGAACAACAAAGTGAACAACAAAATAAGTTTTTTATAGTTGTCACACAATGTAAAGATGAACTGGAAGATTGAGTAAAAGTTTCCTTTCTCTATGTATTTTCCTTTTTTCTTTTTCTTTTTTTGGAAAACGTGGGTATTTTTTGACTCATATGTTATGCGACTTTGCAATAATATTCATGTCCCCTGGGTGAGATTATTCACCCTCATCACCAAATATAGTAATACAGCTGGTTATATATATTATATATATCTGGGGTAAAAAAAAAAAAAAAAAAGTAAAAAATAGTTTAAATCATAATTTCATTGCTCAGCTATATTGAGTAGACAAATGAAGACCCATACACAAATAATTACTGGAAAAAATGTCCACATTGGACTGAGGTCAAATTATGAAATCATATGCTTCTCTGTGGTGCATCGCTGGCTCATTATTTAAAGTCAAAGGGAAAACAGGTGTTTCTAATAGTGGCTCTGTGTGCTCACTGATGACGCTTCAGATATGATATTTCATGGCCGGAGCTATGTGCATGATAGGAAATGATTGGGGAGGCTACTCACAATACATGCGTGTAATGGAGGCTGATTGGCCCAGGACAGAGCTAACAAGGGCAACCAGAATGAGGTTTGAGTTCTTCTAGTTTGAGTGATTATAGAGGGATTCTGTATTTCATCAAACAGGTGCAACAGGTCTGACTGACTGAGTACAACTGGCACAAGAACTGATTTTTGGATAAAACGAAAACAGCAGTGAAGGGAAAGGGTCTTTTTGTTGGGTCCACTGGTTTTGGTTTATGATGTATGGATTGCGTAGTGTTTGAAGTCCATGGTCTGAAGCAGATGTGTCTTTTATAAGACCACATCACTCTCCTCGTTCATCAATAATCATGCCACTGCACTTATAGTGGCCACAAGGTTTTGGGCTGACTGGCGTTAACTCCCTCATTTATAATTCAATGTCAGAAGTAGAAAAGACCACCACCAACGAAATGGAATATTTATCAGAGACAAAGATCTGGACATCCACTAGTTTTATAGCAAGGTCTGCCTTATATTATGTAATATACAATTAAAATGTTACTGCAAAATTGCTTATATACATAAAGCAAACTCATCATAATCCTGGCATTATAAACAGTGAATTATTCTGTTATAAAACAGTGGTGGTTTTATAAAAAACATTTCTGGTCAATTTAAAAAGTGTTTTTTCTCAAGCTTACAATGACAACTCATTAGTGTGGATCTAGTCTCCTCACTGACCAATAATGTTTCCTTTTGAAGTGAAAAATGCATAAAGCAAAAGGCCCAAATCCACTGCAGACTAACAAATGAAAACCATCTCACATGAATCGAATGTTTATTGAGCTTTTATGTGCTTGGCACCAGTATTTACATTTTTTCAAAATGCCTCAAAAAAGTTTTTCACACAGATTTGTAACAGATTGCCCTGTAAAATCAGCTCTTAAATACTTCTACGGCACACCAAACATACTTAATACTCTGTTATTGCTTATTTCATAATTTTTCACACAACTTTTAAGCTTATGTTATTGATTGCATTCGCCACCTTATATATAGATATGCTTAGAAACATTTCCACTCAAAAAGTCATTCCAGTCCATGAGGAAGAGGCTGTTCACTGTACACTTTAGGTTACCCTGTTTGAGGATGGAGAGGAGCATGTCCTCTTCTGTCTGTCTCTCAGGCAGAGCTGTCATACGTACCACTGCCAAAGCTGCACAAGTGCTCTGTTTAAGTTCACTTCTCAATCACAGTGATGGTGAATCCTGTTTTATTGCTATTGCACAAATTTGTTTGATAATACTGCTATATGGTCAGTTTATTTCTGAAGTCTGTAGTGTCTGAATATAGAGGTTGTTCCAGTTTGTTAAGAGATTTAAATAATAGTTTGAATCCATCCTTTTAACATTAAGTGTCTTGAGATGCTTGTTCCTGCCCTGCTGTATACAGCTCAGGTCCAGAGATGAGATTAAGGCTTAGACCATGTGCATGGACATTTGGGAGGAGGAGCCGTACTGACGGCCGTCACAGGAGCTGCTGCCCTGCTGTCCCGCTGAAGGGTTCCCGATCATGTGCATGGAGTCCATGCTTCCATTGGACAGGTACTGGCGCTCTGCGAAGGCCCCTGCTGGAGAAGAGGAGCATAGCAGCCCGCCCTGTGGTTTCTCTGGACTAGCAGCGAGGCGCGGGGAGCTGGGGAAGTTGTATCCATACAGATTATAGGGGTTGTGTAGAGAAAAGGCATTATAAGAGCCCTGCTGCACGTGGTGGTGGCCTCCACTGAACATGTGGGCTGAGGAAGAGGAGGAGCCTGAGGAGGAAGAGGGAGCAGAGCTGGTGCCCCCTCCCGCCTGCATCACGTACTGCAGCTGAGAGAACTGACCGCTGTAAGCATCCATCTTACTTCCACCTCCTCCTCCTCCTCCACTGCCCCCAGGCAGAGAGCCATGAGAGCTGCCCTGCATCCCAGCAGCAATCAGGGAGGAAGTCCTCTGTGGCAGGAAGGAGTCAGAGGGCTGGGCAGAGGCCACAGCGCCCCCTGCAGCCTGGAGGCGTCCATAGGAACTGTCAGCCAGGCCTCCATAGCCCTGCAGTGCTGCCATGTTACTGCGTGCACAGGCGGGGTACTCAGTCAGGCCCAAGTTACACAGCTGACTCTCCCTGCAGCCCACATTAAAGGTGTTTGGGGCAAGGTGAAAGGCCGGAGGGGAGCAGGACGGGGACAAGAGGTGTGCAGCACCTGAGGGTGATGGTGTCCCTGTGCTGGATGTGGTGGGAGAGGTGCCAGTGCTGCCTCCTATCAGAGAAAAACAAGTCATAACATCAGTGAACTAGAACTTATATTTATGTTATTGCAGACTGCAAAAACACAGATAACAAACTATACTGTTCTACCAGTAATAATTTTATTTGATCCATTTTAAGTGGTGAAAACACACAAAACTCTATATGTCTGAGACTGACACAAATCCCTAAAGGTATAAGTCTGACCTTTGACCTTCCTGTGAAGGACAGCAGGAAACAAACCGCTTTTCCCAGTGGGGAGGTATTAGTATTATGTTCTGCTCTGACTCTGTAGACTGTAGCAGAAAAAACACTGGACTACTTTGACAATGTTTCAGTTTACATTTATTCCATTTTGAATGGCTCTGAAATAGTTGACCACTGCATTTACCTTTTACATACATAAAGTCATTATGAACCAAAGCTTATAACTTTCTGTTTTGTATACTTTTTAGTCCAAAAGTATTTTGCAATAAATGTCATTTCAGTTTACTGCTGGTCCTAATATGACTGAAATCCAGATCATAAAAACACTTGCTGGCATATGGTACACAAGTCACAGCTTTTCAAAGTGAAACGATAGCTGTGGAATACCAGGCCCATACTTTTCCATTAATGAGAATTTGGCTGGTTCCCCTTGCTGAAGCAAAAATTCACTTTGAACAAGGAATCAGAAGAAGGAGGCATAACTAAATAATCCAGGGCCTTGTTGGCTTCCTGATTACGAACCATATGCATTCGATAATATTGTTCTGCTGTGTCTATGAGGGCGATGTGGGGGATGGAAAGAAACTGTAGGCAGAAAAGAGGTAAGAGAGACAGATGGGTGATATCATCTCCCGTATAAATATATTGTATGTTATGAAAAAAAAAAAATACATTGAGGAGTACGAAAATGTCATATTTTATTGAACTATACATTATTATATGAATATGTTTTTTACACTAGACAGTTATCCACAGTTACAAGTCCAAAATCACAACAGCAGCTGCCTTGCAGGGCTTAATAAAAATGTTGATTTAACCATAATAATGCACAGCTTTGCTGTTTATCTGAATAAATTACAATTATGAAACTATTTTTGCTTTTATATATTATCTCTTAAATTATACTGTGACTAAATATTGTGACTCAAATCTATGAATCAGGGTGATAAGGTTGATAAACACATAATTAGGATTAAGAAGTTACACTGACCTCCCCTTTCCCCTTGCAGCATGAGCCTGTCCCTCCTCTCAGCCCAAAGGGAGGTTGGCTGACCTGTGGCTGAGTCATGCTAAATCCATTGCGCTTGTTTAACTATGTAACTTTTTTCCTACATCTTTGAGTGGAGGAAAAGGTTCAGTGGACGGGCCAAGCTCACACGAAGAACACACTGTTTGATGCAGTGTGCTGATGTACACAGGGAAAGTATGCAGCAAGTTCAGCCTGGGATCTGAACTGCAAGGTCATACTCGTTTCTACTTTGTTCATTTTAAACACATTTCAAAATTGAAAAACTGGATTTATTTTATAGTTATTGTAAAGGAGGGCTCAGAAATATAAGTCTTGTAAAATAGAGATCTGAAAGGCACTGGGGATAACAGTTCATGAGGGCACATTATTCCTTTGAAACTGTAAGCAGAGAGTGCTTTCTGAAGCCAGTTTACAACATTCACTATTTTTAGATTTCCTGGCACAATGCGCTGGCGACAAAACTGGTTCATGCTTAGAAGCAAGTATAACATTTGTTCTTGAAAAGTTAACTATTTTTATGCTCAGACCTGTACAGACAGATAGAATTGTGTATCATTATGCGAGTGCCTGCTCTCAATAGAAATAAGTAGAAGATCAGACAAACCTTGTTGCTTCTGCATGTTAGTGAAGTCCTCAAAGGTGAGGGTCCGAACAGGAGGTCTCCAGAAAGCATATGTCTCCATAATAGCTTCTAAACCAGTCCTAAAAACAAAAGACAAGAGCAAAGGTGTTATTTCAATATAACAACTGAAATAAACATCTAATAACTTGAATAAGAAAGATAAAAAGAACAGTTTGTAATATTTACATTTTTAGCTTCATAAACCTGATTGTGCCCCCCCGATATGAGACATGTTTTGATCAAATGTAGCTTTGATAACAATTCTAATTCAGATTATTAGTCATTACAAAATGATTGGAAATGTAAGTACATATTATAATGTGGTGTTTTGAATCTCAAGACAATTATCCAATCAGAAAGCAGAATAAGCCTCACATGAGTCTTTCACATGGGTTGCCATTTTCGTTGGTTTAACCCTAAAAGGCCTCTTTCTGGTCTGAATCCTCAAAACCTAGGCTATTGTTTGTTTGTGTTTTTAATTATGGTCATATAGAAGTCAATCAATATTCTTCCTGTATTCAAATATTACTCTTATTTTAAGTATTAGTATTAGCATTAGTCAAAGGTCATATAGGGCATACTCTGTGACAATAAAACAGCCCATTTCTCCTATTACTAAACAGCCTTCAGTTGGAGTGGTTGTGTGAAAGCTAAAGTCACTTTGTATACAGAGGTCCAGACTGTAATCCTACTCAGGGAAAACTAGAGCCATTAAAGGAGCAGGTTTTTATTGAGCACATAAATCTGGGTGATGTTTCATCTCAAATCTGTAGTTTGCTGTGCTTCCTGTCTGACTTACCCCAGTGTCCCCAGGAAACCATGGTAACAACACCCCTGTTCTGTGTTATTTTTGGACTATAGTAGCTCATTAGCGGGGCGTGCTAATCGAGAAGGCCCATCCGGATCAGTGCGCTCATTCATACAGCACGGGCCAGCCACAAACACGACCATATTAAGAGACTGGAAACGCCCAAAAGGAAACCAGTGGGTGCTTAATGTGACAATTATTGGTTTGCCCTTTAGATTGATTCAGGATTTCCCCTTAAATGTGGAATTAGCCGCTCATGTTCCACTGCAGATTGGTTCTATTCACACTTTGCAATTAATTTTATATTTGGTTATTTTCTCCCATGCAGCAGCAATATATTTTATGGTCAAATGGAGCAAAATATATGTGTCAACATTAAATGACTGAATTTTGAGACTGACAGGTTCATGTTCCAAATGTAGAACCTACACACCTAAAGTAGGTCTACCAGATGTATTTAATGTCTTGCTGTTATTCAACATACACTTTTATGCTAAATTATGCTAAATTATGTTGTGAAGAGTTATGAAATAAAAATGCAAGATGCAATTTTAGTAGCTTTTGTGAAATAATTATTATAACATGTCATTATTATTATAAGTTCCTATTATTGAATTTAGTCCTGTGGTCTTTCACAAGTGTAAGTGCCTGAAATGTATTACATTCTTTCTTCCTCATAAAACTGTAAAGAAGACACTGTGAGGGTGGACTGGACTCACAGCTCACTCCTCTCTCCGTCTTTTCGCCAATGAAACTCTAATGCCAGTTCATAAATCAGTTGCCTATTGTTTGAAAAATGAAAAAAGATGTCTCGAATATCTGCGTGCCAATAATGTGGTCCAGATGAGGGGCCAGCTTTCGTGTGTGGAGGGCTTCTTTTATACAATAACTATATAAGAGCTGAAACCCGGGCACACACACTGGGTACGGAGAGGCATTAAATTAGATATTTGATATTAGATAAGTAACAGCCAACAGAAAGTGCCATACACTCTGTGGTGTCACTACTGCAGAAAAAAATAACAACATCAAACATAATAAAATACACTGTGCTATATGTGCATTTGTTTGATTAGGGAAATATTTCAGCAAAGTTTACTTGATTTAGAAGATTGTAATGTATAATACTGAATTAACTAAAACATAAGCAAGTAATGGCAGCAGTGTGATTTGTTTTAATAGCTGCAGTAGTCGCAGAAGCTGTTGTACTAGCGCTAGTAGTATAATAAACATGCATAGCTGTTTTTATGCCAAATGCTTTTCAGAGAAGTAAGACAATCAAATCTAAACATCCTCTGGGCAAAATAAAATCCAGAATTATTCAATATCTATTTAGAAGTGTATCCAGATAATTATATAATAATAATAAAAGTATTATTATTATTATTATTATTATTATTATTATTATTATTATTATTATTATTATTATTATTATTATTATATATTTATATTTTTCTGAGTTATCTTTTGTGCTGATGTCACATACCTGTTCCTCCCAGAGTCCCTGAATCCTTTGGCAAAAGGGTTTCGGTCAATCTTTAATCTGGTGATCTGAGTGCAGAGACAATATTTATATTAACAACATTATAATATTTAGTTGCTGTTGATGCATTAAAATGACTGTACATGTGTGATATGGCGTGTGTACCTGCTGGTTCTGGTAAGCAGTGACAGTGGTGAAGACAGTCTCAGGAAAGCTGAAGGTCTTGACCCCCTCCCCGGTGGGGACGGGTTTGTTTGGGGACAGTTCACTGCTGAAATCCTTCCTGATCACATGGACACGAGGCTGGTACTTGTGCATCGAGTGCAGGATAATCTGAGGGAGACAAAGGGGATATCATTGGGTTTTTTAACTGTATTTAATCAGAAGTCCTGATATCACCAGTGCTGATATTTTGTTGCTCAGATATAGTTGTTAATTGTTAGATGTTAATTTAAAAACATCTGCAGGCAGATTAAGAAGCTCTCTGTGTTGTGAACATTGGTAGGATGAAATAGTAATTTAAAACACAATTATTAGCCAAATAAAAGATGTGATTGGGTACTATGTCAGTAGACATTTAGTTTTACTGTGACATGAGATCTGAATCTCACAAAGGATTAGCAGAAAGGATTAATAACATGTAACCCTAGTCAGCCTCCTAAGTCTTATTGTATTCTGTGGTTGAATATCACGAATAATTAACATCAGAGACTCTATCAAAGCTCTAAACATGAGGTGAGTTCACACTGTATGAAGCAGGATTATTTTGCAGTGTAGTCCAGGCGTCAGTCGGACCGGTCCTGCCTCGGGCTCAGGTCTGGTCCTGATTAGACCGAGGGTGAGAAAACCTCCCCAGAGCCAAACACCCCACACTGCCCCCCACACATCCCCCCACCACCAGCGTGCTAACAGAGAGTATCAGGAACACTCGCAAATATTTTGCATTTAAAATCTCAGAGAGGGTCACTGAGAACAGATGTGCATGCTAACTCTATTAACATCATAACAGTAATGATGTTGGTGACAGAAATACTCACATTAAATCAACTTGAAACAATTAAACACACAAATTTACTCTTTATCACTGAAAATAATTAAAATGGTTAAAAGTAAGGATTAGAAAATAAGTATCCTTTAACCGTGTTCTTGTCTTGAATTGTTTTTCCTTTATGCAGTAAGTATTACTTTTCACTTCTGGTGACAGTAATAATGGATTAATGCTTAACGCTTGTATTCTTTTTCTTATGTTTAAAAAATGAATTCTGTAATTTACATTATAGTTTGTCAAATATTTAGACAGAATCATCTGTTGTGACAGTGCACAGACTGTTGTATCGCTGTGGGGTGATTATATTGGATTGAATGCACCTTTCCCTTTCTGTTGCTTTTTGAACATTTCCTTCTCTCTGAACCTGAGAACTTGTCACATGACTCATAAAGCAGATCAGGACAGAGGTTAAAACTGTAGGGAAACGTCACAGTAACACGGCTGCCCCAGAGGAGAGCGAGAGAGCGACGGGGTGAGAGAGTGAAAGAGCAGAGAGAGGGGAGAGAGATTTCAGACCTCATGTGTCTGAGGTCTAAAATGAAGTCACTCATCAACAGAGCACAGAGCAGCTGACTGTAGTTTACACTCAAACACTATTATCATATTTCTTTTTATGTGTCAGGTAAGGAACTGTAGACAGTCCTCTGAACAATAAAATAACAATAAAATCCTTACCATACACTTCATAATAGCTAATATTAGTATAAAGATATATTTGAAGTAACTAAAAGTATTGCAGTATTATTTCTTATTTAGTTGGTCACAAAACACCAAATAAGGCTAAATATAATCTATAGATCATTACTATTCGTCGTTGTTGTTCATGTACTGAGATCAACACACACGCCCACACACGCACACACACACGCACGCACACACACACACACACACGCACACAAGAATTGATTTTTTTTTTTTTTTACTACATTGAAGTCTACTGGTAAAAAAACCCCTAACATCTTGTTGATTTGAATCAACTTTCTGAAAATAGACAGACAAAGAGAAAGCTGAGGAGGAGTCTGTCCAAAGTCACAGAGATATGCTCAAGACGTTACTGGCATAATAACAAAGTGCAATGGCTCATTTAGAACAAAGCTGTAATAAAAAGACTTCTTTTGCATTTTATAAGCTTTTCCCAGAGAAAGATGGCAGAATAAAGCAGCTCAGAGCCAAAGACAAAGGGATGTGGCTGGAGGATGAAATGTAATTTATCTCTAAAATATGTGTTGTGGTCTGAGCACAATAACAAAAGAATATAAACACAGGAGCTATACAAGTACTGTATTCAAGGAGGTACAATTCATTAAAGCCTGACTTTTAACCTACACCTCAAAGACGTATTGATAAATATAATTATGTTTAAAATTATATTAAGTATTATAAAAACTTATTAGACTTATTGTTGACTATTATTGGATACACTGTCATTCGCTAGAACAACTGTAGTAGTAACTGGTAGTTAGGTTAGGGGCCTCTTATTGTTTTGTATGTTTTTATATTGTTTGTTTTTTTACTCTGGATCACAAGTCTGCAATAAAGATAATTACACTGGTCTACAAATTTTTGGACTCGATCTGCTTCCAAGATAAAAGTGGCAAAATCTCATTTATATTGATAAGATTAACTGAAAATCAATTGATAACTGTGCTGGTTAGCTAATGTATTCAAGATATGTAATGATATAATAATAATAATAATAATAATAATAATAATAATAATAATAATAATAATAATAATAATAATAATAATAATAATAATAATAATAATAATAATAATAATATATTGATATATGTTAAAACTCTAGACATATTAAAATGAATGTATGTGAATGTGCAGACAGGCTTTCAGATAGAACTGGTTGCTTGTAGACACACTGTACCTTCTGATAAACTACTGTTTTTGCCTTATTTTGCATAAATCTCCTATTTTGACCCAATACTATATCTTGGAAACCAAAGCCAATCAGCACTTCTGACTTACTTTTTCTTTATTAGTGACCTAAACCAAGAAAAATTTCACTACTTTTGTTCCGGAAGCATTTTGCTTGTAGACCAGTGTTATTTATGTATGCGACAGATTTTCAACTTTTTTTTCTTTTCTAATTATTACTTTGTTTGGTGTGGTAAATATGTATCATTGTGGAAAGAAGTTGAGAAGAAAAGTACAATAATACCGAATACAGACAGTAGCAGTGATTTCTGAAACAGTACCTCTACATTTGTAATCAATACTGAACATTCCATCCAAAAAGAACAATTTACATACACAGAAGGTGTTAATCTGACAGTTTAAATCTTTTAACAAAATAAAGATATATACAAAATAAATAACTATTGTGCAATTTAGCCCTTGTTATTATGTTTTGGTGACATGATTAGTCTAACATGTCATAAAACCCTTAGCTGTTTATATTGCTTCAGCTGAGATTTATTACTTATTTATAATTATTGATTTCAAAACAGAATTTACTTGTTGCATGTCAGGACCTAATTTGGGACATTTATAGGGAGACGTTCCACCATCATTCTGTCAACAAGTAAAAATGAGTTTTGATCTTGTTTGTGTGCAGTGAGATAAATCTAAAGATATTTCTGCATATAAAAGAAAGTATATAGTGTGGGCCTGGGTTTGGTGAGGCACATATAAATCTTCTCTGTGTGTCTGGTAATGATGCACGTCTTATGGTTGTTTCGAATGGGGGCATTTTGTTACACCACAACGAGGAAAATCAAAATTCATTTCATTTGACCTGAAAAAATATTTAGGAAAATGTAAAACACAAAAGGTAATCTCATCCCACATCAGTATTGTTACGTTAAAAGACAAATTATTATGCAAAAAATGTCAAATTCTGAATATTTTACTGAAGGGGAAAGCTCTAATTGCAATCCTTTCTCATCGTGGCAACTATTTACAAATGCAATATAGAGAACTGAAATGTGACTCTAAACATAAGGTCCTTGTAAAATCTAAATTTGCGGTGAAACTTGGCGCCTTA
>JAVJIX010000006.1:4882500-4915000 GCA_036785185.1 Paratrypauchen microcephalus | reverse complement strand
TTAAAAAGTTGTGATGTGCCGAATTATTTGCAATCTTTAAATGTTGTAACTTTCCCAGTAGCTTTTCTAAACACCTTATGGTTTATGTGATTTTCAGTTCACTGATGATTGTACAATAGTTTTAAACCAACACTAGTTTTGACTAAATAAACGGAACATCAGCAATACACCAAAGTATTAAATGAGAACATGAAGCAGCCTTGTCCACTACAGACCTCAGTGTGAACCCTGGACACTAACAGAGCAGTGACAGTCTCCAGATCAGTTCAAAAACCATGTGCTGAGATCCTGAGCCAGGCAGAAAATCCCATTTAATTTTACAAGATCTTTTGGCCTGTGACTGTGTGCAGGGTGATGCGGTGAGCTGACAGGAGACTGAGAAGGCGGCAGAGCAGAGCGACTGCTGAGCTCGGCTGAAAAACTCTCATTAATAAACACGAATGTGAAATGAAGTATGCACCAAATATTTTCAATGTGCAGAGCATTGCTGACTTTACTTCTTTTTACTATGAACTTTTTCAGTTTTCTTTTTTTCACTTTTTCATATAGATGTAATCCTTTGATCCCCGTCACGCATCATTTTTAATCCAGACAGAACATAGTCAAAGGGCACATATTGCAGGTTTTCACATTTTCTGATGACATCATACTCCAAGATGGGGAGCAAGAGCCACATTTTCCTATTGGTTACATTATAATTTTATAAGAAATAATCTAAACGTGCACTGACAAATGTTGAATGAAATAAATTCTATTAGTGATTAGACCAAAGAACTTGCTATATTACAAAAGATATCTGCATTTTAACTGGGGATGCCCTGATCTTATAATGGTATAAATGTATGTAATTCTACTCAGCAGTTAGTTGAGAGATAAATAACAGTGACACATTTGGATCAGTTGTGTCTTATTTTATTTTTGCAAACAAATGCTGTTTTCAGTCTCTTCACTGGTATTGATAATGAGTATCAGAAGACAGTTAAAGCTATAGTGCCGGAATCAGCCTCAGAACTGAAAAAAGGTGCATCCCCAATATTAACAGTATTAAATAAAGTAATAATAATAATACATAATATGGGTATAATGTTGTGATGTCATCTGAAACCCAGCAGTTGTTAACAGCTCCAGTTTCATCACTGTGTACATTAAAGGATCATGAACACTAAATTAATAACGTTTACCCTGATTCATCAAAAGGTTCATCATAAAATGTAGACTGCCGCTTTTGAAAAGTTAGATGACATTTTAAACGCGGGTTGCAGACACCACAAAATAATTTTTTTTAAAAAGAGTACATGTAACAGTGCGCTCTCCTTCCCTCATTTCCACTCTTGAGTTATCCAATTAGCAGGCAGCGTTTGGCTCCGTTTACTCAGTTTATGATGAATTAATTTCAGTATCAGAACAACTTGAGTTTATATGCAGAGAGCTACATCACTCCCAGTATGTTCTTATGTATTGTTAGTGATTTTCTCCTCCCTGGGTTATGGTTTTCTGTTTATAGTTATCATTTTGAGCACTGTTAGAAGATAAATGTTTTGTTTTGAATATTGCTATATCTGTGCTAATTTTCCATCAGACCGATAGCCGAAACACTGAGTGGAGTCTGTATATCCTGTATATGTGAAAGCATTATGGCTACATGGCTTTTTTACATTATAAGATATGAATGAGTGAACTGGTAACTTCAACTTGCTTATATGACCAGGGACAAAGTGGCAATTCGTATGTTTAGCCGTCAAAAGACAGCTTTGGGTAAGGCTATAAAACTCTTATTAAGATTATAGTGTATAAAGACTGACGCTAATAAGGCAAATTAATACTAATTAATATTACTAATGGGAAGAAAATAGTTAAGGGTAGATAAAATGTAATACTAAAATAAGCCTGAATACTTAAACAGAGACATACAGTTAATTGTGCTTGTATAGCAACGGTAAAATTTTTCTTGCTACTCTGAACCCATAGTTCACCAACTGAACATGAGCAGAAAATGGATCAGTGAATAAATCAAACATCACTAAAATAAGAACAGGCTAAAAGGAATATGTCATCCAAGTGGGTTAAAAATGTGAGTTGACATTTGAAAAGCAGCCAGTAAAATCCATTTGTAAGACAAGCACACGTAGATATGACTGTGCTCACTCACACTGGCCAGCTGTGCATTTATTAAGCAGGTCTCTGAAGATTTGAGCTATATTCAGACTGGAGTGGACACATGTCTTCCCTTAGAGAACAATTATTCGGCATTACCAACAGCATCATACTCGCCACAGTTTCAGGAAAATTAGAGTATTTGAGTGACCGCTGACGGCATTGATGTGATTGGATTTGTTAGGATTATCCCATACCTGTATCTCTTGTTGTCCACGGGAACTATATCCATGGCGATATAATACTGCTGATGAGGGTCCAGACCGGCAATCTTCACTCGCATGGCAGGAAACATCCTCCTAAAAAGCAAGATTATTCAGTTTGAGAAAAGGGTTTGTACAGCTCCTGAGCTCTTACAGTGGTGATGCAGATATAAACTATCTTGGCAGCTAAAGTTTTTTTAGATTCTCATTTCAATCCTGCAGTTTTTTATGCATCAACATGTGTATTTCTCTCCTCATCCACTGTATTACGATATAGCAACATTCTTGTTGTAGTAATGCAAATAAACTTTGTATAGATTATTTTATTTAGATCATTAAGTGTGTTTTAATTTAAAGGGAAACCCTTGTGATAATGCTTAGGCCTATATGCAGGTCACCAAAAAAACATGAAAACCAGAAGTATTTATTTTTCTTAAGATATTCATGTTGTTTTTTGCTGAATAAAATACTTGACAGCAAGAACAAATTGGCCACTATGAAAGCTATCTAAATAAACATATTTTTCCATGTGCAAATGTGCATTTGAGTGTCAGTGTGGACTCTTCTTCTTTTAATAAAACAAACATGAGGTTGATGTAAACACTGTGATATTTACACAGCTCTGAAAGAGTAGTCTGCTCAGGAGGAAAACCCCTCTGAACATGTGGTGAGCCTGAAGTAAAGACTATGAGAAATCTGCGCCTAATACAACTGTTCACAGGCAGATATCGATCACTGTAAGCCGTGAGCACCAACAGGAAACTGTGTGTGTAAGATCAAGATAAATAGCATTAAATAACTTCATCCATATAAGACATAAGCATGACATTTCGCCAATAATCCTCCACTGAACCAGATCCAGCCAGTCTAATCATCTCTCATCATAAGGCAGGCTGTGCGTAAGGGACGTTCACACCTTATGCCTTGTGTTGTTCTTCAAACGGTGCGTTTTCTTTTCTCATTCTGAGCTCGTAAATCGGATCCTGGCTAATGAGAAAAGAGGGTCGCTCTTCGTTGGATTTATGAGCTTCTTATGAGTGAGCCGTGAAATGCGCGCTCCGCCCGCTCTAACCCGGTGATGCTCTATTTATGACCTGATTTACCAATTTAAAGCCAATTTAGGCTCTGCTTTATAACGAGGCCGGGACACGTGCTGTAGATTGTTCCGCTTCATTTTCAAACGGAAGAATCCCCAAAGTCAATTTCACCTTCAAGCCGTCCGTGCCACCGGGCCTAAAGACGCTTAAGCAAACGCACGAAAATAATTGTAAAAAAATAAATACGCACATAACAAAGCAAAAAGTCTACACCAGAAACAGTCCTGGCTGTAGAGAGTGTGAGAGTGTGTGTGTGTGTGTGTGTGTGTGTGTGTGTGTGTGTGTGTGTGTGTGTGTGTGTGTGTGTGTGTGTGAGTGCGTGAGAGATGGCGCGCACATGCACAAGGTTAAACAGGCCTAAGCTCTACGTGTGCGCGCACGGATCAAACGCACAAAGCCTGAAGCATATGCAAAATAATTTAGAAAAAACGCCTTAAAGTTAAACAGTTAATTATAATTAAGAAGTAGATTTTGAAGACTGGTGCTTTAGTGTGCCTTGAGTGGGATTTAGCCTCACGTGCGCCTGGCCTTACCTTCCAGCTTTAGTGATGATCATCTCGGTGCCGATGTCGTGGAACCTCTTCCAGAGGTCAGCGCACTGCAGCTCCACCTGGATCTCGTCCATGGAGGCCGGGGGAGACTGGTCGCAGGCCCCGGAGGCCAGCTCTGCAGGTGAACCGAAGGAGCAGGACGTCCTCTCCGCCAGACCCTCTCCGTCCGAGCCGGGACTAGCCTCAGAGTCTGAGGGGAAATGAAGAAGATGATGAACAGTCCGCTCTCATATCCAAGGAATTAATCGGTTTAGACTTTACACAGGAAACTTGGCAAAAGAAGACAACGCCCCGGAATCCAAATCACCTGCTGCCTGCAGCTCACAGCGAAGCCGCTTCGCTTATGCTCCTGAAGCTTTGGGTCGAGGTCAAAGAGTAAATGCTGCGTAACGAGTTTAAATCCAATGAAGAAAATAACTCCAATTTGAACTGGACCGCACATTAGGAAAACTGCAGACAGGCTTAATTTATAGGGGTCCTTTTCGAGTAATGGATTTTATTTTATTTTATTTTTTTCTACCCAAAGCACACAGAAGGTTTACTCAGAGAATATAAGAGAATATTTTAACTAATGTCACTCCCAAACCATAACAAAAAGCCAACGTTGATAAGCCTATGTGATATTTGAGCAACAAACTAAAGAAACGTTTAGTGTTGAAACATGCATTAGAGAACTTGAATCAAACTCATGTCTTAATTATTAACATTTGATTTAATATTATTTTTATTATATCGGCCTAAATTTGTCTGTTTTCCCTTTATTTACGTCAAGGACATAGGAGTATTGGGAATTCAAATTAATAAAGGCAACTCCTCAAAACGTAAAACTCCTTTTCCAGTTATAAACCTGACCTTAAATGGCTGTTGGAGTTCAAAAGAGAATGAAGTTAAATATTACTGTAGTTGTTCCAGCTGGACGTCAAATCTTTCATCCTCGACACATTAAAGCTCCTCCGATTAAACTCCGTACAATCACCACATGCGAGCTCCCATTTCACTTTTCTCAGAACTGGTTTATAGTTGAATATCCTGCCTCAGCCCTCCGACACCACCAGCGCCCGAACAGTCAGAAAAGAAAGTAATAATGTATTATTTATTGAGGGCCTTGACACAAGGAGGTTGACTTGGCAGACTACAGGGCACACAAATATGGTTATGCAAATGCGCAGACTGGACAGGGTCCCAGGCAAAACCGCGACACTGGAACAAGAGCCAAGAGCTCTGGAAACGAGAGCCACAGAGACAAAGAGGAGGGGGACCTACAGCTTCACCACTTATGCAGAAAATACCTTAAAATATGCCTTTAAGGTCTTAGCACTCTTCAATCTGACCTTGTCTTATAAATATTAAATAGGCCGATGTCCAGTCATTTAATAACCCATGTACGTTGTTTCAAATAAATAAGGGTTGGTGTATTGACAAATAGATTCATGTTTGATCATCAAGTTTTTCACGTAATTCTTTTAACAAAATTGCCAAAAGGGAAGTATAGCCCACATAAAAATACAGTTTCAAATAAATGAAACTGTCCCAGTTTAGCAACTAAGAGATAATCAAAGATATCAAAATATTTTTCTGCTGAAAGTGTGGCACGGAGACCTGGTAAATCAACTGACACACATCAGCACCGCACACCAGTGCACAATAAACAGGACTATAATAATAATAATAATAATAATAATAATAATAATAATAATAATAATAATAATAATAATAATAATAATAATAATAATAATAATAACTTTTGATATAGGTTTATGCTGCTGGTCAATAACCTGTCTCCCGACCCTCAAGTCCCATATCCGTTCATTGCAAAAATATTCTTATAAAAATGAAAGATTCGCCTAACTCCTCAAATGCTAAAATAATATCCTGTATCCTTTTAGTTTATTCCATGCGCAAAGTTGCATGACACAATGAGGATCACTATTGTCCAACAGGGACGATGACGCACACGGCCTGAAGTTGATGTGTTAGAAGCGACTGTGCGCGTCCGCAGCTCACTCTTTGTGGCTAATAATCGTGTTATACGAGCAGCTCCTGAGCCTACAGAGGAGTAAAAAGAATATGACTCTTAAAGATTCCCTAAACCACAATCTGCCCACAGAGACTCGCTGTGGTCCAGTGACCATTGACTCTGGTGCCACAGCTCAGACCGGACGTGGAGGCGAACAGCCTGCTAATGAGCAGTGGACACTTACGAAGGGTCAAAGCACCCTGGACCTGGCTGGGTCATTCAGTCTGCTATCAGAAAATATATCTAAACAAAAAGTAAAAACAAATAAATAACGCGTAACGTGTAGGTCTACTGCTTGGTTTCAAATAGTACTTTGTGCGTGCTTTTCTGTGAGACAACTTTAAAATCTTCATGGATTATTTACCGATGTGTTCCAAATAAAACGGCAACAAAAAGGATGTATCAGTCCTTACAACAATATTCAACTGGTGCTGGTTTAATGCTGGAGCCGTGCGTAAAGACGCAGCGCTTGAACTGCACGCCAAAACATCAAGAAGCCTACTGACAGCAACAATAGTCATTATTTTTTATTTATTTATTTATTTTTTATCAGTAACATGTATTGTAATTAGAAGAATAAAATGACCGCTGTACATCATCTTAATTCATAAAGCATTATTTCACATTAAAGGGGTTCCAATGATTATTTAACATTTCAGACTACGATTTGTCAAAACAACAACTGTAAACAAAATACTAAAACATATATTAAGCTCATTATCTTTTATCCAGGTATTACAGTAAATATGTTTAAACTCTCCGACCATGTGGCATTTAAAACGGTAGGCCTACATTTATTGTGCCCTACTGTTTGTGTGTGGCTTTACACTATAACACTGGGATATTTAAAATCTTCCTCTCCTTCTAGTTTTTATTATTATTATTATTATTTTCTTTGAACTTTGTGAAGGTCATCCTCGGCTTTAGTCAAGCAACAACAAAATGCAACATCAACACAATATGACACTTGTAATTTTACTGTTTGATCCAACATTAAATATTGAAATGTAAAAGAGTTGCACACGAGACGCATAAACTAGGAACGCATATTGCAACATCTACAAACAACAAAGTCCTTTGGCATTTTAAATCAGAACAAATATTCTCAGTTATTAATCAGCTATAATGTAATTACAATTTGGGCTACATCTGAAAATAATAGTCTATAGTCCGCGTTATGACTGTGGATTAAATGCTTATAAGACGTGATGTTTGTGATAGGCGCGTAAACATGGTCCAGGCTATAAGTAAAGACTATTTACACCAAGATGAATGAACTAAAACATGTATGCTCTGTTATTCATTTATGAACAGGTTAAAATTTGGGTCCGAGAGTTTGAGAAGTAAACAAATGTGTTTCTGTAAACGCTTAAGTTTGTTTTGAAGTAGGTCTTTAGTCTTAATATGACGCAAGGAACAAATGAAGGGCCCGAGATAAGTGGACCATGTCTCCATCCTTATTTTGAAATGGTTCCCCTTATACCAATCCGGTCATGCTATGATGTAGTGCGGTGTGTCTGTCCCACTGACCCGGGTCCATGTCCAGGGCGCAGTGCCCGGGCTCGTCTCCGTCCGCCGCGAGACTCTCCATGGACAGCTCGAGCTCCTTCTCCTCCCAGCCCCGGAGCTTCCTCTTCTTGTTGGATCCGATAAGGGACTCCACGGAAAACGCGTGGGCTCTCGAGCTCAGAGCTGCGGCCGATCGCCTCCTCTCACTCATGTCTCTCAGATCCACGCGTGGGGAGAGAGGGAGGGGGAGTCCACGTCAAATGAAAAGGGCAAATAACCAGAAGAAAAGTTAATCCAAAGTGTGTCTAGAAACGCCACGGTGAAGCGCTTTGGACTGGCCGTGTCATGGTGCGCAAATCGCGGACACAGTGGTGCGTCTTTCCACGTCCTCTCTTTTTCTTTCTCGATGTCTGTCGGTCTCTGGCTCCCTCTGATTGATACCCACTTCTGGAAGAGTTTTTTTCAGAAGCAAAGGGCGGCCCATTTCTTCACTCTCAGTTAAAGTAAAGCAACCAATCACAAGTGCGCGCTGGCGAGAAGAAAAAACCTCCTGTCCAATGAGAGCAGAGCTGAAACGCGCGTCCTAGAGCATAGTCTGACCATGTCTCGGACTTGTTGCACATGTTAAAATCCGGCCTTATTATGTCATTACACCTGACACAGAGATAGGAACGGACTGTGTGCTTGAGTTACCGTTATATACCCGTTCAATAAAACAAGGAGAGATATGTCTCTTTTAACGCATGTCCGAAGCGCTGAGTCCAACATTACGAGGGACTTTACCTAAAGTCCCTCACAGCTTTGGAGCAGGTATGAGCCAGAAGACAGCTGCAGTTAGGCACAAGAACAAGTGGACAAAGTGCTCCACGGTTTTGCGCAAGGAGGTTGAAAACGACTCAATAATAATAATAATAACAATAATAATAATAATAATAATAATAATAATAATAATAATAATAATAATAATAATAATAATAATAATAATAATAATAATGCATTACAGAAGGGCATGATCATTACGGTTACAAATGATTGCACAGAGCGTTTTTGCTCCGTCCCACGACATTAGCCTATTTGATAATTGATAATAAACTTAAAGAAAAGCTGTCTTAGACCCATTAAAGTAATTAATGCCATATAATAGGCTATAGCATAATAAATATGCAATCGCACAAACGTAGGCCTATGTGGATCGATATTGGTTAGAGGGAAGTCGGGGAGCACGAATGTAAAGTTGGAGCCGCAGTGAGGGCGCGCGCAGAGCAGCACGTGCTCCACTGATGCGCTCGGGATTTCCTTCTGCGCCTCACGAGCGCATAAAGAACATGTGTAATGTGTAAATATTTGCGAAATCATTATTTTAAAACTGATTGTAAACCCCAATAATAGGCTACGTAATAGAAAAGAGAGTTTGAAACCATTAGCTTTAGGGAGTGTCTTATTTTTATTTCTACCTGACAAAAAATGCATTCATAAAAAATATACAATATATTTTAGGACAAAAAAAAAGCACAATAACAATAATATTATTCCATTGCATTCTTGACATTGTAAGGTGTTGCACGTTTGCACTCTTTCGGATTCATTTGTATACAAGCCTTTTAACAACTGCAAATATACTTTTATTTGATAGAATCGGTCTGTTGTTTAGTCTCCTGATTGAGCCTATTAACAAACAAACAAACAGCCTACATCTTCTATTCATTTGGGTTTCAAACACTGTCGAGAGTTCCCGCTTCTATACCCAAATCAACAAAGGTTTTCGATACTAGTTTGTGGGTCATATGGAGGTATTTTTGTCCCGTGAGGAAAATCCCTTTGTGAAGTACTTGTCTGATTAACGCCTCGTCGCAGCGGCGATGGAAACGCTTCTGTCAATGTGTTCCTCCAGGGAGAGACTTCCACATGTCTGAGCACTGACCGACACACGCCGAGGAACGCAGCTGGTGCATAGAGTGCTCTTTAGCTTCAGATTATGGACAAATTCACATTCATTATGTTCATTTTTAAGTGTTCAGTGTGCACAAATATAGCATCATTTCTCACTCTTGTACTTTTCTTGGTAAGTAAAATAATGACACATTTTTAAAGCCTATAATTGAAATCACCCAATACAATCATGCAAATCGGATATATTTTTTGTTATTCTTCATGAATCAGTCATTAACCATGTTTTATTTACTTTACATTTTTAGCGGAAAACCAGAAATACTGTCACATCTTTTCTTGCAGATTTTACCGGCTGTATTAAATAGGACCTACATAAAGTGAGATTATGTGAGAGCAGGTGAAGGTTTACGGTTTCCTCTTTGAGTTACTTCATTGACTGAGTCTAAGCCTTACACCAGTAAAATGTCTCACTTTCAGCCCTTTCACAGCGGATTTAAATTTACTACCAAGTCTCTTTTGCTGTGAAACACACTTTTATTGCTCTTTTATCCCACATGATTTCTGTAACAGTGCAGTTATTTTAGCACTAATATGCTGTATAATAGTCCAAGTCTTTCTGAAATGTGATTTACTGCCTAATTCAGTCTATAGCTTTGTGGACAATTCTACTTAATTCAAGCAACTAAAAATGTTCTGGAAAAACAACAATTAAGAAATGCCTATTAGTTCAATAACTGGCAGCCACATTAGTGTAAATTTCCCCAGTTCTAAATATTAATCCTCATTTCAATTGCTTGAATAGAATTTATTTAAATGAATATTGTTATTTTCTCTACCAAATGGCTTAAAATATCGGGGGTTAAATAATCAAGGTCTAACAAATAAATACATACACAAAAACAATTCAAATACTGGATTCATTTTTTCAGTGCAGCACATGTACACAGAAATGCAGAAAATGTTCATCTATTTCTCAAATGAAGAGAGTAGAGTCAAAGATATCCAAACAAAATATTTTATATAAAAACACATCTGTAGTTACATTACGAATTATACATATGTACAGGTATAAGTTAGATAGAGGCTCTGTGTGTAGAAATATCAGCAAAAGCCCACCCTGTGCCGGACCTCTTTTAGGACAGGAGCAGCCAGTTCTCGAGCCTTTTGAGTCCCCTCTGAAAGCACTGACTCCAGATGAGTCCTGTCCGCTCTCAGCCGTTCAATCTCCTCTCTCATGGGTGTTAGTCTCTGAACCACAGCTTCAGTCACCAGCCTCTTATAGGCCCCCGTCTCCATCCCTTTGGCCTGTGATAAGGCCTCATCCACAGAGACCTGTGCCATCGCAGCGTGGATGGTCACCAGGTTAGAGACGCCTGGCCGAGTGTCAGGGTCAAAGGTCACCTCTGAGGTGAAGTCAGTCACTGCACGCCGGATTTTCAGGGCAATGTCGTCAGGAGAGTCAGTGATGAAGATGGTGGCCATGTTGTGCGGATCAGACTTGGACATTTTGGACGATGGGTCACGAAGGGATTTCACCTTTCGGGTTGAACCTGTAGCAAAAATGTAAAAAGAATAAGCCAAAGCTTATGCACAAAATCTGATACAACTTTTCTTAGATTTTTTCTTTTTTTTTATGTAACACATTAATTCACAGTTGGTAGTGTTGAGGAAAAAACACTAAACACACTAAAACAGCGTTAGTCCAATGTTAGAAGGAATTGTGAGAAAGAAATTGATGAAACACAATCCAAAATATTTTGGAAACAGATGAAGGATTTTGGTCCAGTGCTTTTGGTGTGTGAAGCAGACGTGTGTGTGACGTGATGAGCAGAAATGACAAATGAATCCTCCAAATATCTTTGAAGTTCTTACAACTAGCAACTGCTTAATGTATTTCCTCACATACCTCATCCTGCTTTAACAATAAAAATATATATTACGAAGTTTTAATAGTTGACTTCCCTGGTTTAGAATAAACATTCACCTTTGGAGTCTTGTTAAGGACATCGCTACAAACACATACACACTTAATATTTAGATACAAGAGGAAGAAAGTGTGTCTTTAATCAAAACTGCACTGCATTCATGACTAACTCTAATAATTAACTGAGACTGAACATTCTAACATTCTAACATTCTAACATTCTGAACATCTAACATTAAGTGTGACAAATATGCATCATTTTATATCAAGGCCAGGATCTTACTGCATGAGTGTGCTTCGTATATTCATCTGTCAATGATCAAACAAATAAAACAGGAGAATCTCTTTACAATACAACACGATTGATTATTTTGTTGTTCATGTAATAAAGTATATAAAAGGATGGTAAACTGTTCTCATTAAAATAAAATTTAGTTTACATTTTTAGCTCAGTAGTGCTGTTTGTCAATTTAATATTAATTATATTATGAAACTTTACTTTGGATGGAAGCACATATTTATAAAAGTGCGTACAGCGATATCTGTGGATTCAGCAGTACAGTTCTTACTGAGTAGAGTGCGTGGCTCGGGGAACAGGTCACCGAAGTGGTTGTTGAAGATTCGGGCCAAATCCTGCGCCAGCTCCAGATGCTGCACCTGATCCTCTCCGACCGGGACGTGAGTGGACCTGAACAGACAGAGAGTGGAGTGTCCCAGCACTGACTCTATAAACTCTACAGACAGAACAGAGCGGACAGGAAATACAACACAGGAGCACAAGCCCTTTGACTGTCATGAGAGGAAGCAATTCATTATGACCCTGTGTACAATCTGGATAGAGATATTTCATCACGTTGCTTACAGTACAGAATAATTAGAAATTACACTCATAAAACCTAAACCTATTTTTTATGCATTTCAGCTTTTTTATTAGTAATTTCGCTATACACCTTCCCGATTCCTGAAATATGTTAAAATTAACAGGAAAAAAACAAGTAATTGAGTACAGACATTAGCAATGTACATCCATCATGAGGATAATCAGTAGATTTCAAATGATTCAGTCCTTTTATGTAGGCTGTTATGTATATCTCATTATTAATCAATTACTGCACACATACTAAACTGCTGTCTCTCACACTGAGCGCAGTTGGGCTGGCTCTCAATACACAATATTGATCTGCTGCTGGTGAACACAACAGACGCACATGTGAATGAGCTCAAGAGATTTTATTCAGAAAATATCTGCAAACAGATACGTGTTTGTTTCTTACTTGTAGAGAAGTATATCGGCAGCCTGCAACACAGGGTACGTGTACAGACCAACGCTGCCTTCACTTTTCTGTTTGCTTTTCATCTGTCAGAACAAAATGGAGGACGTCAACAAGACATAAAATCAGAAGGCAAATTGCAAATCTATTTAATTTGTTTTTCTTTTTTTCCATACATGACTAATATTACATCTATCCTTTAACCTATTCATTGTTATTTCTTTTAAAATAATATAATTTGCTTACTTGCCCAAAATTAAAAAAAAAAAAAGAAGTAAAATGTAGCATTATTGGTTTGCACCTTTGCAATTAAAAACTCATTAAATGACATAAAATGTAAAACGCTGAATAGAAATGCTTATTGTACTATGTACACTGTTACAGCAAATGTTTGAGCCAAAATTAGTCACGCAAAGATATTTTTTCTCAATAAGCAATGGATGTATAATAAATAACTAATAATAACAATTTTCAGATAAAATGCTGCAAATAGTAAACAAAGAGTAAATTAAAAAAGAGAAAAAGAAAAAAATGTCATTTGGATCTATTAAATTCAATTTCAAGTGCAGACATGGCAATAATTAAATCAATATGAAGCTCGGACCCACACAGAAACGGAAAAAGAATTCTTCAGGAAAACATTAGCCATTTCATAATCATAAATGGTATCTTTATTTCCAGCAATTGCCAGAGTCTTATATCACTGATTTTATTATTCAGTCATGAAAGGCATACAGTTGCTGTTCAGTGGTGATAATGTTGGTGGGATAATAATTTGACCACAGCGAGTAACGGGAGATGGAGATACAAGCTCAATTAAATGTAAGATATTTCTGGCTTTGCAGAATACACAGGGAGAGATGATTGAGAGTTCATGGCTGTTGGTAAAAAAAAACAAAAAAACCTCAGTTCCTAAGTTTGAACATAAGCGGAAGGACTGCATTGTACATGCCATGCCCTGACTTAATGATTCAATTAAAAAGGAATTCCCAATTTAGCTTTCATTTAGCATCCCATAAACTGTACAATATTTTGAATCCAAGTTTGAGGAAAAAAATAAACATAAATACCCGACCTTCCACTGAGGCAGGTGTCTGAGGCGAGGCATACTGGTCAGACAGCCCAGGATCCAGGACAGTTCAGCATGTTCAGAGACCTGCAAGACACACACTGTTAGATTTTTGTTATAATCTGGCACATTTAGACTGCAATGTTGAAGATGTTCATTAATACGCACCGTCCCTATTAAATAAAAGAATAAATAAAGCATTATTGACCTGATGCATAATTTAAACTTTTTTTATAAAAACATATTTCAATTATAAGTTGTTAAATATATAATTTTTTAACTTGTGCAAACTGAATGTGTATATTTTCAGACTTGAGAGCTTGAGGCCACAGTTTTGTCCTCTGAGGGTGCCTTCATAGCACCTCCAAGTGGCAGTACAACAAACTGCAGAACTCTGATGCTGGGGGGAAAAAAAGGTTCAAAATACAAGGAAGGAAACAATTTTCTTCTTCACATATGATTTTGACATGTAAATGTAATTTTACACAAAATAATGATTTTTTAAAAAGTAAACAAAGCAATAATATCCTCCTGGGACCCAAAGAAAAAAAATGTATTTCAATTTTTATTTATTTTATTTTATTTTATTTTATTTTTTATTAAATTATTATTATTATTAAATTATTATTATTTATTATTTATTATTTATTATTTATTATTTATTATTATTATTATTATTATTATTATTATTATTATTATTATTATTATATTTATTTTTTTAATTATTTTTTTGTGATAGTCTATTTGGAGGTTTACATTTTGTTCATTTTGTTCATTTTAATTTTATTCATAATTTTGTAACATCCTCTGTAACGGACTGTATTGGCATTAAATCCATGTAACATTAACAACCCAACAAGAACAATTTTTTTTTTTTTTTTTTTTTTGATGACCAACATCTCTGACAAGCTTCTACAGTCACCTCAAAAAGTTTTTAGACTCCCTTTTAATTTGTTATTTTTTAATCAAAAACTGCACTATCTCAAAACACATACAGATAGACCGGTTAACTCAATGTCCACTATAAAGGACACAATTCATCCACATTGTCCATAATTGCCCCATATGTCTATTGTAGCTTAGTAATTTATTGTAGCAAGGGCCCTATAATAAAATTTCTTTCTCCCCTGTAGGAGCCTTCTGGGGGGCATGACATCAGCCAGTTCAGGGAGATAAAGCGGAGTGTCAGACCAACATGTGGGGGGTGGTGTCCGTTACACAGACTGGCCTGGGATGGGACAGATGTGGATGAGAACACACAGGGATGGCTCCAGTTTACAGAGCAGCCGGGTCCAGTGTTTAAGGGTTTTAGGAAAGACAAGGCCTCTATTCACCGTGCATACTGTGTAGACACCAGTACAAATGTTACGGTTGATTACTGACACTGAGAGCATACCACACTGAGACATCCTAAATCACAATATCATATCGTGTAATCTGACAAGCTTAAAAGAACCATATAGAAACTCCCATTAAGGAGATCTAATGTAATACTGCTGATCCACTCATTTTATATCCGTAACTTGAGCCTGTCGCCAGTTGAAATCCTGCTTCGAATAAAACTTAGTGTTGTCTTTGGGCAGTCACTATATTTTTACATGTGTGCAGGACCATTGCGCTGTAGGGTCACCTCACTGCCAAGTTATGTGGCATGAAGCTAAATATGTGTAAAAATAGGGTCGTGCGAAGGGTACAGGGAGGGCAGGAAAAACACAGATGGACCCAACCCAGTTTTTAGATGCATTTTGGCTTTTTATGTCTCATTTTAAAATTCAGGTATTGGATCAATCATATGTAGTACTGTTCAAAGGTTCTGCTTTAGATTGCTGCAGAATACATTATATTCTTACTGTACTTTGAGTTGTAAAAGTTGGGGCTAACTTGCCACATTTCATCCCATGCAGTTAACAGTCCCTACTATATACAGTACTTAACACCAAAGTTGAACTAAGTTTGTACAGTTGCATGTTTCTGTGAATGTGCTGTGAGTGTACAGTAAAGATAAGAATCAGCTCTGATCAAATAAGCTATCCGGGGCCAGCCAACATGTCGGTCAATAAACACACACTAGCTGACAGCAGGAAAATAAACTCTTGCTAACATATCTTCCTGTAAAATGCAGTTGGTATCTGTCCTGGGAAGAAAGTACTTCTCTTACCAATGCTAAGCCCATATGGATTGGGAAACACAGGAACATGTGTGTGGTGTCATATTGTTAAAGGTGTGCTATGTAACATTTCTGGTGGTGGGGGCTGTCTACCACTTGATCGTGTTGACAGAAATAATATTGTTGAGCCTAGAATGTTGCACCGTATGGCCATAAATATATCTCTAAATTACTGGTGTTTCAATGCTCTTAATAATGCTCTTGCGTTCTTATTGTGAGTTCGGTTGCTTCTTCATAGCGCTGACCTGTAACTTGGCCTAGTGGCATCACCTGCTTGTCTCCATAGATACCAGTTTAATTCCATTCATGCTGTCAAAAAGTTCTAGGAAGAGGAATAACATTTCCATGAAGATGCAGAAGAGGCCTCCATCAGAACATCGTGCACCTTTTATAACAAACATAACATATTTTAAAAGCCATTATCCTACTCACCTGAGACTGCTGAAAGAGGATGGCCTTCTCCGGGTCAATGCCACAGGCCAACAGGCTCGCTGCCATGTCTAGGATATTGGTTCTGAGCTGCTCTGGGTCCTGGGGCTGTGTGATGGAGTGAAGGTCCACAATGCTGTACAGTACCAGGGGGTACTGATGCTGCAGGGACACCCAGTTCTCCAGAGCACCCAGGAAGTTCCCCAAGTGAGGGACCCCGGTGGGCTGGATTCCAGAGAAAACACGGCAGTCCACTGGTGCCTGCTAGGAAAAGGACACTATCTGAAATTTCCACCTGATTTAACAACAAAATGATTGGGAAAAGTTTTTTTTTTTAAATTATAAGTTTAACTTAGCCAGAAGACATAATTATTAAGCATCCAATGCAGAAATTAATTCAGTGGAGACACATTCTTTAAGGCCCAGTTCAATGTTATGAAACAGTGGAGTTTAGTTGTTCCTTCTTTGTCCAAACACAGTAGTGCAAAAGGACTGCTTTTAGTCCATTTAAGATAATATACTAATATGACTTTTCAGTCAGTGAAAAGAAAATGGCGCAGAGTGACAGATGATGAAGTCAAATCCATGAAACTCCAGGAACAACTTGGACGTCTCCAGAGACTCAGGTGTCAAACATGAACTATTAGCAGACTGAAAGCCAACCACATTCATGCTTCATTTAGCTTGATGCTAACACCGTAGCTAGCACCTCTGCACTCTCCCAGACACATTCAGTACAAAGAATGCATCACCTCACTGGCCAACAATGACAGTTCGTTCAAATGAAGGAGTGACACCGAAGAAGAAAGAGTGGAGAGGATCAAATGTATCAGACGGAGAGTTGGTGTGATGAGGAGAGCTGCAGGAGCTGGACTGTTTACAACATGAGATCAAGTTTGTTTCTTTTTCTTCTGCAGATTCAGACCGAAGCTAAACGCCTCATTTCATCTGGCATCAGCTGGTTTCAGTGAGACTTGGTTTTTAGTGGCTAAATCTCACACAGCATGTGAGACACCACCTGTTATGAAATGTTTATCCACCCATTTTACTGTATGTTTGGCTTAGGTAGAATACTAAAACACAAGATTCAATTAGAAACCTCTTGTTATTTGGACTACAGATGGACAATGGAGGCTCTGGTAATTGTATATTTTTGCGCTGTCAGGATCAGTTTGGACTTATAAACCTTGGATTGTAGATTCCATAAAAAATCAAATTAAAAAAATAAGGAGATGTTAGGGTTAGTAGAGTGTTTATGTCTTTGGAGACAAACAAATATTATCTGTAGCAAACTAAAAACAGAAAGAAAACACAGGGACACTGCAGTGGATACCAAAGAGAATCACAACTGTTTGCAATTTACAACCATTTTAAACCATTTTAAACTCTAGCAGTTCTTATTTTGTGTGTCCTGCGAGTATGTACGAATATTGTCAACCCAAGGAAGTAGAACTAGGAAGTGCACTGGAAACACATCATGCTGAATTTCTTTAAGTAGTTTTGTAGTTTTAATAACTGAAGGTAGTAATGTAACACCATAGCATAGCTCATTCTAGTTTTGTCATGAAGTTTAGTTTATTTAAATGAAATGTGCTAATAGGAGATAAACAGCAACAGTCAGAGATTTCAACAGAACTATTCCCACTGGCTCCGGTGTTATTGCCTTCTGTCTAACCGCCCATCATGTTTCAGACTGTATTTACAAGACTCATCATTTACATCAGTTAAAAAATGTATATCAAGAGACTATTAAATACTAAAACTACTTATTTGAACAAATGCCAATGCTGAAAATATTCACATAATTAGGAAAAAGTCTGGGCTTATGTTTGAACTTGTAAAAGACCATACAGTAGGCTACTAGTAAAGAAAGTACTAATACACACACAAAAGAAAACCTAAAATATTAATTATACCATGTTGTAGTGCTGGGCGATATACCGGTGCACACCGAATACCGGTGTTTGTTTGTTTTTTACGGTAAGAATTTTTCATTTACCGCAGTACCGGTGAGTGTGTCCGTACAGAACGTCGGGAACGCGGAACGTCGCGCAGCGAGATATTGTTTGAGGGGGGACTGTTTCGCAGTGGTACCAAAAAACTGCATGTGGCTGCATGAGAGCGGTGAAAGCAGTGGCCGTTTCCCAATTCAGTGACGGCACGCTTGTGAGTGTGCCGTCGGTCTGTCGTCGAGACGGCGCACACTCGCTCTGTCCTTAGTGCACTACGTTTCTCACATGGCCGCCTGCGAAATTGAACAGGTCCCGCCTCAGCTCAATGAGCCGGGTGGTCTGCTCCTTGTTCCCTAAAGACAAAAATATTATACTATTGCGACTAGTAATACTTGGAATTGGGACATGGCCAATGTTCCCCCTAATATTTAATGTGTCTGAGCAAACACACTAACTCCACATCCGAAATGAACCCCCCGCGCGGCTCGCACTTTGCAGATATAAAAAAATGCCCCCGCGGCTGAATAAAAAGCTCTTTCATCCCTGATTTACAGTGCGCTGCACAAGTTTTCTTGTGCGCTGAGAATGTGCGAACAGTGCACAGCTTAGAGTAAACGCTGGACATGGCGATACTGTAGAATATCCAGCATTACAACAGCAAAGGAAATATAGAAGTGTAAGGGGAAAAGCATGTGAACGGTAATACAGGTGCCGTGATCTATGCCGTTATGGCTGCCGTCACACATGTTTAGCGTAGTTTATGAAGAGTTTCATGTAGCATAGTTGTAGGTGAGGTGAACCAGTACGTATATTTTATAGTGACGTCGCAACTCTCACTTGTGGATGTCGCTGGCGAGTCGGTCTTTGTAGTCCCGCGCTGTGCATGCTGGGGCTTTTAAGTGTGCGGAGCGTGCATGTTTGCACACTTGGTCCACGCCCCGATTTCCATGGAAACGACGGCGCCGTTCAGAGCTCGTCTTGACGGTGCAGGGGGAAAAAAACGAATGGAACGGCCCTTGTCGCGCCGGATATGACGCATATCCCGTTCCAAGGACGCTAACAAGCGTGCCGTCGGGGAATTGGGAAACGGCCAGTGTGTGTTGAGCGTTGACCATGCATGTTACACAATCAGAGGAACTTGTACCGAAAAGAGGAGCCGTGTCCATTGTTGTACTTCAGGTTTAAAATATCTGACGCCGATCAAAAAACAATATTCTGTAAGAGTTGTCGGGCTAAAGTTGTAGCCGCAGGAGGCAACACGAGCAATTTGCTTCACCACCTCCGTCACAATCATTTACTCGAATATGAAGAATGCATGAAACTAAGACCTGCTGCCTCTTCCACGTCTGCGGGTAGCATTAAAGTTGCCACTGCAGCACAAAACGCGAATCAGCTGGCACTCAAAGACGCGTTTGCTAAGGGTAGCGCCTACGTCAATAAAAGCAAACGGTGGATTGATATTACAAACGCTATTAGTGTTCACATAGCCAAAGACATGGTACCACTTAGTACTGTTGAGAAAAGTGGCTTCAAGCAGATGATTAAAGCTCTGGATCCCAGATATACGTTACCAAGTCGAAATTACTTCAGCCGAACAGCAATCCCTAACTTGTACCGAAAGCACAGAGCCAAGATAGAAGCAGACTTGGCTACCGTTCGCCACTTCTCAGCAACAACTGATTTATGGACTAGTCGCAGCATGGAGCCATACCTAAGCCTCACTGTTCACTTTATAAGTGACGACTGGGTGTTACAAAGTCATTGTCTGCAAACAAGCTTTTTCCCCGATGATCACACTGGCGAGTTTCTAGCAGCAGGCTTGCAAGAGGCACTTGATTCGTGGGGGCTAGTTGAATACTACCTGGTTGGACTTGAAGCAATATTATTAATGTTTCACAAAGTGAAAAGTTTCACACCTGTTTCAGTACTGTTTATTGTTGCCTTAATGAAAGTTCAGTGGATAAAGAAGTCTTCACTTTGCAGTTACAAGGGTTTTGTTTACATTGTAGCCAACTTAATGTTTTAAAGTTGCAAAACTTGCACAATAAAGCTTTCCATATTTTGATTGCAACAGTCATGCAGTCTGATTTCTTCTCATTACAGTTATGAGTGCCACACTGTCACCTTTGTGAACAGCAGAATTTTGTGGGACCTTTTAAAACTTGGGTTAATACTAGTCTGGTCATTCTAAGCCAATTTACTGCAGTAATTATTCTCTACATTATTAGGAAATGGGGTTAACACCTATTCATGCATGAAAAAAAAATACCGTCAAATACCGTGATACCGATAAAATGTTGAAAAATACCGTGATATGAATTTTTGGTCATACTGCCCAGCTCTACCATGTTGTATTAAAATTGGTATATTTTTGTGCAGAACTGTCAACTGGACAAAAGTTTTAAACAGTGAATACAATTTGCCAGTCACCCAAGAGGCGTCCCAAGTGTCACTGCCTTAAATATCTGGGGGACCTCATTTGTTAGTTTTGGTGTGGTTAGCTCCTCCCTGCAGGCAAATGTATAAAAGCAGTGACTTACCAGAACCATGTCAGAACTGAAGAAGCCTCTTGGGTGAGGACAGTTGAGTAGAGTGAAAATTCTGAGCCTTCAGCCTCTTCCTCCTCCTTTGTTCTTCAGGAGTGACAGCTTGTTAAGTTACATAACACATAATCCTTAAGAGTCACAAACCCTCCCTCTGATAAGGTCCTTCTTACTACAGCCATCTCTCCATCTCTGTCTGGATCAGGTAACAACTGCACTGGGGTCTGCCTGCTCCACAGTCACTCTTGTCCCGGCCTGGGGGAGCGGCGAGCAGGAAGGAACTGGGTGCTTATGTCATTACCGACTGTGGGGTAATTGGACTGGGTTGCCATTGATGCTGAGAGGCTCTTATGAGGTGTCAGGGTTGATTTGGGAGCGGACCGGCGCGGAGTCTGGTTCATGTGTGTTCTCACCTAAAGTTGACACGCCAAACGCATGTACCCCTGCACCACTGCCCCCCGAGGGAAGCCATTAGTAATGCAGACATGGTAATAGTGTCATTTGAGCCAATCAGGTGTCAAATGAGAGTCAACGCTGTGACTAACTGAGCGCCAGGGCAACCACAGGCCATCACGTATGTTACAAGCATACTAATGCCTATTTAAAACATGCACCTCTACCGCATAAGTCGATTATTGCACCAAGTAAATCAGCTCCTGGATGATGACAGAAGAGACAGCAAACGTTGTAAAGCAATTATGGTTGAAATGGATACAGCCAACAGTCATAAAATATTTTCATGTAGCATACCACCACTGTGAAAGACATCAGAGCTGTGAGAGTCAATTTATGTCAAACAGTTAATATCAGCAGAGTATGAGGGACAAGGAGTGAAAGCTGAGCTATGTGTCGCAAAATCATTTAAAAAAATATAAAAAGAGGTCTGTGTTTAGAGAACCTAACATGAAAATGGGTTATATAACTATGATAAATGAAATGTCCAGAAGAGTGAGTATTTCTGCTTGAATATCAGCTTAATACAAGTAGGATGAATAGACTGGATACTTTAACCTTAACCACTTTTTACTTGTGCTATATTTTACTGTTTGCCAAAATATCATCTGATTATCATCATCAGAATAGAAAAAAATGCTGGTAAGTAATGCTAGTTAGTATCAGCCAACCTAAGATCAATAAAACAACATATATTTTGCAGCCTTTGTCATTTGTTATTCCTTCTCGAACATCCGCAGCACTGTCATATAATACAGTCAGCAGTGTTGAGAGCTTTATTCGTCCATATCTACCATGTGCTGAATAGATTATGCTTTACTATGTGTGTGACAGTTTGGAGGATACCCACACTTAAAGGCCATGTTTTCACACTTGCTGTACTTTTCCGGGAATCTGAGTTCATTTGTCTTGGTGTGTAGCATGTGTGTGGTAGCGTCCTTATGGAGCTCGGGTCATGTGTCCGCACATGTCGTAGTCTGTGCCTAGATCAACATCCAAGGTGTAAGCCAGTTTGAAAATGACAGCTCAATGTAGGGCCAGTACAATCCATCATCAGTGGATCTAAAGACACATCATTATTAAACAGAAAACAATATGAAGCTAAATGGTTCCCTTTTCTATTGGAATTAACACTGGGTTTTCAACAATAATGCCAGCCACCTAGATATGTTCCTTTTGGGTAATTTTACTGTAAATAAATATCATTGTTTAAATTTAATTAAATTATTTCAATATTAAAGATAGATTTGCACTCAACAATAAGACGAATAACCTCCTCTCAAACACAGTGTTGATCTTAATATTATTCATTTGAAAGCCAAAAATATGTAGCATTCAATGTATCCATCTTTAGATAATAGAAGGCAGTTTTTAACACACAATAAATGTAGTTTCATTAATATTTCCAGGTAGTCTCTGGTATAGATCAAGACTTTAAAGATTTTATTCAGGATTTTTAATGTACTAAATTCTCATTTAGATGTATTTAATTAACTTGAAATTGATTTAATTATATTGGGGCAGAACTCTATAGACTGATTTCTCCCTAAAATACTTAAGAATTAATGAATGCTAGGCTTCGATGAGCATTGCTTTATATTTGCCAAAATAGCTTCATGTGCTGAGGCTATGAATCATGGCTATGGATGAAGCAGAACAGTACATTTCTCTCCGCAGATGTGTCCTGGGCTCATACATCAAACCAGAGCTGAAGCTGCAGAGTGAAGCTCTGACATGTCTCTCACTGAGGGGCTAAAGAGCACAAGTGTCCGTCAGTGCCGTTTACCTGAGCCAGTTTCAACACATCTCAAAGTCGCCGCTGGGAGCGCCGCCACACAACCCGCTGTGAATTACCATCAGCTCTTTGTAGACTCGAGGAAGAGCTCCAGATCTCAGCAGCTAGCCTCGGAGAATGGATGGTTTTCCTGCCTCTGCCACCCGCCTGTCCCGGTACACAGGGTTCAGTGTTATTCCTCTGGACTACAGACCCCGCGCACCCCATTAACACCAACATCCTGCTGAAATGCACCCTGCACACTCCTCCCACTGCCCCATGGCCTTTCTTCTGCTCTGCCCTCCTCTCCCACCGGGACCTGTTAACGCAAGCAACAAGCTGAGCAGCACCTCAGCCTGGCATCCACCTGGAAGCAGGGCTGAGTGTAGTACACTAACATCCATAAAAGCATGTGTTTAACTGTTGGATAATGTGGCAATACACCACAGCTTGAAGCAAAGATACACAAAGGAAACCTACTACACAAAAACATGAAACAGTCCAAATACAGATATTCAGGTTGAAATAGAGGTTAAATATGAAATTTAAAAGAGTGAGTGTAACTGAGTAAAGGCTGGAGAGGTTTCTCTTTCCTCCAGGAGCGCAGGCGAGGGGCAGCAAAGGGAGAGGCCCAAAAGGAGCGTTTGATTAAATCTGCGGTTGACGTGTGGGACAGGTGAGATTGATGAGGTTCCTCTGAGCTTCACACTGTGAGGAGAGCGGGGGCACAGGAACAGAAAAGTGCAGTGTGGCGGCCAGGGCTCGGGGCCCGCTCGCACCGTGGGGTCCCTGGGCTGATTAATGGACTGGAGGCCCTTCAAAAACAGCACTCCCCGCAGACAAGGCCTGACGTGGCTCCAAAAATAACCATGTGAGGGAGGAAGAGTGGCCCTAACAGGCTGCAGCTTCTGAGGAGCAGGCCCGCAACAGCCAGCAGAGTGCGGCTCATTAGAAAGCTAAACTGTGAGCATTTTGGCCAATGACAGAAGCTGTCTCAATGAACAGCTGATGAAAGTATATGTAAAAGGAAAGTCATGGAAACAAAATAATCTGCCACAGATACAAACAGATGCTCCAGTGTATTGGAATGTTCCTATTGCCAAAGCAATTAACAACCGGACTAAAACACCAGAGCCAGTCCTGCCGATCGATTAGTCGACTAAAAAGGGACTGTGGAAAAAGCTCTCAGAAGCTTTCGCAACGTGAAAAATTCGTAAGCTGAGTAGCTATTTCAATGGAAAAAGCCTGATTCGTTCCAAGGCCCCGATCCAAGTTTTTTTTTTTTATAGTGTAACTTTTTTTATAGTGTGGTCTGGACCTGCTCTAGACCTGCCAGGCACAGAGCCCCAGACATCCAGGGACCCAGGGGGACACTGCCAGCCCGCCTTAAGAGCTCCCTAAGCGGGCATGGGTCCGGGGATTGTCCCGGTCACCGGCCTGGAGGTCTTGAAGAGGCCGACCTCACGGTTCTATCCAGGCTGCTCTGTGAGCACCTTACGCAGGCAGGTCTGGAGCGGGTCTGGACCGCTGCGGCTCTTGCGTGCGAGCTGCGGCTCTTGCGTGCGAGCTGCGGCTCTTGCGTGCGAGCTGCGGCTCGCCTCGAGCCACAGCCGAGGCGAGGCCAGGGAATGGACGCGCGCGCGGCGCTTTGGTCCACCTGGTCTAGTCGTGGTCTAGTCGTGGTCTAGTCGTGGTCTAGTCGTGGTCTAGTCGTGGTCTAGTCCTGGTCTAGTCCACTGCGGCTCCTCCTGGTTTAGTCCAGGTTTAGTCCTGGTTTAGTCCAGACCACCGCGGCTCCTCTAGACCTCCTCTAAACCTCCTCTAGACCTGGTCAGGTCTAGAGGAGGTCTAGACCACCGCGGCTCTTGCATGGGTCTCGTTCATGCGTTCATGCGCTCAGACTGCGTGCTGTCCCTACTCGCTGCTCCCCTCAGCTGTGACTCGAAACGAAACCAGGAAATCCACCTGGTCTAGTCCTGGTTTGGTCCTGGTTTGGTCCGGGTTTGGTCCTGGTTTGGTCCAGGTTTAGTCCAGGTTTAGTCCTGGTCCAGTCCAGGTTTAGACCTTGGTCTGGACCTGCTGGCAGCTCCGCGCCGGGTCATGCTGCACTATCACACATGTCCACGCGCAGTCTTCTCCCCCCTCCCGCTTCCCCCCACACTTCACTATTGATACGTTTTGTTGGGAATCTGTGGGGGTTTGGGTGTTTGAACGGGGGACAGGTGTGAGAGGGGTTTAAATCCAGTCTGAGAAAAGCTATAATAAGATAAGATAAGATAAGATATGCCTTTATTAGTCCCACAGTGGGGAAATTCCAGTGTTGCAACGCACAGATCAAGAACAGCAGGAAAAAGTAACATGCAATATAATAAATAAATAAATAATGGCCTAGGATAATTTTAAAACTATACCTAAAAATAGACTCTGGATTATAGGTGAATATTTGTAAGTGCAGATACGTTGAATGACATGTTAACATTGTTCGTTGTACAGTCTGACAGCAGCAGGAAGGAAAGACCTGCGAAACCTCTCCTTCACACAGCGAGGGTGAATCAGTCTGTCACTGATGCTGCTCTCCAGAGCCGACAGAGCATCCTGCAGGGGGTGAGACTCATGGTCCAGCATAGAGGTGACCTTAGCCAGGACCCTCTTGTCCCCCACCTTCTGCACTGAGTCCAGAGGACAGCCCAGGACAGAGCTGGACTTCTTGATGACCTTGTCCAGCCTCTTCTTCTCCCTCTCTGTGATGCTGCTGCTCCAGCAGACCACACCGTACAGGATGGCTGATGCCACCACAGAGTCATAGAAGGTCTTCAGGAGTGGCCCTCTCACTCCAAAGGACCGTAGTCTCCTCAGGAGATAGAGCCGACTCTGGCCCTTCCTGTACAGTGCGTCTGTGTTATGAGTCCAGTCCAGCTTATTGTTCAGATGAACACCCAGGTACTTGTAAGAGTCCACTCTCTCAATGTCCCTTCCCTGGATGTTCACTGAGGGGGCAGTAGAGTGGCGTCTGCGGAAGTCCACCACCATCTCCTTGGTCTTCCCTGCATTGATGATGAGGTGGTTCCGCTGACTCCAGTCCACAAAGTCCTGTATTAGTCCTCTGTACTCCCCATCATCGTCATCCTTGATGAGACCAATGATGGCAGAGTCATCAGAGAACTTCTGCAGGACACAGCTGTCCGTGTTGTGTCTGAAGTCTGCAGTGTAGAGGGTGAAAAGAAAGGGCGCGAGGACAGTGCCCTGGGGCGCCCCCACACTGCAGGTCAGGAGGTCAGACACACAATTCTTGGCTCTCACAAACTGGGGCCGGTTTGTGAGGTAGTCCAGGATCCAGTCTGCCAGGTCACAGTCCACACCGGCGGTCTCCAGTTTGTCCCTGAGGAGCAGTGGCTGGATGGTGTTGAAAGCACTGGAGAAGTCAAAGAAGAGAATCCTCACAGTGCTGCCGGGGTTCTCCAGGTGAGACAGTGAGCGATGCAGCAGGTAGATGACGGCATCCTCCACTCCGATGCCAGGCTGGTACGCAAACTGCAGCGGGTCCATCGCTGAGCTCACGGTGGAGCGGAGGTGGCCAAGGACCAGTCTCTCCAGTGTCTTCATCAGGTGGGATGTTAGAGCCACCGGCCTGAAGCTGCTGAGGTCTTTAGCGTGCGGTGTCTTAGGCACTGGTACCACACAGGAGGTCTTCCAGAGTTGTGGCACCACCCTCAGCTTAAGGCTCATGTTGAAGACATGCTCCACAACTCCGCACAGCTCGTCTGCACAGGACTTAAGGAGCCTGGAGTTGATGCCGTCTGGTCCTGCTGCCTTCCTCGGTCTAATCTTCTTGAGCTCCTGTCTCACCTGGGCTGCAGAGAATGACAGTGGCCGGCTGAGGGGATGGGTGAGTCCATGTTTGGTGGAGGGCTGTGGAGCAGAGGTAAAGGTGTGAAGAGGAGCAGGAGTTCCCCATTGTCCAGCTGGGGAGGTGGGAGCTGGCAGCTGGGTGGGGGGAGAGCACGCAGAGCACGCTGCCAGGGGAATCCCTGTTACGCACCAGGAAGGGAGTTCCCCTGTTGCGCAGCGTGCTCTGTGCTTCGGCTTTCTTTTTCCACACTGAAAAATAGTTCCCACCCAAAATGACCAAGTCAAGCTCTCCGTGTTGATTTGCACATTTATTTGCACTCGATATGAATGCGCACTACACAGAAAGTAATTGGGAAACGCATCGAGCAAATTAATTCCTTTTGGCCGAAATCTTTCTCTGGCGCCGTTAGACTCCAGTCTAACGCGGAGTAGCTGCAGCTGCGCGCGGCGGTCAGTGCTGACAGACTCGGACAATGGCTGGGTGACCAGGAAAACGCTTTCCACCACTTATTTTAGTCTCTGGACTGTGGGGAGATGCCCAAGTTTGACCTGGGGGTGGCATATCCCTTTAAATAAAATGATTAGTCAACTAGTACAAATTTTAATTGAATTGATGGTGTTTTAATCTTCAACTATCGACCAATCAATTGACTAACTGACTAAAGGCTCTGTACACAGAGAAATTCACTGATATAAAAGATAATTTAATCCAGTGTGCCCTATCCATACAGTGTGGACGCACAACCCAAAAGATTAGATCATTTTCATCTGGTTACTGCTTATTAACAATGCCACTTTTAAGGTTGATAATGGATGATGATGTTTAGTTTGACCTGAAATACAGACGACATACAGTACCAGAATCTATAGAGATACAAAAGTCGTGAGAGGATGCTCTTTTCTCAGAAAAGTAATTTACTTAGCAGGAGGCAACCATGCACAATAAAGGGGGATTTACTTCTACAGAGTATTAACTGCAAACATATTTAAATTGCCATGTTAACTTTTATTGTTTAGAAAATACTATATTTACTGAAAACAATATATTAACAAGTTTCACTTTCATTTTTGATGCTGTTCAATTTCCCTTTGCTCTCAGTGCCAAGTCACTTCACCTTCACTCCCCCACACAATCAGCATGCGTCTCTCTAATAAAAATGCTGCATACAGGTTTGTCAAGTTGTTGTGTACAATAGTTATAATGCTTTGTATTTTTTATGGGAGAATGGATGATGTAGGCTTGTGGGTGGAGCACTGAACAGAATGAGGGCAAATAGGGCCCAGGAGAAATCGCTACAATACTCCAACCTACATAGATGACATAAAACCTCTTCAGACATGTTTTTGATGAGGGAACAATGTTATAAACATGATAAAAAGCTTTAAAAAAAAAATCAGTTACTGGATATATATTTTAACTGACAGTAGAAACCTTTTCATTGAAACTTAGGGGTTAGGTTGACAGTCGACAGGTTGAAAAATTGGCTGTAGAAAGAATATGACATTTTTAATTACACTTTGGAGACCACTGAGCATTAGCAGAAGTTTCTGACAGCAGAAAATAAATAGGGCAGTTAATGAATATCCTAAAGGCAAGGCCACATTTCCTCCAGCCCTCTAATGGTTTTAGCCGACATGGGGTAAGTCAGTTTCTAAGTAGCAAAGCACTAACTAGCAGCACTAGGGCTTGGTTGGCAAATAGATAGTAAATACTATTAAATCAGTTATACTAAAATATCTGAACACATTGGAAAGGTCAAGATCATTTACAGACACAAAACTAAGACACACAATAGACAAATTCAGAAATGAAATGGGATATTGTATGGTTTACCATTCTGCCAAGCCCAATTATATTCTACTCAAATTTAACCCATGAGTTAAACTCATTTACATTGTACAGGCACTAGTACAACTGTAGTATATGCAAAACTACATAGTCAAGGACCCACAAAATGGTCAGATGGGTGAGACAAAACAAGTCTAATTGGCCATAAATCGCACCTTGGAGCCATAAAAGCACTGCTGTTCATTGTTTGTTCATATCCATTTGCAAAAAGTAAAAATAAATTAAAACAATTGTAAGCCATCAATCATTTGTGCTGTCATTACTGGTACTGAAGCACAACAGGTATGCTCCTTCTTCCCTCACCTCACAGTGCACACTCAACATCTTCTCCAGAGACCCCCAGATAACAAGATACAGACATTAGATCTCAACTGTGTCGACTCCCACATAAACCAGCGAAGAAGCTGTGAGCACAAAGACAACATTTCTAACTGCACCGTACAGCTCAATAATTAGCCCGCTTGTTGTGGTGAAATGAAGTGGTTATTCTTACGGGAGTCAGGGGAGTCATTGTTTGCCTTAACACCCCATTTGCCACAGTCAGACAGCTGTGCAGTAATGGAGAACTCTATGAGGAGTTATGGTACATTTCTTAAAGGCACTACAGTCAAAAGCTAGTGCTACTGAGGAGGTGATGTCACACGCCAGACTACAACAGGAAACCAGGGACTCAAATGAGCAGAGAATAAAACCTTGTACTGGTGAACACAGTCAGCAAAGTACTTACAGTCTGGGGAAGTGCAGAAAAGAAAATGTATATTAAACACTAAATACACTACAAACTCTACACAATAACTTCTTTTATTAGCTACAATAATTTTGGTCCATGCCACGGCCCATAAGTTTTTTATTTCCTCCATTTAACAGAATGCTCTTCCCTCAGGGGACAGGTGGGCCATGTTTGCTTTCATCTCTTTGACACCAGAGCTCAAACTCACTTTTTTACTGACAAACTGGAAACAGCTGCCAAGGAGTCCTAAACTAACAACCTGAAGCCTTTGCAAATATATTTACTATACACTTATTATATTACTCAAAATAGACAGTTTATAAATAATAACCAATGTCGATTAACTATTTGTTAAGACTTTGCTCCATAAATAAACCCAATCTTATCTGAGTGCTGGATGATGCTGTATTTATTATGTGCCCGATCAGAAAAATAATTCCTAAAATCAAAATAAAATGCTTTTTTAATTGTAATATATTGACATACAGCACCTTCCCAAGTATAAAATCACATTACATATTCCTTCACTTTGCTTAAAAAGTACACAGTTTAAATCAGAACTATGTAGCCTATACAATATGATTATCAGAGAGAAGTATCATATAACATATAATTTTATCTAAGAATTGGCTATTGGTGGAGTAGGGTTGTCAAAAGTATAAATATCCTGATACTAAATTAGTATACTCAGTTGAAGTATTGATACTGAAAGAAATGACAAAAATAGGGAAAAAATAGTTGCATAGTAGAGTGTAGTAGAGTGGTCTATTGTGGTCTCAATAATATAAAATTTTTCTTATTGAACTTGAACTAGTATCGTGACACTAGGGTGGAGATGTTGTAATCACTAACATTTCTGAGGGGACATATTCACTAGTTACACTAATTGTGAGAAACATTTTTTCAGAAAAGATAACAAATTAATTACATTTTCCTATAGATGATGGAAATTACCTGAATGAAAGGTGCATCATACATCATATAGGCTATATTAGGCTCTAGGCTATGAAAAAAATGGACATTGCATGAACTTGCTCATACAAAGCTATTCTCAACATCCTAGCGTTACCAGTAAAATGCCCTGTGTCTAGTCGCGTTGATGGGAGCATCAACCAGAGCCGTGCGACACTGTTTTGCCAAATCAGAACGAATATCTAAGATTGAAAAGGAAATGTTGATGTTAGATTACACCGTGAGATCGAAGGACAGCACGTGATCCAAGAGAAAACACCCACAACAAGCAGCAAACGTCAAGAGCTTCATACCGCGTAATTTACCTTATTATTCGGTGGAACTGAAGCACACAGAGATCTTTTTGAAAAGTTTAACTTCTGAATGAAATCGATGACACGATTCATGTTATTACTCATGGACAGCGCCATCTTGTATTGTGACATCACGCACTACGGTGGCTCTGAAATGCCAAACTAGCTATATGCGCATTTAAAAATAATATTTTTTTGAGTACATCCATTAATCTATTAAAAAAAAAACTATTACACCATAGGCCCACGGATTAAAATGGATAAAGTAGCTATTAAAAATATTATATTACCAGAGATATTTATCAAAAAATTGTATTTATTACCACTAAACCAATAAAGTGGGCTATCTGAAATCATGCACCAAGTCTATATACATGGCCCATTTTCTTTGCCTTAAAAATATTAGTAAGCAAAAACTCTACACCCAAAAAGCCCCATGCAGTTATAAAAATGTGTGAGACTTTCAATGTGCTCATATGTCTATGTGCCAATTGGCTGCTGTTCTGTCTGGTTGGAGCCTCTTAACAATAGAGCCATCTCACAGAACAGCTGCAGAACTCCTCTTTGCTCATTACAACCTGTCCATGTGTGTGCTCTTTGACTGATTATAGCTCAGGTTTGGGTTACAGTATGTTTGGAGGGCACTCTCCTGAAGTTGGCCACATCTGCTCCTGATTCCTCCCTCCACATTGAGCATCTGGTTGCATTTGCAGTACAAAATGTAGACTATCATTCCATATTCATTATTATTTCCCGAGGCAATGAGGCCATGGCATTGTGGTGCATCCGATTAGACCTAGATGTTCTCTCACGGCTAGCTAAGGGAGGTCTGAACACTATAGAATCTCACTATCTATGAAGTGTGGATGTTCAGCTCTTGTAGGCTACACAGCTCACAGTGAAAAAATATTACATAGCTTATAAAAAATTTTGTATACCTTTTTTCAGGGATCCATCTCCAGATCCTGAGCAATGCTTGGTGCAGGTCTACCATAGCTGGAATTTAAAAAAATATACCCAGTAAAATGTACATATTCTTACAGATAATGTGCTATAAGAGCATTTAAGTTAGCAATATCATAGTCATAATCATAGTTTGATTTATTGTCGAAAACAATCATGTACATGTACATAGAGTGAATTCGAATATGCAAAATGTGTGTAGAAAAAAAGTCTCCCGAATGGCTTTTTCTCAATATTTCTCAATAAACATCTCAACATTCATACATAGTGTTAGACTTAGTGCATACTCATTGTAAAAGTTAAGTGTATAGGAACATATTGCACTGTTTCCTCACAACAAATTGGTTTAACATTTCTAACATAAGCTTTACTATTCATAAAACTGGTTAATTAAGTTAACCCAAGATGATCAGGTCCTTTCTCAACAGTAAATGTATTGTCTTAATCAGAACTGCACAGGGAGTTGGGGTGTTAAAAGCAGGCGTCCGTCAGCTGGAGCCAGGGCAGTGCAGGGTAAGAGGCCACACAGGTGATGAGTGAAGACGCTGAGCTTTCACCACACGGAGCTCCAACATCCAACAGGGACCGCCATTTTTCATCTGCATCAGGTTTTCACAGCCCCTGTTACCTCCACTGTCTGTAACTTCATCACATACACAACTGTTAGCTGAAGGTCCTTGCTTTGACAAAATAACCCAAACCACCAAATCACTTCATTTTCATTCATGGTGAAAAAGTAAATGATTAAACATCACAAGATGCATTTATTTCTGTATTATAGTGTGACACAAAGCATTATAAAAATATATTAACTACTATTTTTTACGATTTTGCAACGAGT
>JAVJIX010000006.1:3840000-4210000 GCA_036785185.1 Paratrypauchen microcephalus | reverse complement strand
GTGCATTTTTTTTTTTTTGCTTTATTGGGGGTCTGGGGACTCAGAACCAGTCAGTATCTGGTGTGACCACCATTTGCCTCATGCAGTGCAACACATCTTCTTCACATAGAGTTTATCAGATTGTCAATTGTGGCCTGTGGAATGTTGGTCCACTCCTCTTCAAAGGCTGTTATGGACGAAGAACACAGGTGCATTTTATTGATGGCATTTTGAATGCACAGAGATACCGTGATGAGATCCTGAGGCCCATTGTTGTGCCATACATCCATGAACATCACCTCATGTTTCAGCAAGATAATGCAGGCCCCATGTTGCAAGGATCTGTACACAATTCTTGGAAGCTGAAGATGTCCCAGTTCTTGCATGGCCAGCATACTCACCGGACATGTCACCCATTGAGCATGTTTGGGATGTGCTTGACCGGCGTATACGACAGCGTGTACCAGCTCCCACTAATATCCAGCAACTTCGCACAGCCATTGAAGAGGAGTGGACCAACATTCCACAGGCCACAACTGACAATCTGATAAACTCTATGTGAAGAAGATGTGTTGCACTGCATGAGGCAAATGGTGGTCACACCAGATACTGACTGGTTCTGAGTCCCCAGACCCCCAATAAAGCAAAAAAAAAAAAATGCACATTTCAGGGTGGCCTATTATTGTGGGCAGTCTGGGGCGCACCTGTGCACTGGTCATGATGTCAGATCAGCATCTTGATGTGGTGCACCTGTGAGGTGGGGTGGATTGTCTCGGCGGGGCAGAGGTGCTCGCTGTCACACATTTGGACAGATTTGTGAACAATGTTTGAGAGAAATGGTAGTGTTGTGTATCTGGAGTGAATTTTGGATCTTTAGGTCCATCTCAGGAAAAATGGAAGCAAAAACAAAAGTGTTGCGTTTATATTTTTGTTGAGTATATTTTACTGAACATGAGTATTTACAATACAAATATTTTATAACAGGTTGGGCACATTAGCCAGTGATGATTACTTACACTGTCTTATATATTGCCTTTCACCTTATTAAGATCAGATTCTGCAGCTAAAATTACAACAATACGCCAAAGGTGACTTGACTTGGACTTGACTTGACCTATTACAGGACTTGACTTGACTTGACTTGACATAGCCTGTGACTTGACTTGACTTGACTTGCCCAAGAAAAAAAAACTTGGGACTTACTTGGGACTTGAAGGTGAAGACTTGAGACTTACTTGAGACTTGCACATGTGTGACTTGGTCCCATGTCTGTAGAAATGACACCTAACATCTGTCAAGGGACTATGGATGAAAATTAGCCGTTTGGCTAACTCTGGCATATTTACATGCAAATGTTGATTAATATGCACTGTCCCTGAAATAAACAAATAAATCAATTGTCATGCCCTTTAGTGTCCTGCAGTGCTGCTTACATATCTCGCAACGGGATTGGCGGGCGCGTGAGCGTGGGAAAATTATGTTGATTTATACATGCCCCATTTCTTTCTGAAAAAATAAGCCAATTTGAAATTTAAAATGTATGTTTTTAACATCACTAATGCTGTTATCTGAAACATGGAGAGGCTTCTTCATGATCTCAACTAGCACATTCGGCAAAAAAACAAAAATCACAAATTTTGAAAAAACAAAAAACAAAAATTGCATTTTCTAAGAATCTGTAATGTTGACATGAGGACTCGAAGTCTGTGGTGCGTCACATATATAAAATTAACTGGCATAGTTACATAGAGTACATAGAGTAAATATTAAATAAAAAATGTGAAATATGTGCACTTTTAGGCATTCTTTTACTATGTATCCTTCCTTCTCAGCTTTTAGGCAGCAGCAATACAGGGAATATATTTAAAAATAAATTCCATTATTAAAGGCTCTCTGCTCTTCAATAGCACTAATGTTGTAAAGCCTTATACATAACTGCTTTTCTATTTGCTATATCAATTCAATGCTTTTTACATACCTACCGGGAATCTGTGCAATTCGTTGGCTGCACAAACTGCTATATAGTGTTTTATGTGTTCATTTAGCCTTAGCATTAAGCCTTAGTTGAATGATGAGATGAAATGTTGAATGTTCATTTGAGTGTGACTGGTGCGGTGGTGGCAGCAGTCACCTTGCAGCAGAAATAGCCTGGCTGCCTTTAGCTGGATGTGAAGGTACATAAAGCACGGGATGAGAGCAACTGGAAAAGGCAATTGACCTTGGTCGCTTTTGGGGGGTCAGCTATAGCACTCCCCACTCTGATAGATGGTCTGGTGGAGCGTCTGGAGAGAGGAGAGCAGGTTTTGACAGTCACTATTTAACAAGTGGGAAAAGGAGTAGTTATTGGTTATGATATCAACATCTGTTTTATTAGAATAATTCCTGGATCTTCTGCTTATATTTCTTGAGCCAGTGATTATTTATTCATATAATATCATTGCTGTATGATCAATTTCAAATTAAATTAAATAAATCAAATTAAATAAGCCAACATTTTTGTCATTTTGTCATTTATTCACACATCAGACGAGTTGTTAGTGGAGAGCATTTCTGATTTCGAGTGCATTTTTGTCAAAACTATTCACATCACCTTAAATTGTGTTCCGGGAAATTAAAACTCACTGTGTAACCTTGTCTTTATGGAGATGATTATTCCTTTACTTATTAATGTTCCACTGTATGGGATTAAACATATTTATCATCATACAAATAAGTAGGAAATGTCACTTGGCCAAATTACAGTTAGATTCATGAGGAGAGGTGACCCTACCCACAATAAGAATGCATTTGTGTTTGTCAAGGTATTTTTGTAGCAGTAAAGACACCTGGAATAAAAAAAAAAAAACACACTGTCTGTTTTATGCCATACTGCAGAACATTTTTGGCAAAGCAACAACCTCTCATGAGGCAAAAAGGTAACAGACCTGACATACATCACAAGAAAAGTTACATACTGCATCTTTGAACTAATGCGGAAATGCCTTTTTACATTTTTGGACTGCCAGTATTGTCTGTTGTAGGTTAAAAAACAAACCAAGATTTGTAACCCTTATCCAAAATAAGCCTTTCCTCCATGTTGCCCTGCTGTCCTCCACTGTTTACCTGCGACAGAGGTGCTCCATCTCAGCCCGTCACTGTACACACGGTGCACAGAGAGTACCATGCTGCACCCAAATCCCCACCCTCCAAACCCTTTGTGCCGAAAGCTCCCTCCCACCGAGACAACACAATCCTCCTACGGCAAGGTGAACAGGGTGCTGATGTTAGATTATTTGTAGCGCACCGGGTGAACAAGTGCGATGGGACAGAGATTTTAGCCCTAATTTTAGCAGCCGAAGAGCAGCCGGGGTGAGTGTGTGTGTGTGCATGTGTGTGTGTGTGTGTGTATATACGTGTGTTCCTGTGTGTGTGTGTTGGGGTAGAAAGGGCTCTTCCTGCAGGGATGAGACCTGGGCTAGTGTCCCCGGAGTGTTTGGTTAAAGCTGGGGCTATCACCGGAGTTGGACGGACAATTAATCAGGAGGAGCCCAGGGGTAGCGGAGGGTTTGACAGGGACACTTCATCCTGTACCGAACACACACACATATAGATACAGATACTCTAAACGTTTTCTAACCTCTTCCTTTTTGGGCCAAGACTTCTTAGACGTGTCCAACAGCTGACCGCAAAATGTCGATCCAAAGATGACAGATAGGTCAGAAGAGTACAAGAGAAGAACGATGTGGTGGTTTTTGACATTGCATACCCACAGCATTTTTAAGAGGGGAAAGCAAATCGAAAAAGAGGTATAAATGAATACATAAATACATAAAAACCTAGTCCCATGTAGCTTAGTATTTATGAGCTGTACCAGTTCAGAGGTAAATATCCTTGAATGAATGAATCATTATTGCATTAAGTGACAAGAAATGACTGTACCTTATCTATCTAAAACTACTAAGAGGGTGCAAATGGGCAGTTTATTTAAGGTGTGCTATGTAACTTTGCTGATAGAGACAGGTTTTCAGCCAGGTTTGTCCCATGGTCATTGCTTTACTTGAAACGTTCCACAGTATTGGCATAAAACCAAGATGGCGCTGGTGAGGCCAGCTGCGTGCAGGTGTAGCTCCGTCCCTACTTTTCTTTTTTTCCTCTTTTTACTTGTATATAGTCGTTTTTCTTGCGTTTTCTTTAGAGTAGGTGAAACAGGGCGCAGTCGCGCACCTGGGAAGCCTACTCTCACTACAGCTATACTGTTAGCTGTAGTGTTTTTGGACTTTTAATGGATCTGCGCCAGGAGATACGGGATTTACCTGAAGCCAGGATTACATACACGCGTGACAAGCTCCTGGATCTACGGGGCCCTTCTCTACTCCACGCGGGGAAACCGGAGGTCCCAGCGGAGATACGGAGAAAGAGGAGAGGCTGCAGGGGCGGACGCCGGAACCGGAGGCCGTATTCACCGAACGGACTACCCAAGGTGATAACGGGGAACCTGCGTTCGCTTAACAACAAGGTGGAGGAGCTTGTCGCGCTGGCCCGACATCAGAGACAATTCCGGGACTGCAGTCTGATGTGTTTTTCCGAAACATGGCTAAATGGGAATATACCGGACAATGTAATCTCGCTGGACGGATTTACTTTGAGGCGCGCGGACCGGACCGTGTCGGGGAGCGGGAAGACACGAGGAGGAGGACTTATCTTCTTCGTTAACGAACGCTGGTGCCACCCCGGGAATGTACATGTGAAACATCAGCTGTGCACCCGGGACATTGAACTGCTCGCTGTGGGTATGCGGCCGTATTATCTGCCCAGAGAAATTGCACACATTATTGTGTTCTGTGTGTATATTCCTCCATCGGCGGATGGTGCGGCAGCATGTGAACAGCTCCACAGCGTCGTTAATGATATGATGATACGTCACCCGCGCGCCTCATTTCTGATCACTGGGGATTTTAATCATACATCTCTCTCCACTACTCTCCCCACATTCACCCAATACGTCACTTTCCCCACGAGAGACAATAAGACTCTGGACTTGTTTTACGCCAATATCAAAGACGCTTACACCTCCGCCCCCCTCCCCCCGCTTCGGCCGCTCGGATCACTGTCTGGTCTACCTGCTCCCGCAATACACACCCAGGGTGCGGAAAGAACCTGTGCGGAAGCGGTCTGTGAAGCTTTTGGACTCAGGAGGCCTGTGAGAGTCTGAGAGACTGTTTCCAGAACACTGACTGGGACATTTTCACTGACTCTCATGGAGACGACATCAACGGCCTGACCCATTGCATCACAGACTATATCAACTTCTGCGTGGAGAACACTGTGCCAACCAGGAGGGTACGGTGTTTCCCCAACAACCACCCCTGGGTCACCCCTGAGCTTAAAGCCCTCCTGAACCAGAAGAAAAGGGCTTTCAGCTCAGGGGACAAAGAAGGAGCAGAAAAGGGTCCAGAGAGAGCTTCAGTGGAGGATCCGACGGGCCAAGAAGGACTATGGGAGGAGGATGGAGGAGCAGCTGGCCCAAAACAATGCACGGGGCGTGTGGAGAGGACTGAGGAGCATGTCTGGTTTTGGACAGAGTGGCAGAGGGACAGCTGATGGTGATCAGCGCTGGGCGGACGAATTAAACTGTTACTTCAACAGGTTTAATGCGCCCCCACCCCCTCTGCCCCTCTGCCGACTCCCCCTCCTCCTCTTCACACCTCCCCGGGCCAGTAGGCATACCCCCCTTCCCCCTCACACGGACTCAACCCAGCACCAGCCCCCCTCCACCCCCCACCACCACCACCCCCCGCAGTCCACCCCAGTCCCCCCCTCTCCCCCCTCTCCATCACACCGGACGAGGTGAGGAGGGGAGCTCAGGCGACTCAGGCAGAGGAAAGCCGCAGGACCCGATGGTATCTGCCCCAGGCTGCTGAGAACCTGTGCAGACCAGCTCTGTGAGGTTCTCTGCTACATGTTCAATCTGAGCCTCAGCCTGGAGAAGGTCCCCGTCCTGTGGAAGACCTCCTGCGTGGTCCCGGTTCCCAAAACAACAAACGCCAGGGAACCGGCCCACTACAGACCAGTCGCCTTGACCTCCCACCTCATGAAGACCATGGAGAGGGTGATCCTCAGCCAGCTCCGCTCTGTGGTGAGCCCCACCCTGGACCCGCTGCAGTTTGCCTACAAGCCAAACGTAGGAGTAGAGGACGCCGTCATCTACTTTCTGCAGCGGGCGCTCACCCACCTTGAGACCGCCGGGAGTGCTGTGAGAGTCATGTTCTTTGACTTCTCCAGCGCCTTCAACACCATCAGGCCGGCGCTGCTGCGGGGAAGCTGGAGGACGCGGGAGTGGATGGACATCTCGCTGCCTGGACCATCGACTACCTCACTGACCGTCCACAGTACGTGCGGCTGCGCAGCTGTGAGTCAGAGGTGGTAGTATGCAGCACGGGGGCCCCCCAGGGTACTGTCCTCTCACCCTTCCTCTTCACCATATACACCTCGGACTTCACATACAACACGGACAGCTGCCATCTCCAGAAGTTCTCCGACGACTCGGCCATTGTGGGCTGTGTGTCAGAGGGGAACGAGCTGGAGTACCGCTCGGTCATCAGTGACTTTGTAGACTGGTGTGGGCGCAACCACCTGTGCCTTAACACTAGTAAGACAAAGGAGCTGGTGATCGACTTCAGGAGGAGACCACTACCTCACTCACCGGTGAACATCCAGGGGCAGGACATAGAGACTGTGGACAGTTTCAAGTACCTGGGTGTTCACCTCAACAATAAACTGGACTGGTCCCACAACACTGACGCCCTGTACAAGAAGGGCCAAAGTCGCCTCCACCTCCTGAGGAGACTGAGTTCCTTTGGAGTGAGCAGGCCTCTGCTCAAGACTTTTTATGACTCTGTGGTGGCCTCTGCTCTCCTCTATGCTGTCGTCTGCTGGGCCCCGAGCAGCACAGAACGGGACAGAAAAGACTGAATAAGCTGGTTAAGAGGGCCAGCTCTGTCCTGGGCTGTCCTCTGGACCGTGTAGAGGAGGTGGCTGAAGGAGGGTACTGGCCAAATTCATGTCCATTAAGGACGACACCTCTCACCCTCTGCACCGGACTATTGAGGAGCTGAGCAGCTCCTTTAGCAGCCGACTGAGGCACCCCCAGTGCAAGAAGGAGCGCTACCGCAGATCCTTCATCCCCACCGCCATCAGACTGTATAATTCTAACATATAGGCCAGACATGCAATATCCTCCTTTTCATGTTGATGCTTGTTGTTACTATTATCATTATTACTATTTTCCATTATTATTATTATTATTACATATTACTATTTGCACTATTTATTACTTACTTTATCCCCTCCCTGCCTGCATGCACTTTTTCCCTCCTGTCCAATTGTCCTGGAGCTACTGTGGCGAGTAAATTTCTCCTGTGTGAGATCAATAAAGTCTTATCTTATCTTATCTTATCTTATTAAACTGAGCTGAATAAATACAAAATACGATATGGCTTATTTCAAGGGGCTTGTCTTCCAAAAAAATGATATGATATGACTTGTAATTTGGCCTGGTGGTGTCTCTATTGAAATAGATGTTTAACGCCATACTGTGGAACGTGGGGCAAAGCAGTGCACTAGATGCAAGCAGTTGGTAGGTCCTCCACCAGAAAAGTTGCATAATAGTCAATTACTAATATGCCATCGACAAGAGACTTTCAGACTTGAGCAGGGGCTCCTCTTGTATCTACCTCTCCTCCTTTACTGCCTCCCTCTCCCCTCTCCGGGTGCTGACTGATTGATAGATTGGAGTTTGACAAGGCCCGGTTCACCAGAGTGTGCTAGCAAGGACATTGGTGAAATTTTGTCTAATGATCGGAAGGAAAGGAGACACAGGAAAAGTGAAGAAAAAAAAGTGTATTAGTCAGATTCAACAGAAATAACATCTGCAGAGGAAACATTATGTGAATTCTCATGTGCAGGCCTGTCGACACCCCTCCAGTGGAGTTTCTGGTGTTGGTTCTCGTCAGCCATGTTTGATGGATGAGTTTAAATAGTGACTGTGGCCTTGGCGTGGATCTTTTCATCAGTGACATGTGTTATTTATGATATTTCCTACCAAAATGTGCAGTGGTCTCTTTCTCAGATCATGGCATAAAAAGGTCAATAGAAAAGATGATCGTGTTGTACACATTATACGACAGTGTTCTTGTACAGTATAGTATTTGTATAGGTATAGTGTATATTTGTATAAGTATAGTAGACCAGATAGTTCTGTCAGAGCTTGCGCTGATCACAATAAACAAAAGATGTGACTCTGACTAATGATGATACCTACAGTATTTACATATACCTATATACCTATATACCTATACAGTGAACCCTCGTTTATCGCGGGGGTTAGGTTCCAGAAATAGCCCGCAATAAGTGAAATCTGCGAAGTAGGACAATTTTATATTTTACAATTATTCTACATGTTTTAAGGCTGAAAACGCTTCACCAGACACATTATACACCTTTCTGAGACTGGTATTAACATTTTTCTCTTGGGGGGGCACGTGACACGCGGACACGTGTGCGCGGACACGTGCGCGCGGACACGTGTGTTTGTTTTGGTACCACATATCCATGCCATGTGCGAAAGTCGAGTGGAAAGCGACCTGGATATCATTTTGGGCAAGACTCAAGCCAATGCTAACAGTGCCAAACCGCTAACAGACGCCTCTGAGCACCAGTCCTCACCACAAGACCAGGTAAGACTAACCTGCGCTCACAAGAGTTGGTTGCATTTCACCCCGGCTCCAAAATCAGACCGCTATCAATGCGTCGCCAATACTCCACAGCTCTCTAGGACGGGGTCGGGTTCGTTCTCTCAGCGTGACGGGGAAGAGCCACTGTCTCCTCTGTGCGCACGAGTGTACTCTCCCCGCTGCGGCTCCCCCGGACGCCGCGCGGCCAGGCGCCAGGCCCGTCCATGTTGATTCTTGGCTCTTCCATGGTCCGGCTCACACTCTCTTCCATGGCTCGTGCAAGTACTTGATCTGGCGCGGCGAGAGCCGGAGCTGGTTGCAACGCGCTCCCTTATTTTCCAACTTTTTTTCTGCTCTTACCTGCTTGTTCGTTTGCACACTTTGAAGATTATGTGTATAAGGCTAAGTGCTTCAGATACGCGATGTTTCTGCTCCATTTCAACCTCTATTTTCTCTGGATTTTAACTTTTTCACCGTTGCTATGTGCGTTGCTATGTGCGGAGGAGCTGCTACGGAGGACGCGCAGAGGCCGACGTTACTTTTCGTGCTGTTCTTGATCTGTGCGTTGCGGCACTGGAATTTCCCCACTGGGGGACTAATAAAGGCATCTTATCTTATCTTAAACAAAGGCCACACCTCCTGTCACCCAGGCGCTCTCGTGAAGGACATCTGAGACTCTGTCCCTACCATCCCTGGTCTAGACCTGGTTTAGTCCTGGTTTAGACCTGGTTTAGTCCTGGTTTAGACCTGCTTTAGACCTGGTTTAGTCCTGGTCTAGTCTCTTAGCTAATCAGGGCGCAGGACAGAATGTTACACTGTAAAAAAAAGTTACACTATAAAAAAAAAAGAAAAAAAAAAAAAAAAAAAATTGGAAAAAAAAATCCGCGAAACAGCGAGGCCGCGAAGAGTGAACCGCGATACAGCGAGGGTTCACTGTATACAATTTCTATGTTAACAAGATTGACTGTTTCATAAAGACCACATAACTTCTTTGCCAATGCCTTACACAAAATTGACTCTTGTGTCCTGTAAGCCATTTTAGAATATTGTTACCTCATCAATTTTTTTTTTTTACTGGAGTTGTGTTTTGTGTCATTCACACATGTTTGAGTAATCCTTTAGTATTAGGATTACTAATACTAAAGGATGAAATCATCAAGGCATGTTTGGTGAGGAAACAACAACAATATATATAGATCAGAAAATACCTTAATACAGGCCCTTTAATACGTTCATAAAACCATGAGAAAAAACATCTTCATCAATCTTCATCAACAGTTGATCGCTAAAACATTGCAGTCGTTGATTTTATTGCAGCCTGTGTGTGAGTGTGTGTGAACAGTTTTGACCTCATGGGGAGACTGACATTCTCACTCATGTAAGCTCAGTGCACAGAGCCTCAGTCCCTCTCCCAAACTGTTCCTTGTGCTCTCATCAAGTCCAAGGACCTGCTTTATGTGCTGCAGAAACCCAAGCCATTAGTTGGCAGTGTTGCTGGGTCGACAGGCAACAACAGATTGCACTTGTTCACTTTATGCCATTGTATTAGTTTTAGTGAATATAATTTTGTAACAAATTGCCACATAAATAAATTATTGCCACATAAATTTATATTAACCACTGTAATGTTCATGGATCATTCATAACATAATGACCACAGGAGTGGAGTGAATCAAGTCTTCACTGTGGCATCAATGAGGATTTACAAAGAGCACATTTATTTGTTTGGTCAAAATTACCTTTATTCTGAATACTATACAACACAGTTTGAATTTAGTTTTTTAAATTCATTTTTGAGGTTATGAGCAAAAATACTTTTTCACTTTTTAATTTTTGCTAAAAGAGCAGTCAAGACACGTCATTTAAGTACCTCAGAGCTAGGCCTGTCATGATTACCCCTTTTGATTACTTTAAAGATCCCATGACATGGTACTTCTTGATGCTTTTGTATGGCTCCTTAATGGTTCCCTAATACTGTAAATGAATCCTTCAAAATCAACACTCAGTGCATGAGAAACAGAGATAAGATGAGAGAGTATTTTTTCTCCCTCAAAACAGGTCATAATGGGAGTTGTTGCTTGAATGCAAATGAGGAGAAAAAAGCTGGCCAATAGTAGAGGGTGGGGGCGTGGCCAAACGCTCCGCTCTCCGCTGTAGCTCACAGCTGATCCATTTCCTTGTTTTTGCACGGGGGGAGAGATTTGAAGCGTTCCATTGAAAAATAAACAAATTTCCACATAAAATAAAATTAAACCACTGCTGATCAAAGGTCCAGAGGCTCAGATAAAGGACTTCCGAGCCTAGAAACACTCGGACGTGCCTCCAGGCAAATAAAAAAACGCATTTTGCATTGCCTAGCGCATTCGCAGTCCAAACTCTCTGGGCGTGATTTACAGAGACGCTGCGTACAGACAGACGGGGGTGGAACTGCATTTGCATTTCTTTTTTCGATCTGACGTCAATAAGGTGCCTTGTTCAAAATCGCCCGTTTGAGCTCCGATTTTTTGTAACGCAGAAAAGGATCGCAAATGCTCAGTTTAGACATTTCACAACTTTTAACCATGGGGTAGGGGAGCTCACATTAATGTTCAAAAACCTCAGAAAGTGAAAATTTCATGCCATGGGACCTTAAAGAAAATATGTACATATTAGGCCTGTAGCGACACATCTATGACGTTGAAGCGTCAACTTCAAAATATTGTCGACGTCATATTTTGTCATCGACGTATCGCAACACACATATGGGTCACCCAAAATAAACAGGAAACATTATTGCAAGTATTTTATCATTTAATAGTAGAAGCACACGAGTTTGGGTAGCAGCAGCAGCCTACCTCAGTTAAGACACGTTAGCGCTCACCATAGCGCGGTTGGGTCTGTTGGTCAGATATAGGTGAGCAAGCTCAGTACACAGTGGTCTTGCACAAGCCTGTTTCTGAGGTCCAAGCATTTGGACAGTAGCATGGATCCAGTCCGGTATGTTAAGTCTTGTGGCGACGCCCTCTGCATACTGGTTCCGGATGGGAAAGCGAGAGTGCGCAGAGGACTATAGGTCTGAGTGGGTCCGCCAGAATATAGTCCTCCAAGCACGGAGGACAGCTAACAATCACTGGTTAGCTGTCCTCCTTGCTTGAGGGTCGCGGCTGGTTCCAAGATGGAGCAAAGCATCTGGACAGAAACGTTGATCTGGTCTGGTTCGTTATAGGCATATTTTGTTCTGAGCGGCCCGTGCTTCATTCACTTGGTTTTTCCCGGGATAAAGCACTGGTCTGGCCAAGGCACCTATAATGCCACTCCCCGCTGAAACTCATCTGAGCTCAGCCTGAACCAGAGCTGCTCTCCACTGGTTCAGGTGTCTGGGTTTGGATCTAGTCCAACTGTAGCATTTCTAACACTAGGGAGAGCATCTGACACACAGAGAGGGCATCTGACACATGGAGGCATTTCAGAACATGCCCTAATGGATATAAAAAATAAAAATATTTGTACAGTATTGTAAACGATCATGAGCTGCAGTTAAGAAATTAAACACTAAATGAGTCAGTTATTTATCCAACCCTCTACAGCTCAAATCATGTCAAAATACAGAAAAAACATATTCTCCACTAGTTCACAGAAAAAATACCCAAGATAAATATTGACCTCCCAAAATCTATCTGTTCCATCTTTCATATATTGAATGTGAAGTCAGAATAGTAATCATGGTGACAGGCCTACTGCAGAACTGAACCCTGAACATAGCTGGAGTCATATAATTTCAAGGGTCCTCAGTGTTGATGCATTGCAAGCACCGAATATGGAAATCCGATTTTGTCAAAGGTGATTGAAGGAAGGAGCATGTACAAACAACAGATGAGGCCGTCAAGGTCTAATTGTGTGGTCCCATTCAACAGCTGGTGAGGATGTGAAATACAGCTTGAGATAGAAATATAGCCTGCTTATAGTAGTCAGGTGTACCAGTCATAACCATAGACTGTATAAATGGACATAGCTAACCTGCTAGCTACGTCACAAAAAGCGAGTGAGCATGAGGCTTTTCTGGCTCTGTTGAGTCTGGCTTCAATTCACTTCAATTCACTCAATTGTCACCCCTCTCTCTGTAACTGCTGCAGCGAGCTTTGTCATTTTGGTCTTAAAATGTTTTTTTTTTAACCCACTCTACATGATCCTGATGTTTTTATTTCACTATTTTGTCTGTTGATAAATTCCTATTCCTTACTGCATATAGAACTCAGCTCCAAATTTGCTTCTATAAATGCTGGCCTCGTGAGCCAACAATATGGGTGACTCCACTTTTATTGCACTTTTTATACAGTCCATCATCACAACATACTATTACGGAGAGTGGTGTGTATTTTCATTTGAATTTGTGTATTTATCTGTAGTGTAGTAGACTTTGGACCAGTCTCCATCACTTGGTCTCTGCAGTAAGCAAACACCCATTTGAAGAGTGTCCAAGTCGAAGGGGAACAAGGCGTGCAGTGTGTCTCTGCTGCGAGGGCTTTGTGCTGAGGAGGGCCGGCCTTGGAGCTGCCTGCCTCACGTGACCCGCCTGGAGATGAGGATGGCACTGCTCTCAACACCAACTGCACCACAAACTTCAAGACACGTTTTAAAGGGATAGTGCGTTTTTTTTTTCAAATATTTTAATCTGTAAGGGTTTCCTTCTAAAAGTTACCATGTGTTGACACCGGCTTACCTCTGACACTCTCCGCTCAGCCCGGTTTGGCTCGCGTTCTGGAGCCCGACCGAGCCGAACCGGGCTGAGCGGAGAGTGTCAGAGGTAAGCCAGTGTTACCGCACAAAACTTTTAGAAGGAAACCCATACAGATTAACATTAAAAAAAACGCACTATCCCTTTAAACCTATGCATTCAAGGGCTGTACCGTTGATCATTGGGTTTGATAAGGTTATAAGGATTAGGAGCATGTAACCAAAATCAATCAATTAGGGAATTTTGGTGTTCAGTGGCAATACAGTGGTGCAGTACAACAAATAATCAAGAGCAATATTCAGTAATAATCAGGCAGTGATCAGCTTATGTCTGTCTGATCTCTTGTCATTAAGAGCATGGGTTTGGAGCAGTTCAAACTTTGGAGGACTAAATTGATGGTAATGATTAAGAGGCTGTCCTGATTAAATTCAACAAATTATGATTAAGATCAATTTATATTTGTTTTTAATTTGACAAAAAACATAACTTGAAAATCATAATTGATCAATATGAAGAAAAGAAACTATGTTTTTTGTTTTGTTTTTGTCATGATGCCCGGTAAAGACAGATCACAGCTTTATTACTTACCATGAAATATGTAACTGATGTCTGTTTCCAGTGTTGGGCAGTAACTAGTTACACAGTAAGGTATTACTGTAATCGGATTACTTTTTAGTAATATGATAACAATTGGAAATTGAGTAATTACAGTTGTTTGGGCTAGTAACTTTTAGTTACTTTTTCCATGCCATAAATATGTGTTATCTGTTAGAGCTGTGTGATAAAAACAGACTGACCTGTAGGCTGTTCTCTTGTAGTTTGTGATGCAGATCAACTGTGATCCTAAACAACACTAATGTTGGTTTAAGGGGGACTGAGCACGTCGTCTCTGCTTGACATTCGGCTCTAGAACAAAAAGTGTCATTAAAAGAATTCATGCTGTTGGTTCCTGAGCTACATTTTTCCTTTTTTTGAAAGTAGCATAGTAATAATCAGTATTCTAATTATGTTTGAAACAAAGTGATCTGAAGAGTAATTGGATTACTTTAAGAAGAAGTAATCAGTAGTCTGTAATGCAAAGTAATCTGACCAACACTGTCCGTTACACACTTCTTCAATGCTTCTGGTCACTGGTGAATCTCCCTGTTTTCAGGTGTGTGTGACTGACAGGGGCATCAGCCAATTAGGCTCATATCAGACAAAATAAAGGAAAACATTCTGCAGAATTAATGAGTGAAGCACTACACTCTGTTAATCTGAGGTGAGATAAATGTGATTTTATTTGTAAATGATACCAGTGAGCTCCTTCGTTTCGCATTTCAGACAAACAATCTTGATTATAAGGCTAGGCTCTAGGAAGGGCTTCTGGCTTGTTATTTTCCGTCTGTGTTAACAGTACTGCATTTGTTATATCCCTGTAGCTTTTATTTTTACTGCTGCATCATTCTCTATCCCATAATAATTTTAGCTTTTTGTGAATTCTGCTTTGTTTACTTGGACATAATTTGGCAGGTTGTTTGCTTTCCTCTCTCTCTTTTCGCTGACTCTCTCTCACTTTGTCTCCCTCTGTCTCTTTCTCTCTCTCTCTCTCATTCTTTCCCACTCTCTCTCCTTTTTGTCTGACTGTCTTTCTCTGTGTGAGCCCTGCTGGTGCTGATGAGTACATTGTGTTTGTGTCACTGGGCTGCCTGGATATCTAAGGAGTAAACACTAGTGAGCTGGCACCAGGTATTTGGTACCGTGCCACTCACCACACCTTTGGAAAACCGTCAGCCTCAGTCTCCTGCGGTGCAAACTCGGTGAGATAAATAATAAAGCAGAGGCGAATCACAGCCCTCTACCTGCAAATGTCAGCCAGTCTGTACAGATAATGAGAAAACATATAAGTCCCAACGTTTACTTTATAGAGCTAGGCCCTTATACACTTTTATAATATAACATTATTGACCCATAAACTTTGCTTATATAGAGCTCCTGCATTTGATGTGATTTTATTGTTATTACAAATTAATATTCATTATTGCTGCATAGTACAATGCAAAATAAGCAATTTTCATTTTCAATAACTCGTGCTTTAAAGTTTACAAAAAATACCCAAGAACTAATAAATGCTGAAAGTAATATTGCAACAAGACTCATTTGAATAGATGACTCTGAGGCTGTAAATAGGAAACTGGAAAAACTTTGCATTTCTGAATTGTTTTTGAAACGCGTTGTCTTAATCTATACCAGACCCAGTTTTTTCTTTAGCATGAATGTTATTTACTGTGGCAACACCCTGACACAAATCTAAAACAAAAACGAATGCAGTCATTTATCCAAACTATATTTTACTGTGTTGTTAATTATACCAATCAAAAGCAATATTAGATTTGCAATATTGCTACTAGTTACTAAAACTTACAAACTACAGTATTACATGTTGGGCTTTCAATTTTTTTTTTCTTTTTACTGTGCCTATTGATAATAACATGATGAAGGTAAAACCCAATAAATTGCACTCATTATTTGCCTTTTTATCCCCCACTCTTGAACAAAGCGGCACCATTTAACACACATAAGTGCACATACTCCACAAAAGCACATGTCTAAGTCCGTCCTGGTGGTGGTGGCTAACCCTGCAGCTAATTATCTTTAAATTAGGGATGAGGTCCAGGTTTAATTAGGCTTAGCCACAAGGAGGGCTAAAGCTTAACAGTAACTCTAGTAACTTCAGCTGCCAAAGCTCATCAGGCTAATGGAGACTCAATGTGCAGGGCCTCGGGGGCCTGACAGAAGAGCCCTGCTTCCTGCCATTTACACACTCATACGCACACATATGCACACATATGCACGCGCACACACATAGATTAAACCCGCACATTTACATCTGAGGAGCTGAGAAGTTCCACTTTTTATTTGCATTTTTTAACATAATCGCTTTTGGGAAAACTTCAACTTTTCTGCATGTTTATTGTCAGTCACTCTGTCTTGCCAGTGTCTGGTTTGACCTGTTTTTAAATAGACGCTTAATTGTTCCCAAGAGCCACTTAGAGGATTTTTTAGAACGGCAAAACTTAGAATCTTTGTACGTAAACTTGGACAGATTGTTTAAATAACTTCTTCTGCTTGGCTGGTGAAAACATATTCCATTATTTGGCTGGCAGATACAGGCCTGTAGTGCAAATAACTAGATGTTATTGTATTTTAAAGGCACTGCGTAACTTTTCTTTTAGAGGGTCTGCCACCAGCTTGACTCCATGTATTGTTTTTTTCCTTGAATGTTCAACAGTGTATGGCATTTAATTTGACCATCTCCATGTAGATGGGCAGCCACATCACCAGATCTGTGAAGTGGGCCCACTTAACTTTTTTTTTTTTTTTTAGGCTTAAGCCTTTATTGGTCTCACACACAATGACACACAGTGACACACGGGAGAAATTTGACTTCTGCATTTGACCCATCCTTTTCAGGAGCAGTGAGCAGCCATCTTTTTCGGCGCCCGGGGGGCAGTACCGTGAAGGGTCTTGCCCAAGGACCCACACTGGTTAGCTCATTGCCCGAGGGGGGTTTGAACCTACAACCCCCAGGGGGAAAGTCCATGACTTACCAGTTGAGCTAACCAGCCGGTAGTTGAGCTAACCAGCCGGTAGTTGAGCTAACCAGCCGGTTAGAATTGTTACAACTGTAAGAATGCATATGTTTTTATGGTAAATAAAAACTCCCATAATTGAATAAATGCAAGATATGTTGTTTAATGTCATATTATGGAGCATCCAAGGCAAAACAATAAAGAAAAGTTACACAGTGCACCTTTAAGTCATGATCAAGTTGCAATTTAATTATATTCTATTTGCTAGATTGAATATTCAAACCGATTAAGAATGGGCAGTATCAGAATATTCTTTTAGTATGTAGGACTTCCTTTGGCTTGTAGCTTTAGCACTGCATCTGTTGGATCATATGAAAGGATTTGCTGACACTTCAAAGCCATAGTGTCAGATCAGCCGGCCTCCCTAAATAATTATCGTAGGAAAACAGCAATCTTGCATTAACTCACGCCTTGCATTTTGAATAACCAATGAGTAAATTGTTTCACCCATTTTGGCTGTAGACCGCTCATCAGCAGCCAAAAAGGGATGTCTGCGTCTAATCATGCATTATCATTAGCTTTTCCTCTCCCCTCCCTCCATCTATCCTCTGTGATTCTCCACTGACTTCACTGAATCGAGCCCCCTGACAGGCTCTGGTTAAAGTTAAACCAGCAACAACAGACAAGAAGACAAGAAGCAAATAGTTTACCAAAATGTTTTACAATCTTAAAGGTGCATTGTGTAATTTTCAGGTGGAGGGTCCGTCGAATGCTTTTCTCCATAGAGATGTTGTTGCTTTGTCTGGAATGTTTCACAGTATGGCATTAAACATTTCTATCAGATGTGTGGAGAGGCTCAATGTCAGAATGCCTGTTTTTATCTGTATTTTTTAGCTATTAAACCACTTGTAATTGAATAAATGTAAAGTAGAGCTGTTTAATGTCATATTGTGGAACATTCCAGGCAGAGCAGTGACATACCCATAGAAACAAGCAGGTGATGGACCCCCATTCAAAAAGATATATAGTGCACCTTTAAGTCAAATCTGAGCAAGCAAAAAGCATAACTATATATAACTGTAATGCAGCTAAAGATATATCCTGACATAGTAAAACTCCTCCAAAGGTATTGTAATGTTATATTGTAAATAAAAGCTACGAGTATATTCATACAAATCCTATAAAAAGTTTTTGCCATCTAGTTACACAACAACGTGCCCACATGCTCTGGCCTTTTGTCACTGAAAATAAAATACAAGTTGCTAGTATTGTTATTTACTCCATTGTACTACTGCAGCACATGGGGTCACAGCGATGTTCCAGATACCAGTGTGATAGAAAAAGCATGTGCTAAGTCAGTTTCGCACAGATTGAAACATTTTGGCAACAAAAACACATTGACAAAAGAGATCCAGTTATATTTCAGTCCATTGTTGGTTTATTTCATTTTGTGCTAGCACTTCACTCTGCCGCTGTCACCTGCCTTTTTACCTGTGCACACTTTTCTTACTTTCCATTAACAATAATTGAATGAAGATTTTCTTTTAGTGGGCCTATTTTCTTGAAAACTATGTAAGGGGTCCACCACCATGGAGATGTTCCAACTTAATGATCCACAGTACAGTGTTCAGCATGTCAACATTTCAATTATAAGGGTTTTTGGGTTTCTTCCTGTGAGCAGGCTGATACTGTTGTCTTTAAAGTTTAAAGCCATACTGTAGAACAGTCCAGGCAAGGCAATAACATTGTCATGAACCAGAAGAGTGACATAATGCACCTTAAAGAGTATAATTAATATACACGGTTTTGGTATCTTAACTTTGCAATAGTCTCTAATCTAGTTTAAATCACCTCTCCAGGGCAGGACCGATTCTCCTCTACTTATACTAACTTTTGAATAGGACTTTTTGAGAACATTCAGTCTGTAGAAATTGCAATTCAAAATAACTGACCTTTTAAATGCCCCCTTTCCCTGTAACAGTTAGTGATGTCCCCTCCTTAGACCCTAGAGAAATGTCAAGGAGACCCCGTGCTGTCCATCACACTGCCACCACAGACAGATTCTCGGGGCCACAGCTGGGCTCTGATTGGCCCAGAGTCCCCTCTCTGTCTCTTCTGGCTTCTAGAAATTTCCCCACAATCTCTCCAAAATTTAACTGACCGATATATAGGCTGGTCGATATTATCGGCTGATATAGGCACTTGGAGACATATCCACTATTGGCCTAAATCTTGTTTATATGGGCCGATAGTCCATGTGGGCATGTTATACCTCATTATGAAGCATAGAGTCTCTGTATTGAGTCAATTTAATCCTATTTAGAGATAACTGAATAAATAAATGTCCTAGTATGTGGCAAGGCATCAGTATTTATCAGAGGAGTAATTTGTCTGTGTCTGTGACGCCGTACTGCCCCTGAACGGACCCCCAGAGTCGCATCCCGTGACACATGTGCTCTTGTTTAGGCCAGTGGATTCTGAGGCTGCACTGAGGTGCTGTCTTTAAAGGCTCTTGTGTCTGATCCACAATTTGACTTCAGCGCAGTTTAGGCCAGCAACAAAACTACTGCTTGTTTTTATCAAAGTGTGAGTGCGGAGCAGAGAGGACTGTCCCACAGACAGAGGACACACATAACTGCTGTCAACATGCTGGATTATTATTGTTTTTATGGATGATTGTTTTGAGTCAGGACTAAAAAGACAGTTATTTGTGAAGACTTGTGTTCTGAAAGGTGCCTGTGTGAGCCGTGAGTGTTGCAAATGTGCCGGTTTTGGAGCTACTTTTCGTTCTTTCTCATTGGTTAGTGCTTAGCTGCTGTAAGCTACCACACATAAACAGCCTGTTTTCTTACACTGGCCTAATGTAATGTGATAATGACTGTATACGTGTTACTGGACATGCACTGATATGTAAATGAGTGACTAGAGGTGTGAATGATCAGCATTTACATGTATAATGAATTACTGTTGCATTTTACCGCTAAAGGCTAAGAGTGGTAGTTTTTTGTTTACTGGCTAGAAGGTCATACTGTCTACTGACCTACTGTCTTTAAATATCACAGTAAAGAGGCAAAATAACAGTAGATGGAGCCTAAAAAAAACAACTTAAAATCCAATAGAGTCAAACCTACGTTTTGTAATCAGTTGAAGATACACAGTGACTAGGACGTCACTAAATGCTATATCGGCTATTATATTGGCTATCGGCACCTCCAAAGCCTGTTATATTGGTATCATATTGGCTCCAAAAAAAATCCATATTGGTTGGGCCCTACTACACCATCACAAAAAATAATGATTTAATGTGGACATTATTTAATAACTTTATCTTTATATCGAAGCTTCTTCCTTTTGATTTACACTTTTGAATATACTTTATTTACTTTGTGAAATTATTCTCATTTCTTTTTACATTTTTGCTCATTTCTTTCTCATTTCTTTTTTTTTTTTTTTAAACTAATAATTTTTATTCCTTGGTTCATGCAGGTACACTGTAGAAACTTTATCTCCAAATTGTAAACGTGAAGTTCAAATGTTAATCCACACAACCTATTGCAAAATTATAGTAATAATTATAATACGGAAATTGTTTAATAAGTTGTCTTAAACTTGAAGCCGATTTGTGTTTTAATTTCTCCTTTAGGAAAACAATTCTGCAAGTATACATTCTTTATAATACTCAGTTATAAGCATCTAATTTTCATCTTTTCAATTGAAGTTTTGATTAGCTTTCTCGCCTCTTGTATGTCTGCGATGACTGCTCAAACTTCCTCTCTAAAAGTGTTTGCCAATAAACCTAGATCTTTCTATATAAATCCCCTTGATTTGCACAGGCATTTGAGAGGAACCAGCCCCTCTGTGCTGTAAAGATGAATGTGTGTTGCTCCAGACAATCGATGCCATGATAAAGTGCACTGACACACCTCTGACAACTCCATTAATTGCTCATCTAGCTTCACGTTGTGCCTTTAGCTGATCACCATGGAGATGATCAGAACGAGAGGTGGCTGTAGGCGTTTGGCACTAGGTTTATTTAGCCTGGGTGCTGTTTTCAGACTTATTTTCTTTGCCTGTGATTAATATTGATTACACAAAAAAGCCAATAAAGCGGGCCCCACTGACTGTGAGATCAGGTAAGGGCTACTTGTTTTCTTCAGGATGCACTCACTTTTAATTAAATTTAAACAACTTAATTGAGCAGAGGTGTGGCTGTCGTGGCAAATGTTTAAAAGTATAGGTTCTTTTCCTGAATAGTTCTGAATATGAACTAAAATGTGATGCTAAGAAACAAGTAAGATGTACCACCAGGTAGAGCTGTACAGTTAATCAAATTTATCAAGCTCAAGATTCAGTAATTTCTAAATGTCAATGTTTGGGTCTTTTTAAAGGTTTTATATTATACAAATATATTGATTCTTGTGATCTTTAAGCCATGTTATGATGCTGTTACTTCGTCAGAAACATACCTCGAGTTGTGTTTTGTTTTGTTTCATTCACACATGTTTAAGTAACCCAGGATTATTACGCTGTCGGCGTCCCCAAAGCTCAAAATGCTCTATTCCACCTTGTGATGTCATGAAGCGGTAGTTTTCATGTTAACAGCTACCTTTTTACCTTTAGTTCAAAAGAGACTGGCAATTCCAGGTCTGAAATAATTATTCAAATTATTCTAGTGAAGGCGGATGAAGTTTAAAAACACACTAGAGCACTTCCTGTATTACCAAGTAAGAACAGAGTGTCTATTTGAGAGGAGAACTCAGCCTAAATATGCAGCATTTGTGTGTTAAACATGTGTGAATGAAACAAAACACAACTCTAGGTATGTTTGTGATGAGGGAACAACATTATCAACAACATGATTTTTTTTTTCTTTATTTTTATAAAACCACACACTAACACACAATGGGGTTTATGTATACAAAAAAGTTACATCATTTGACAACATTGCTGTATTCTTTTTCATGGGTCCACTACAAATTCAAATGCTCTAAAATGTGTTTCCATACCTTCTGAAATTTTTGAGGACTGCCAGACACCTCATACCTCAATCTCTCAATATGCAACACTCATTAATTCCCTGAGCCAGGCTTCAAATTTAGGTGGAGAATTAGATTTCCACAATTTCATAATGCATTTCTTAGCTATCACCATGCTATAAGTCACTACTGTAGTGACACCATGACCCATATTTTCCAGAGTGCAAGAGCCAAAAAGAGCAGTTTTAGGATCTATAGTTACCTTAAGTGCATGGGAATAACATTTAAATATTGAACACCAGAAACCTTGAAGATTTGGGCATAACCAGAATTGGTGTGCAAGTACAGACGCTCCTCTACATACGAACATTTGGAGTTACGAACAGGGTCGCAAAAAAAAAAAAAAAAAAGTTAAATGTTTGGGCAAAAGTGCTGTACATGTACGTAAGTGAGTTTTTGTATTTAGCGCCTATTCCGACTTCCGAGTACAGTACGTAGTGCGTATTTCCGCCGCTGATGCACAGGCAGGGCGCTGCGATCGTGTGCCCAGCATCCCCCAAGCATCACGCCCACTCAGTTGAAACTACCCAAGTGTTCAGACGTACTTGCGGTGTTACGAACTTTGTTGTTTTATCTTGCATCCGTAATCCAATATGGTTGGTGAAAAGCAAAAAGCTTCTAGTGAAAGTGGAAATGTGAAAAAGCGGCAAGCCATCTCATTTGAAAAGAAGGTGGCGATAATAAAGAAACTTGATGCTGGTGAGAAGATGGTGAATGTGGCACACGCGTACAACGTGAACCGTTCAACGATGGGTACGATCACACACACATTCACACACACACACACGCTCTCTCTCGATCGCTGGCTGGCTGGCTCGCTCTCTCTCTCAGCTGTGTCTACTGCGTCTGCCTCTGTGTCTCTCTCTTCTTTTTATCTCATCAGTTTTCCATATTTTTAAAAAGCATATTGTTTTGTTACTATTTAGTGTTATTTAAATGCAGTACAAATCCATATAGATTACTTATACAAGCCTTAAACATACATTCCCTTCTAAAGAATGCCCTATAACGACTTACGAACATATTCAACAAACGAACGGAACATAGCTCGTTCGTAGGTTGAGGAGTGTCTGTATACTATTAATCACAGAGAGGGGTGATGTTTGAGTGTAACGTCCTGATAGCAACTTTGCGGTCGGAGGAACAGAGTAGAGCTGAGCCAGGATGAAGAATCCAAAAGTGCATTTATTTAACTGTCCACCAAGAAAAATGAAAAATATTTACAAATGTACAAAGATACAAAAGTTAAAAACCAGCACAGAGCAATCTCCACATGCAGCACCTCTCCCCACAAAGGTAAGACTGGCCCTTTTTAAAAGGTCCCTCCCTTAATTGGGTGAGCCCACCCTCTAATTAGGCCACCTGGGTGCAATTTACCCACAATATTTAAAAAGATAACTCTGTCCCACAGTGCCCAAATAGTCATTCAATACATTACAAACACATTACACAAACAAATATATTCTTTATTAATTTAGCAGTGTTTACTTTTCTTTAAAAAATACAAAAATAGAAGAATCCTAAAATCTTGGTACACCCCTCTTCACCCAAAATGGCCACCTGCCCCGGAACCTTCTTAAAGGGCTCCCGCTTCCTGGGGACTATTTTAGCCCGCGCACCCTAGCATGAGGCAAGTACCCACCAAAGGAATCCCCATTCACAACCACCAAGCACCCCAAACCTTTGCCCCTCGTTTCCTCCTCATTCTCCAGGCCCTTGTAATGGACTAGCTACATTACATTTCCTCCCCCCTCTTTTAAGGTTACAACATTTCTAGTCTTCATACACTCTAGACAGGGAGTCAGCAACTACATTGGATTTCCCAGGCTTGTAGTGGACCGTGAAGTTGAATGGTTGGAGCGCCAGGTACCAACCAGCAATTCTTGTATTAGAGTCCTTCATTTTATGGAGCCACTGGAGAGCACGATGATCAGTTTCCAGGCTGAAATGGCGCCCCAACAAGTAGTACCTCAGCGACTCTATGGCCCACTTCATGGCCAAGCACTCCTTTTCTACTGTTGAATACCTGGTTTCTCTGTCCAGTAGTTTCCTGCTCAAAAACCCAACTGGCCTTCTCTCTCCATCCACCTCCTGTAGCAGAACTCCACCTAGGCCCACTCCCGATGCATCAGTTTGTAAAATGAAGGATTTGTTGAAGTCTGGGGTCTGCAGAACGGTGTGGTTGTTTAGGGCCTCCTTTAGGTCCCTGAAAACACGATCACATTGGTCAGTCCATTTTACCTTTCTCGGTGCCGCCAGCTTGGTGAGGTCATTGAGCACAGCTGAGCGGTCTGCAAAGTGGGGAATGAACTTCCTGTACCAGCCAATCAGACCAAGGAAGCTCTTCACTTTCTTTTTTGTGGCTGGAATGGGGAAAGAGTGAATAGCCTCCATTTTTCCCACCTGGGGCCTGAGTTTGCCATGACCAATGACAAAACCCAGGTACTCCACCTCTCTCTGAGCCAGACAACATTTTTGAGGGTTGATGGTTAGGCCAGCGGACTTTATGCACTGCAGGACACGTCTCAAATGAGCCATGTGTTCATCCCAGGTTTGGCTGTAGATGACCACGTCGTCCAAGTATGCAGCTGCAACGTCTGAAACATCTCTTAAAACATAGTCCATAAGTCTTTGAAAGGTGGCTGGCGCCCCCTGGAGTCCGAAAGGCATAACCCGGAATTGGTACATACCACAAGGAGTTTTAAACGCCGTCAGCTCTCGGACCTCTGGAGCCAGTGCCACTTGCCAATAGCCCTTGCTTAGGTCTAAGGTGGTGATGTATTTGGCCCGCCCCACTCGCTCGAGCAGCTCGTCAATCCTAGGCATTGGGTAAGGGTCACACCATGAGACAGCATTGAGATAACGAAAGTCTATGCAAAACCTCAGTGAGCCATCCTTCTTGGGCACTAGAACCACTGGACTGCACCACTCACTGTTTGAGACCTCAATTATGCCCAGTTCCAACATCAATTTAATTTCCTTTTTCAAAGATTGCACCAACCGCTCAGGTATTCTGTAGCTCTTTTGATGTGGAGGAGCCTCTTTTTTCAGCCGGATATTGTGCTGGACCAGGTCAGTGTAACCAGGTGAGTCTCTGAACAGCTCTGGGTCAATGAGAGGAGCCACTTGTTCCTGCTGGAAGATGGACAGATGTGATACGTCTATGATTTGTGACTCACCCAGTCTTCCCGGCATGAACTTCTCTGGTGTCTCGTCATCCTGGACAGCACGGATCAACAGCTGAGGGACTGCCTCCTGACGGGACTGAAATTCTTTCAACAAATTCACATGGAATGTCTGGTGTTTTTTGGCTCTGTCGGGCATATAAAGTTCATATGTGACCTTACCCACTCTTCTAGTGATTTCATACGGACCGTGCCATTTGGAGAGGAGTTTGCTTTCAGAGGTAGGGAGGAGAAGTAGTACTTTTTGGCCAGGTTCAAAGCTCCTTTCTCTAGCTTTGCGGTCATACCAGGTCTTTTGATTTTGTTGAGTGGTCCTCAAAGTCTCTTGTGCCAGGGCAGACATTTCCTCCAGGCGTTGTCTCATTTTTACTACATAGGCCACCACGTTCTCTTCAGAGGGGGTTGGGTTCTCCCAATAGTCCTTGAGGAGGTCGAGTGGTCCCCTTACTTGGCGTCCATAGAGCAACTCGAATGGTGAGAACCCCGTTGAGGCCTGTGGCACTTCACGGTATGCGAATAGCAGGTATGGCAACCACTGGTCCCAGTCTGCTCCTGTGTGAGACACAAACTTGCGCAGCATATTTTTCAAAGTTTGGTTGTATCGCTCAACTAGCCCGTCCGTCTGGGGGTGGTATGGGGTGGTCCTAATACCCTTAATCCCAAGGAGCTTGTAAACCTGCTGTAATAACCTAGACATAAAGTTTGTCCCACAGTCTGTCAAAACCTCCTTTGGTATTCCCACCCTCGAAAACAGCTGCAATAAACAGTTGGCAACATTTCTGGCTTTGATTGTTTTCAAAGGGAAAGCTTCTGGGTATCGGGTTGCATAATCACAAAGAACTAAAATGTACTTGTTCCCTGAACTGCTACGTTCTAATGGCCCCACTATGTCCATTCCTATTCTGTCAAATGGAGTTTCAATGATGGGTAGAGGCTGCAACATAGCACGAGGGGCTTTGCGGGATGAGGTGCGTTGACATATTTCACATGAATTACAAAATTTTGAAAGGTCATTGTACATGCCTGGCCAAACAAATCTGCTTGCAATTCTGCACATAGTTTTTTGGAAAGCCATGTGTCCCGCCCATGGCACCGAATGACCAAGCTCCATTACTTTGGTTCTGAATTGTTTGGGCAAAGCCAAGGCTTCAACAGTGCCCTTGCATTGATACAAAATGCCCATTTTAATAATGTATGTTGCCTCCTCTAAACATCCTGGGTTGCCCCTTTTCACCCCTTCAACTTCTGTGACTTTTTGAAACCAAGGCTTTAGAGACACATCCTCCTTTTGGAGTGTGGCTACATCCGTTGGGAGTTCAAATTCAATTTGGAGAGACGGTTTGGTTGATTTTTCAGTTTGCTTGCTAGCCGTGACTTTGAACTTTTCACGTCTTTTCTGTGCTTTGGATTTAACAGATTTTTCCCTTACTGGTTCAAGATCCTCCCCCCAGAATGGCAACTCTTGTAAGGACTCTTTTGCCTGCTGAGCTCTAGTCATAACCATGTTATAAGCTCTAGCGGGCTGTGCTTTTTCCAGCAAATTTACAGGTAGATTCACAGGTAGGTTTTCCGGTAAGTATTTAGGTTGATTAGGGTTTTCAGGTAAGTATTTAGGTTGATTTAGGTTCTCAGATGAGTTTTCTGATTGTTGTACCAAATCTAGCAAAATTGGCACATCATTACCAAGAATCACATCAAAAGGCAAATTTGGCACCAGAGCCACTGGCATTAGAAAAGTCTGGCCTCCCACTGTCAAGTAAATCTCTGCTGTAGGGTACTTGCGTTCATCCCCATGAATACAGCTAATGCTAGTTTTGTCCTCACTCCATTTTTCCCTTGACACCAGGCTGGACAAAACCACAGACTGAAACCCCCCCGTATCTAACAGTGCTGTAGTACGGTGGCCATTAATCAGAACTGGTGAGGTATGAGCTTTCTGGTTTGTTACAATATGGCTGGGCAAAACCGGTCTGGGCACTGCACAGTAAAGAGATGGCTCAGATTTGTTGGCTAGGGGACAGGAATATTGGGTGTGGCCTAGGCCATTACACAAGTAACACCTGACCTCTTTACTGGACCTATGGGAACTATTACCAGGACTAGACCTTTGGACATAGCTAGGTGTAAATTGCCTAGGTCTCGACATAGCCCTATTCTGACCAAAACCCCATTCACCCCCATTGGACTTACTTTGGGCTTTGTCTCCGTGTCCATATTCTTGGTCAAGGCCTCTTTGAACTTGGAAGGAGTTCCGTCCATAGGTGGCATGGTTGAGTCCTTTCCGTGCAGCTAGGAAAACCTCTGCCAGCTCTGCTGCTTTTTCTGCCGTCCTCGGGTCATGCTCACGGATCCACACTTCAAGTTCCGGTTGAACCATTCTCAGAAACTGCTCCAAAATCAAAGTCTCTGACATCTCCTTTTTGGTACATTTTTCTGGTTGTACCCATTTTGAGAACAAGTCCTTCAGTCGCACATACAGCTCCTTCGGGGTTTCATCTTGGAGGATCTCAGTGGACCGGAATCTTCGTCGGTAAGTCTCTAAAATGATTTCATATTTTGTTAATATTGCTGCTTTAACTTTTTCATAATCCTCAGCCCCAGCAAAGTCCATTTGCACATAGGCACTGCGGGCCTTGCCTGTGAGTAGAGGCACTAAGCGGAGCGCCCATTCATCTCTCGGCCATCTGCAGACTTGAGCCATTCTTTCAAATGTGGTGAGAAAATGTTCTATGTCATCCTCAGGTGAGAGTGGTAACAGCTTTGGCTCTCTGTGAACTACCATCTCTCGAAAGCATCTGTTGTACTCACAGACACTGGGAGCTTCAACTTGATTGTTTTCATTCTGGTCTGTAGGGGAGGCAATTTCTTGGTCTTGTCCTTGGATGACGCGAGTCACCAAAGACTGCATTTCCTTCATCTGGTGCTGCATGGTATTCCATTTCATTTCTTGGTGTGCTGCCTCTTTTTCTAGACGCTGATCTCTGGCTGCTTGGGACTGTGCAAGTGACATTACCAGCGCAGTCAACTCTTCCAGCTTGTCCCCAGGTTTGCAAGCTGCTCCAGCCCCTTGGTCGGCAGGTGCACTTGTCCCTTCGTCAGGATCCAGATGTTGATCAATCTGCACTTTTCTTCTTGTACTCATCCTCAGTTACTCTGTAGCATGGGCCCCAGCTTCTGACACCAATTGTAACGTCCTGATAGCAACTTTGCGGTCGGAGGAACAGAGTAGAGCTGAGCCAGGATGAAGAATCCAAAAGTGCATTTATTTAACTGTCCACCAAGAAAAATGAAAAATATTTACAAATGTACAAAGATACAAAAGTTAAAAACCAGCACAGAGCAATCTCCACATGCAGCACCTCTCCCCACAAAGGTAAGACTGGCCCTTTTTAAAAGGTCCCTCCCTTAATTGGGTGAGCCCACCCTCTAATTAGGCCACCTGGGTGCAATTTACCCACAATATTTAAAAAGATAACTCTGTCCCACAGTGCCCAAATAGTCATTCAATACATTACAAACACATTACACAAACAAATATATTCTTTATTAATTTAGCAGTGTTTACTTTTCTTTAAAAAATACAAAAATAGAAGAATCCTAAAATCTTGGTACACCCCTCTTCACCCAAAATGGCCACCTGCCCCGGAACCTTCTTAAAGGGCTCCCGCTTCCTGGGGACTATTTTAGCCCGCGCACCCTAGCATGAGGCAAGTACCCACCAAAGGAATCCCCATTCACAACCACCAAGCACCCCAAACCTTTGCCCCTCGTTTCCTCCTCATTCTCCAGGCCCTTGTAATGGACTAGCTACATTACATTGAGGAAAAAAATTATTTAACTTTACTTTTGAATAATGTAGCCTATGTACAACTTTAAATTGTATCAGCTGCAATCTGGCATTAACAGAACAGGTATGTAGACCAAAATCCCAGGGTCTTTAATCAATAGGTCTACAGCTAATCCTCTCTCAGTAAAAGTTTGTGCTTTGGAGCAGAGTTCAGATGTTTCAGGAAACCAGTTACTTACTTACATTTACCAACAACTTCTTCAGATGTGATGCCATCTGTTTTCAGCAGATTGATGTAGGTTTTGATTGACGTTTCTTTCTAAGGTAAAACTGGTTTCTGTGTTCTTTTGCTGTGGGTAAACTTGGTGATTTTGAATTTGAGTTGCGTCGCTGTACTTTATGATGTGGCCCCAAACTTGTCAGCTAACAGAATGTGCATTTGGATGTGGCCCTGTGGTTTTGCTCGCGGTTTGCACTGAAAATTGCCCATGTGTTAATCCCTTTATGCATGTTCAAATGTGATGGAGCTGACCGGGGCATCTGGGCTAATCTGTGCAGAAGAAGACCTCACGCCTCTACATCTGTCGGTTTGCATGGGCCAGTGTGTCTGCAGGTGCACTGTGCTGTGAGCTAATGGGCACAGATGAAGTCATTCATGCACCGCAGGCCACCACAACACCAGCCATTAAAACTTACAAAGGATGGGCTGGGAAGCAAGTTTAAAACTGGGCAGTGCCAAGTTTAGCTTACTTATTTGCTTATTTGACCATCCAACGCAAGCCAAAAGTAGTGTACAATGTGTTACTCCAATTGTTACATGAGAAGTACTGAGTTTACTTAAATTGGATTCCATACTGCAGTTGTAATGCCACTACTACTTGTACTACTAAACAATGACTACTACAGCTACTACTGCTACTACAACTACTACAGCTACTACAGCTACTACAACTACTACAGCTACTACAACTACTACAGCTACTACAACTACAGCTCCTGCATCTACTAAAACTACTACAGCTACTCCTGCTACTACAGCTACTGCAACTACTACAGCTACTACTGCTACTACATCTACTACTGCTACTACAACTACTACTGCTACTACAACTACTGCAACTACTACAACTACTACAGCTACTACTGCTACTACAACTACTACTGCTACTACTGCTACTACAACTACTACAGTTACTACAGCTACTACAACTACTACAACTACTATAACTAGTATAGCTACTACCGCTACTACAACTACTACAGCTACTACTGCTACTACAACTACTACAGCTATTACTGCTTCTACAATTACTACAGCTATTACTGCTTCTACAATTACTACAGCTACTACAACTACTACAGCTACTACAGCTACTACAACTACTACAGCTATTACTGCTACTACAACTACTACAGTTACTACAGCTACTACAACTACTACAACTACTACAACTACTACAGCTACTACTGCTACTACAACTACTACAGCTATTACTGCTTCTACAATTACTACAGCTACTACAACTACTACAGCTACTACAGCTACTACAACTACTACAGCTATTACTGCTTCTACAATTACTACAGCTACTACAACTACTACAGCTACTACCGCTACTACAACTACTACAGCTACTACTGCTACTACAACTACTACAGCTACTATAACTACTACAACTACTGCAACTACTACAGCTACTATAACTACTACAACTACTGCAACTACTACAGCTACTACTAAAATGGTAAATGGCTACTAAATTGTAAATAGCTACAACTGCTACTGCTACTACTTCTGCTACTACTACTTCAACTACTACTATTGTTATATTGAGACAGCGCTGGGTTGTTGATCATGATGATTCACTTTTTTTAGTTTCATTTGAATACTAAACTATACTTATTTCCACCTCTGCGTCGTTGAAGGTGGAAGGCAAATGTTTAACTTTGTGAGCTGGGCACTAATGAGCAGAATTAGCTGCAGATCAAAGAGGACAATTAAAGGGGATGTTTGTGGTGGTGAGGGCTCATTAGCATCACAACACACGAAGAAGAGCCTCTCATTGTGTGTGTGTGTGTGTGTGTGTGTGTGTGTGTGTGTGTGTGTGTGTGTGTGTGTGTGTGTGTGTGTGTGTGTGTGTGTGTGTGTGTGTGTGTGTGTGTGTGTGTGTGTGTGTGTGTGTGTGTGTGTGTGTGTGTGTGTGTGTGTGTGTGTGTGTGTGTATACTGCTGCAGCACTGTCAGGGGGCAGATAAAGATACAGTCACACATACCAGGTGCACAATGAACAAGCTCACTTACTTCTACTGATTTCCTACCACTACTTTCTTCTTCTACTACTACTACTGCTGCTGCTACTACTATTACTACTACTACCATCACAGCAAATGACAGTGTTGTGGGGAAAATGTTATATTATTTTATGTTTACCTAAAAAAAAAAAAAAAAAAAAAAAACTAAAACAACTGAAGAATTAATGTACCACCCTCTTGTCTTTTGAAGGGCATCTGGCATAAAAACAATTTACAAAAAACATCCACCATGGAGAAGTATTTTAACTATACACTGTAAACCAACTTTAAATGTACAGTATGTCAAAATATTTCAGTCCCAAATAGACTTGACATTTGATCACTTCACATTCATATCTGAAATGACCTGTTGAAATTCATTCTCTTGAGGCATTTCAAAGCTATTTCAAATGGTCACATCCTACTCAACCACAAACAACAAACACACTTTAATATTACATCATATTTTCCAGCACAAAGGAAAGCAAAAGGTAGTCCTCATCTGCTCTCATCCAATTCCAGCTTAATTAAGAGGGGAATTAACATTGATCTCCTGCAGTCTATACCAACCACCCATAGAAAAAAACATATAAATGTTCTCCAAGTCGGCCCTACATTGCATTTGACCATCCATTGCTCGTTGTTTGAAGTCAGTGTAGATTAGAACTGGAAAGATGCTATTACTCCAACTTGAGTGATGCTTGTTAGGCCGATCTGGAGGCGGGCCACCCTTCTCTGCTCTCAACACTATTAGCGCAAGTTCAACAATGGATCAAAGGTCCAGAGTGGTCCGTCATTTCTGTGGTCCCAGACTGTGTATTTTTCGCCCGTTGTTCCTATGATGTGGGTTAATTATGACCCAAAGCTGAGGAGCAGGAAAGGACAAACTGCATGATCCTTATTGAAATGTGTTTGATGTAAAAGGTGAAAAAGCTTAAATCACCACTTTCTTGGAATATTTGTTTATTTTTCAAGATTCACAAGATGTACTATATTAAAGTTAAATGAAAAAGGTAGTACAAATACACAACTAGGGATGCACCGATGTGAAAATTTTAGCCGATATCTGATATTAATGTTGCTGATATTGGCCGATACCGATATTTATTTATTTTTAATTCTGAGATAACATTTTATACAGACTGAAAATCATGCAAAATTAATTTTTGAATGTCTTCTTTTATTTTCAAAACATGTTTTGACTCCTGATTATTATTTTATTTTATTTTTTTATAGTGTAACTTTTTTTTAATAGTGTAACATTGTGTTCTACTTCCTGATTGGCTAAGGGACCTTTGGGGGGGGGCAAACTGGAACTAAACCAGGACCAGACCAGGATCAGACCGGGACTAGACCAGGACTAAACGCTGACTAAACCAGGTCTAGACCAGGTCTAAAGAAGGTTTAATCCTGGTTTAGACCTGGCCTAGAGGAGGCACGGTTTGGGCACGGGTCTCGTGCTCTCGCAGCCCCAGGTGGGACGCGCAGTCTCGCGCCGGTCATGCTGCGCTATCACGGATTTGAGCACGATGAGCGCACGTGTCCGCGCGCACACTTCTCCGCCCTCCCCCTTCCCCCCACACTTCACTATTAATACATTTTGTCGAAAATCTACGAAAGTTTGAGTGTTTAAACGAGAGAGAAATGTGAGAAAACGTTAATTCGAGGGATTACTGTACTGACAAATATCGGTTGTTAATATCGGCCCACTTTTACACATCGGGCTGATACCGATATGTAAAAAAAAATTGGCAATATGGGCCGATACCGATGTTAATGCCGATATATCATGCATCTCTATATACAACAGAACAACCAAAATTGTAACGTCCAAGAAGGAGTGGGGGGAAGAAAACTTATTTAACCCCACCCCCATTACCCATCTATACATATTAACATAAGTAAAGAAAAAAATCACTTCCATCTCTGGGGGAAAGCACAGTCAAATAGTGTGTATAATTCGGTATGCAGATTTACAATGAAACTTGTAGCAGTTGATTTGAGACACCACAGGAACATTTGATGGCATTGTTATAATAATTTGTGATATATTAGCCTTCCCATGGGCAATAAACCTCCAGCTTTCTCCGATCTGTGTGAGAATCTTGCCCCCCTCCAGTCACAGGGCCCCATTGTGGTTTTGGTGGAAACGAAAAGCAATACACCCTCACTAATCACAATAACCACACTGATGGACTTACTATGACCTTTTTAGCAGAAATATGGAGTATTTTCTTTTGTGAAAAAGTGAGTGAAAGGTGTGTCTTTTCTCGATCGCATCCCAGATTGATCTATAATCAATCAGCTCTACGCATATCATTTTGGCCAGGTTAACATCTCGTAACAAGATCACCAAGATCAGGCACTAGAGGGTCAGAACAGGTTAAGGCTGCGTCCCATTACTCTGTCTTACCCCTTCCCTTATCCCTTTATTTTGCCTCTATCTTTGTCTCGCCCCTCGATACCTGAGAGGGCTAGTGGTACGAATGTTGCCCTAAGAAATGGGACACCACTCGATTATTGTTTGCGTCATCATCCCTTGCCTCTACCTGGCTGCTACGTCTACAGAAGCGAAAATAATTGACGCAAACAAACGTAAACAAATGTCAAGGATTATCGGGTACCTCAGCTTGACAAAAAAAACTAGCCTGTTTATACATGAAAGTTCGATGAAAATGATAACGTCGGCTAAACAGAAAACACTACAATTAAAACCGCAACAACAGTTCACTAAAAGTAACGTAGAACATAAGCGTCATAATTGTAAACCATGCTAAACTGTTGAAAATACATTTATGAGACTCGCTGCCATCCTGATCCCAAAACCTGCCTGAGCTTGTAGGCGTACCCCTTCGTTCCAAGTCTGGTCGAGAACTTACTTCGTTTCAAGGGGTATGTAGCCCTCGGTCGTGGCTCTAGTCCTTTATCAAAATTAGAATCGGGACACCCCTTGCCCTCGCATGAACGCGCAAAATCAAGGGGTATGGTTAAGACGAAGGGGTAAGACAGAAATGGGAAGCAGCCTTAGTGTCTTGCTCAAGAACACAGCAATAGTAAACGCTTGAAAAGCAGGAATTGAACCATACTGTCTTAACTTAGACTCTCGCTGTAAATGTAACTCATAGAAAACTGCCTGAATCTCCGCTTCAACACTGGTCCTTGCATAGTTTATGGTGATGTTCAGCTTTTGTTTACGATGTTATGCTTTCTCCGCTCTCACTAACAACATGCAGCGGCTGTGCATATGATAAGTATGTCCCAGTAGAGCTCCAGTTAAGTGCGCTTCTGACTGCGTCTCCGTCCCTGGCTCCTCGTTGTTCCTGGTTTTGGAACGCTCCTTCCTTTGAGCTTCCAACGGCGGTTTCCACAACATTCCCAGAGGAGTGCCGCGTCCGTCTATCAGCGCATCCCTGCAGGCCACACATGGGCGAGACAGCAGTCTGAATGGGAGGGGGTGTGGAGTGAGTGACATCGCTGGTAATCTTGGTAATTTAGAGTAGGGAGGGTGTTTCCTGTATGCCACTGTGCACACGGACTTGCTCTAGGAGAGAAGGAGGCGAGGAGACAAGGGAAGGGGGCAGGAAACAGGAAGCCTAGGATGCTTGGTGAGTGCTGGCAAAACGTTCAGTGAAGATGAGGCTCATTCGTCTTCCTCAGAGCAACTGTCAAATATCTGCACGGCTATGTCCAAACTTCACAGAGTCTAGTGAAAGTTGGAAATCAAAGTTTAACATTGGATTTTTTTTTTTTTTAGAAGATTCACTGTAAATCATAAGAATTGGGTTTTAACTTCGAAAAAGGTGTAGAAAAGTGTGTAGATTTGCTCATGTCAAGATATTCCTTATATTGTGTTGCAATTTCCCCATTGTGGGACAAATAAAGGGTTATTTTATCTTATCTTGTATAGTTTGTATTGTGTATATTAAGTCAGTCTAGTTTTCAAAGTGTCAAAGTGCAGGGTAATTACAATATTGTTTCTGAAAACAAACCCTCAGTTCACATCTCTGCAAAAATACCACAAAACTGTGGTAATGATCAGGTTTTTGAGCAGAATTCCAGGAATTTGACTAGTTCTTGATGCAGTGATATTTTTGGTGCCAAATTAAATTCTGTGTCTTTGCTCTAAAACTGTTCTAGCCTCAGATGTTTTTTTTATGGAAATGTTGTGCTTTCTGATCGTACTGCTTTCTCAGATCATTGTTGTTCATTTTGTGGCTAAATCTCCAATGAGCTGAAGCATTCCTTAACATCTTGCTCTTGTATTAGCCACAAAAATTATTATAATTTTGAGAAAATGATCAAAATGAAGATACCTACCCCCAGCAAAACATGATCTTATATTGTAAACATGTTTAAAGATGCAGATTCATTTAGGTACGTAATGCCGCTTAAAGGTACACTGCTTAACTTTTCAGATTGGGAGTACGCTACCATGGAAAGGCTACTGCTTTGCCTGTAATGTTCCACAAAATTCTATTAATCTTATTTAAGATGTTTTTAATCAATTATGGGTGTTTTTATTCCTCAAAAATACCTTTAAAAACATGCATTCTGGGTGGGGTTAGGGCTTCACAGATCTCACCTGTAAATTGACCTGGTGGCGTCTGTTGTTTGTTTCTGTGGAGAATGAAAAGTTTAATGCCATACTTTGGAATATTGGAGTAAAGCAATAACATCTCCATGGAGACAAGTAACTGGTGGGTCCTCTACCAGAAAGGTTACAGTGCACCTTTAGACTTAGACTTAGACAAACATTTTTAAACATAAAACTTAATTATCTAAAATAACACATTTAGTTTGATATTGCACATTACAAACACATATATATTGTGATAAATCATATCCAATTAAGATTGCATTCAAGAAAAGAATATGAAAACTATAACATTTTATTAAATACACTTAAACTCCACGGTCATGGAAAAAGTAGTTAATGGCATTAAAAAGCTTTCATGGTTTTGGGTCTGTTTCCTTATTCCAATATTATCTTGTGTTTTTCGTGTGTGCTTCTGTTGTGGCACTTGCTCATTTTCTCTTTAATATCTCTCCCTGTTTAATATTTCTCCTCATTACAAACTGAATAAACAGTGGTGCGGAGCCCAGCCTATTGAAAAAGCTGCTTATCTTTAAAACAGCAGCTGTCTAGGTGCAGATACAAGAACATGCAAAAAAGTCTATTTCTCTTTTGAACTGCGAGCGTGGCTAATCATATTGTGCACGCCACCACTGGACTGTGATGATTGTTTATGAAATATAAAAGTGTTTCTGTCACTCTTCTCTACATTAAATGGTCGTCAACTTGACTGACTGGAGGATGTGCTTTTTTTTAAAAACTGAATCACCCAGATCCTCAACACGTTTTACTACTACTGCTACACGTTTTACTTTCTACTACTATATTTTTATTCATCAGAGCATAAAAGTAGAAGTGTTTTTGAGCTTTTGAAAACTGTAAACCGACAGTTGTGAGAGACGGGTAACAAATCACAGCCTGGTTTGCTGGCCTAATGCAACGGGCGATATTGTTGGGTTTCAGATTCGAGAATGTGATGATGTCATTATCATAAGTTGGGAGGGCAACAGCCAGATTTTTCCTATTGATTACGTTGTACTTTACCATGAACTATATATCCTCCTGAGACACGGCCCATTCATTTGTGTCCTTTATAGTGGACTTTGAGTTAACCCGTCAATCTTTTAAAGGCCCCATGGCATGAAATTTTCACTTTCTGAGGTTTTTGAACGTTAATGTGAGCTCCCCTACCCTGTTTAGGCTGTTTAGCCCCCCCCCCCATGGTTAAAAGTTGCGAAATGTCTAAACTGAGCATTTGCGATCCTTTTCTGCGTTAGAAAAAATCGGAGCTCAAACGGGAGATTTTGAACAAGGCACCTTATTGACGTCAGATCGAAAAAAGAAATGCAAATGCAGTTCCACCCCCGTCTGTCTGTACTCAGCGTCTCTGTAAATCACGCCCAGAGAGTTTGGACTGTGAATGCGCTAGGCAATGCGAAATGCGTTTTTTTATTTGCCTGGAGGCACGTCCGAGTGTTTCTAGGCTCGGAAGTCCTTTATCTGAGCCTCTGGACCTTTGAACAGCAGTGCTTTAATTTTATTTTCTGTGGAAATGTGTTTATTTTTCAATGGAACGCTTCAAATCTCTCCCCCCGTGCAAAAACAAGGAAATGGATCAGCTGTGAGCTACAGCGGAGAGCGGAGCGTTTGGCCACGCCCCCACCCTCTACTATTGGCCAGCTCTTTTCTCCTCATTTGCATTCAAGCAACAACGCCCATTATGGAGTGTTCAGAGTGAGAAAAATTACTCTTTCTCATCTTATCTCTGTTTCTCATGCACTGAGTGTTGATTTTGAAGAAGGATTCATTTACAGTATTAGGGAACCATTAAGGAGCCATATAAAAGCATCAAGAAGTACCATGTCATGGGACCTTTAAGTGTTTTGAGATAAACTAGTTTGTGGCTGCACTATGATTAAAAAATAAATACATAAATAAATAAGAAATTAAAAGAGTCTAAAAACTTTTTGAGGCGACTGTACGTAGAAGCTGGTCATAAAAAAATAAAAACAATTTTTTGTTAGGTTGTTAACTTCACATGAATTTAACACTATTAACAGAGCACATGTTACAACATTATGAATAAAAATAAAATTAAAATGTAAATGCAAAGGTGTTCATTTACCTCCAAATAGAAAATCACACCAAAAAATAAATAAAAATTGAAATACACTTTTTTTCTTCGGGTCCCAGGAGGATATTAAATAACATTGACCTATAAAATATTGTGATGTCATCTGCAACCAACCAACTGACAAAAATAATTTCTCAGCATTTTTTTTTATCCCATTATCCCATCAGAAATGTGCTGAAACATACATTTAAATGTATTAGGTGAATTTTTATCAGACTGTGGGACTCAAATGTAAAATTACCTGTGGGAGAAGTCACTTTATACCCTTATTTGAAAGTGTATAGCATATGTTTTTTTTTTTTTTCCAGCATTTAAAAATATAAACAATCTACTTGTTATTCAAATGCTGTACACTAGTATCCATATTTCCATAACGTAAATCTGGCTGTAATGAGTTTAGACCTCTACAATTATTTTATGAAATATATGGGATTCTTGTAGTAGTTTTGCGGTTCGTATTTCAAGTTTCCCTTAAAAATCCCATGACATGGTACTTCTTGATGCTTTTATATGGCGCCTTAATGGTTCCCTAATACTGTAAATGAATCCTTCTTCAAAATCAAACCTCAGCGCATGAGATATGACTCTGACTGTCTTCATGAGGCTAAATATGTCTCTGAAACACTTGATTATGGGCGTTATTGCTTGAATGCAAATGAGGAGGACAGAGACAGGCCAGTGCAGCGGGTGGGGGTGGGGCCAAATGCTCAGCTTTTTCCTGGACTAGCGGTGTGCTGGTGCGCTGGCCCCACTTCCGTGTTTTAAGAGCGGAGGAAGATATTTCCATAAAAAAAACAAAAAAAACAACACATTTCCACAGAAAATAAAATTAAAGAGCTGCTGTTTCAGAGGTTAGAAGGCTCGGATAAAGGACATCCGAGCCTGGAAACACACTCACGTGCCTCCAGGCAAATAAAAAAACGCATCTCGCATCGCGTAGCTCGTTTGCGGTCCAAACTCTCTGGGCGTGATTTCCAGAGACAGTGGGTAGACATCCAGAGGGGGGTGGAAACCTTTCCGCGAGTGTGACGTCAGAAAGTTCTCTTGTTCAGAATTGTATCTAGAAAGCAGACCAAGCCTGTTACATGTTGTACAACTGGCCTCTATGTGAAACACATGAAAGAGTTGCTCCACGGCTTTGCTTGTACTGTATCTCTCCTCAGAGTCCAAAATAGCTGTTAGCTCCTTTGCACTGTCCTATAAAAATCAAAGCTCCGGGTTCCTCTGCTTGCCCTGTTTTAATAATATTTCTCAGTATTACCCACTTTAATTCCTCCCTTCCAACTTGTTATCCATGTCTTTTTGGAATTTAATTTGCATCCATTTAAGATGAAATGAGATGCCAGTTTTTACAATCTCTCTTTTTTTTTGTTTTTGCGTGATGGTGACTCACGAGCCGGCATTTCTTCTTCATCCAGTAGTGATTAGTTTGGCCAAATAGCTGGTATTAGCCATGGTAAAATCTGCTTATCATCTGCCAGATGGAGCAGATGCCCAAATTAAGCATTGCCATTATTTATTTATTTATTTTTTGGACATCACAAATGATACTAGAAGGCCAATGTGAAGACACGGAACAACAAAAACAAAAAACAGATTGAAGAATTGGGTTGGAGAGAAAGCAAGGGAACCAAACAAAAAACGGTAAAGAGTGATGAGAGAGAGGGAGGGAGGAGGAAAAGGGGTATTGGGGCGAGCGAGCATGGGAATAAGAAATGGCAAATTCTTTAGTTTCAGCCAATTAGTCTGAGAAGCCACTGTAATTAACTCTCGGGGGAGCCGCTGAACAGTCATGCACCTCGTTTACATAATGAGCACGAGGAGAGTCTCTTTTCTCTCTCTCTGTTTCTGTCACCGGCCTGTTGAACCAAAGCAGCTGCTGTTCCCCTTCTACTGCTATGGCCTGAGTCCCACACTGACCCATACCAAAATGACGTGTGTGGAGTAGGCCAGTCATCATAATTGAAATATCGACTTAGTGTTCAATACCTGATACATGGAACAGTAATTTTTGGGGATTGGTATTTATCTTGAAGGCTTTTTTTTTTTGTTTTAGTGGAGAATTTTAGGCTGTTTTTCTGTACCATGATGAGATTAGAGCTGTAGGAGGTTGAATTATGAACTTGTATCACTCATTATAAATACAAACTATCGTATTTTTCGGACTATAAGTCGCTCCGGAGTATAAGTCGCACCAGCCAAAAAATGCATAATTAAGAAGAAAAAAACATATATAAGTCGCACTGGAGTAGAAGTCGCATTTTGGGGGAAATTTATTTGATAAAATTCAACACCAAAAACATACATGTCATCTTTATTTATTTATTTTAAAATAAAAATAAAATAGAGAACAACAGGCTGAATAAGTGTATGGAATACTAACGTTACATGACAGACATACCTGGTAATGTCAGTAACGACGTAACATATTAAGAGTTATTCAGATAACTCTAGCATAAAGAACATGCTAACAAGTTTACCAAACTATCAGAATATGACTTTCTTTTCAGTGCCATTTTTGTTTAGCCCTTCTCAGTTGTATTTAGAACGGCAGTGTTGAAATGATCAACACAGGCCTAGCGCGCCATCTTGCGGTTTGGTGTGAAAATAACATGTGAAATGATATAATAATATCATTTCACATGTAATTTTTCACACATAAGTCGCTCCGGAGTATAAGTCGCACCAGCCAAAAAATGCATAATTAAGAAGAAAAAAACATATATAAGTCGCACTGGAGTAGAAGTCGCATTTTGGGGGAAATTTATTTGATAAAATTCAACACCAAAAACATACATGTCATCTTTATTTATTTATTTTAAAATAAAAATAAAATAGAGAACAACAGGCTGAATAAGTGTATGGAATACTAACGTTACATGACAGACATACCTGGTAATGTCAGTAACGACGTAACATATTAAGAGTTATTCAGATAACTCTAGCATAAAGAACATGCTAACAAGTTTACCAAACTATCAGAATATGACTTTCTTTTCAGTGCCATTTTTGTTTAGCCCTTCTCAGTTGTATTTAGAACGGCAGTGTTGAAATGATCAACACAGGCCTAGCGCGCCATCTTGCGGTTTGGTGTGAAAATAACATGTGAAATGATATAATAATATCATTTCACATGTAATTTTTCACACATAAGTCGCTCCGGAGTATAAGTCGCACCCATGGCCAAACTATGAAAAAAACAGCGACTTATAGTCCGAAAAATACGGTAGTTACTTAAAAATGCACTGTTTAATATTCATGGTGGAGGATACACCATCTGGTTTTCTCCATGGTGGGGATGTTCCACAGTATGACTTTAAACAAATATACGTTTTATTTATGTGAAGGGTTTTTTTACTTCTCAAAAATATGACAAAAACATGCATTGTTACTGTATGTTGGTCCACAGATCTCACCTGTAATTGACTTGTTTTAAGGTCCTGCAAAATTGACTCATGTGTGAGCTTTAAGTCATTTTTTTAGTCAAGTTTTTTTTTTTCCTTAAAAAAAAAAAAAACGCAAGAGTTGTGTGGAGTTGGAGTTGTTTTGTTCAATTCAACATGCTTGAGTAACTTCATTATTAGTCTACTCTGTTCCACCTTCTAATTCATTCTAGTGAAGTTGTTTGGAGTTTAAAAACACAGTGGAGCATTTCCTGTATTACCACATGACATCACAGGCTGGACAGACTGAATATGCAGTGTGTGATTGTGTGTTAAACATGTGCAAGTGAAACAAAACACAACTCCAGGTAGGTTTTTGATGAGGAAACAACATTATGGACCATGAAGACCATTACCTCATGAAGACCATGGAGAGGGTGATCCTCAGCCACCTCCGCTCTGTGGTGAGCCCCACCCTGGACCCGCTGCAGTTTGCCTACAAGCCAAACGTAGGAGTAGAGGACGCCATCATCTACTTGCTGCAGCGGGCGCTCACCCACCTAGAGACCGCCGGGAGTGCTGTGAGAGTCATGTTCTTTGACTTCTCCAGCGCCTTCAACACCATCAGGCCGGCGCTGCTGCGGGGGAAGCTGGAGGACGCGGGAGTGGATGGACATCTCGCTGCCTGGACCATCGACTACCTCACTGACCGTCCACAGTATGTGCGGCTGCGCGGCTGTGAGTCAGAGGTGGTAGTCTGCAGCACTGGGGCTCCCCAGGGAACTGTCCTCTCACCCTTCCTCTTCACCATATACACCTCGGACTTCACATATAACATGGACAGCTGCCATCTCCAGAAGTTCTCTGACGACTCGGCCATTGTGGGCTGTGTGTCAGAGGGGAACGAGCTGGAGTACCGCTCGGTCATCAGTGACTTTGTGGACTGGTGTGGGCGCAACCACCTGAGCCTCAACACCAGTAAAACAAAGGAGCTGGTGATCGACTTCAGGAGGAGACCACTACCTCACTCACCGGTGAACATCCAGGGGCAGGACATAGAGACTGTGGACAGTTTCAAGTACCTGGGTGTTCACCTCAACAATAAACTGGACTGGTCCCACAACACCAACGCCCTGTACAAGAAGGGCCAAAGTCGCCTCCACCTCCTGAGGAGACTGAGTTCCTTTGGAGTGAGCAGGCCTCTGCTCAAGACTTTTTATGACTCTGTGGTGGCCTCTGCTCTCCTCTACACTGTCGTCTGCTGGGCCCCGAGCAGCACAGAACGGGACAGAAAAAGACTCAACAAGCTGGTCAAGAGGGCCAGCTCTGTCCTGGGCTGTCCTCTGGACTCTGTAGAGGTGGTGGCTGAGAGGAGGGTACTGGCCAAATTCACGTCCATCATGGACGACACCTCTCACCCTCTGCACCGGACTGTAGAGGAGCTGAGCAGCTCCTTCAGCAGCCGACTGAGGCACCCCCAGTGCAAGAAGGAGCGCTACCGCAGATCCTTCATCCCCACCGCCATCAGACTGTATAATTCTACTGTATAGTCCTACCGTGCAATATCGTTTTCCCAATGTGCAATATTGTTGTTGTTTTTTTCAATACTCCTATCGTGCAATATAGTTTTTCCAATTTTTTTTTTTTTTTTTCAATACTCTCCCGGTCACTGTTTTTTATTATTATCACTACTATTATTATTATTCGATTTATTACTTATTTTTTTTAAATTATTATTATCACCTATCTTTATGCCTTTTTTGCCTGCATGCACTTGTCTTCTTGTTCAAACTGTCCCTACCTGGAGCTACTGTGACAAGTAAATTTCTCCTGTGTGAGATCAATAAAGTCTTATCTTATCTTATCTTATCTCTTATAGCGTGGATCAGAAAACAGTGTAATATAGGCCCTTTAACTAAAACAACGGTATTCTCAGAAGATTGGTGGACGCACTAGACTGTGTCCAAGAATATGAACCATATTCCTAAACCTCTATACTTGATAACTTATGACCAGCCAGACTGTAACTCAGATACGTATCAAGGCCTAGTCATCGATTTCACACCAATGCGGCCTTCGTGTGATGCTCGGATAAGTTGTGGTTGCTTATTTAGCAACCACAATAAGTTATTTATGAGAACAACCACCGCTACGTAGTACTCTTCTGAAAGTGAGATTATTAGAGATTATACTCTGCCACTGTGTATCCTAGCAGCAAGTTCAGTTCAGTTGCTCTGTTCCCCCACATCAAGCAGAGTGTTTTAAACGTGACAGGAAAGCGTTTGATTCCTTTATTATTTAGCAATATCCGTTTGCAGTCTACCTGGTTTCACTTTTCTGAAACCATCTACATAAGGTGGATATTTTTTCTCATGTAAATGTATGATAATGCTTTCTTCACTCTGCCCTCTGCCCTGTTCTGACTTTTCATTTCCTTTTAACTCGATATGAAAAACCTTGGACCAGCAGTTTTGACTTAAAATAAAATAAAGGATCCTTAAAACATGAAAGCAAATGATGAAGTCCTACTTTATAGGCACGTACAAGTAAAAGGGCAGTTTTACCTGCACTCACAACCACCTGTGCTATAATAATAATAATAATAATAATAATAATAATAATAATAATAATAATAATTTGTTTTTTTAAAGGAATTCTCTAGCCAAAAGTTCACTTCGTAAAAAAACATGTTATTCCCAAAAAGTGTGGTAAAAATCTACACTTTCTATCATGATGCAATAGAGTGAAATTCTAGTTTTACTGATGTGATTTATCACCATCAAAGAGTGCTGTTTCTGATGTACAGTATAGTGCAGAATCATCAGTGAGGTCTGAAAAACATTCGCAATTAATCTTTTTTTGTATATAGATGTATTTTTTTTGCTTTCCTTTAAGTTCTTTAAAGATCCATTATGTAACTTCTCCTGCTTGTCTCCATGGAGATTTTACTTGGAACATTCCACGGTATGGTATTCAAGAGTAATCCTTTATTATTAGTCTTTCTACATCTCCAAAGCTCAAAATGCTCTGTTCTACTTTGTGATGTTATGAAGCTGTAATTTTCAAATTAACAAAACACAACTCCAGATATGTTTTTGATGAGGAAACAAGTTTATAACATAGATCAGAAAATAGCATAATGGGCGAAGCCACCAAGCCAAGTTACAGGCCATGGCTGTGAAGAGGTGACCCTGCTCACAGTAAGAATGTACACAGCAAATTTAGATATTTTTGAGCGAAGAAAAATGTGATGGCAAGATGCAAGCTACTGTAGATGACTGTAGATGCAACAGTGAGACAAGCAGATGCCTCAGTCTCCCCAGAAAAGTGTCTCCTTTAAATAACACTCCTTTAAGAAGTGCTCCATCTTTCCTCATATTTATTCACATTTTGAAACAATTCTTTGTTGCTAAAATCTGTCTTTGGCACAGCACTGTAAATGGTGAAAGGAAGAAGAAAATGCCTTGATGAGTGTTTTGCTGTTCAATAAAAAATCTGCTCTTGTTTTGTGTTTCCAGCACAAGGTTGAGAGTGGCTCTGGGGGTAGAATGCCTGAATACAGTGTAACAGCAAGAAATTCATATCTGGAGGTTGTGTGTTTTGCCTCTTCCTTTGATGGCGGACCAGGGATAAAAGCGTTAAGTTGACTTCCTCTTTTATTAGCGCAGGCTTAATTTAATTAGCTGGCGCGGCATGAGTGTGCTATCGGGCCCTTCTGTTCCTGTACCCAAGGTTTGTGTCGCTCTGAGGTATAAAGGCACGCAGAAAAAAGCCAAACTGTGAGGTGGTCTCAGAGGAGCCAGTGTCCTTTTAATCAGAGTTCTGCTAAGATCCTATTAGCATCTCCTCAGAGACCATAGGCTTCACACAGCCAGATGGACGGACATGCACAAATTACAGCACAAACATAATCGGGATTAACAAGAGTCACAAGAACCATTAGTGTAAAGTGCCACTGAAACTCTTAATTATGCATAGTTCTCCTACAACTGGTTTCAAGTGAAGTTAGAAGAGGTACACTTTAGAATTAGATCCTTTAATGTAGCAATAAACAGTTAAAACATGTGCGCCCTGTGCCCATAATGTGATTTAAAGACATGAAGTCACCAGGTGGTCAAACCTCCTTGTCTTGACTTTGAACGTCTGGAAAAGCGCTATATAATGCTACTGTATTTTCCGCACTATAAGGCGCACCTAAAGCCTTCAATTTTCTCAAAAGCTGACAGTGCGCCTTATAATCCGATGCGATCAATATTGGTTAATCATGGCTACCGTAGTCAGCCACTACTGTAGCTTCTATTCTATGCGCCTTATAATCCGGCGCGCCTTATATGTGAAAACAGTTTTAAAATAGGCCATTCATTGAAGGTGCGCCTTATAGGGATGTCAACAGTTAATCGATTAACGATTAATTGTCGATTAAGACGTTAGTCGAACAAAATGCATTAATTGTGATTAACCGCGTGGTCACGAAACAAGGCAACCGCGCACGCTCGACTCACAGCCGGCCGCAGGCACCAACGGCACTGTTCAGCAGCCCCGGGTGTACGCGCGAGGCGAGATCGAACCGCGGCGCCCAGGAATGCGCCGAAACGTGCCGCTGCTGGTCCCGCGCGGCCAGCCCGTGGCCCGGACCCCGAGCTTCGCGCGGCTGGCCCGCGGCTCGGGCCCCGAGTCCTGTGCGGCTGGCCTGCGGCCCTGGCCCCGAGCCACAAACCAGCCGCACGAAACCAGTAGCGGCACGCAGCGGCCCAATCCTGGTTCAGTCCAGGTCCAGACCCGGTCGAGTCCCGGTCCAGTCCAGGTCCAGTCTAGGTCCAGACCTGGTTTAGTTCTGGTCTAGACCTGGTCCAGTCCACGTTTAGTCCTGGTCTAGTCTCTTAGCCAATCAGGACAGAACACAATGTTACACTATAAAAAAATGTTACACTATTAAAAAATAAAATAAAATAAAATCTGCGAACCGCGACAGAGCGAGGGATTACTGTATTTTGTTATTCAGCATCAATACATTTGTCTGCTTTTTACTGAGGAATAATTAATTGAGGAATATACAATATAATAATACTATGATATATTTTTGACTCAGTGTTACTATAGCTTATATTCTTAAAGATCCTATTGAAACACTAAAATTCAGGTGAAAAACGCCGCTTATCAGTTAATCGTTAATCGATCGATAAGGTCAATCAACTATCAATTAATTAATTAATCGATAATTTGCATCCCTAGCGCCTTATAATCCGATGCACCTTATAGTGCGGAAAATACGGTAATTTATTATTGTTATTATTAATATTTTCTGCTACTATCAACATTATATTGAGTTTAATATGGCTCATACAAACATTAATAACACTATTTGTCATCAAATTTACAGAATAGCTTGAGTGGAGAAAAGTGGCTATGAAATATAACATGCAGTCAGCTGAGTGTAAGATCTAAACTTCAACCTCTTTGCTTTAAAATAGAAAAGCTAACCACTCTGCTACAGGACTCTATGAGGACACTAGAAGCTGACATGTTCAGAGACCTCTCATTGATTGGATATGGTTTGGCTGATGGCAGTGATAGCCTGATTCTGTCACATAGACAGCAGGGGTAACAGTCACTTTTAGCCCTTTAATGGGGCAAAGTCGTGACTTTACATCATCACAGAACGCAGCGTTAGTGCTATGGGGCCAGGAGACATTTTGGGTCACTTTTGTCTGTGTTTTTTATTTATTTATTTATTTAATAATTCTATAATAGCACAGAAGGTCTTGAGTAGTGTATTTCTTTATTTCTAGAAGAAAACACAATCTTTTGGGGGTTGGACTAAATACCAACCAAAAATATCACCGCTCTGGAATCCATACATTAACAAACCAAGAAACCTACTAATTACAGTAAAAATACACTATCTGAAAACTACAGAAAACAGCCAATTAAAACCCTAAAGTTTGAGTCTTATCCACTGAAGAGAAAGCCCAGACAATCTGGTCACGGTTATTGGAGCAAATTGTGAAGATGAGGTTTATTGGTTTTTAGTGATCCGTGCCTCTGTGTTTCATTACAGTAATACAATCACACAATAGCACCATTCACTGCCTCTGCTCTATATGTTTTAACTGAAAAGCCATTCTCTGTTCCTGCTTTCTCAGCACTCGTAGATTTATTAGACGTCACAACATAACACTGAACTTATGGCCATCTTTTACGTTCTCTTCCCTCTCCTCTATATAAAATGTCTAATTACCTCTCCGGGCGCATTTTCCCAACATTTTGTGCTGTAATGAGGATTGGGGCCAAAGTTTCTTCTTTTCATTTTTTTCATACCATTAACTTTTAATTAACACAAGTAGGATTCAGTGTCCATTAATGGCATTACTCAGAGGGACATTAATTCTCATCAAGCATCAATAACTCTTAAAGCAAGTAGACACCAGCAGCATTTAGAAACAGAGGCGGCATGCAATTTGCCTTATTATGTTGGCAGATTTATTTGAGAAATGCTGTGCTTTATAATGAGACAGGGCAAGTGCTTTAAGCGAGAATAAATAAATAAAATGCATGCTGAGTCCCTATTATGACTGCTGACAAAAATCACACATAATTGAAGACTATAAGCACTTCATATCTTGCCTCATGTGTGCTTGGAGCTCCCCTTAGAACAAATAATGCTATAGTGGATTTGAAAAGAGTTTGCGTATGTAACTTTTCTAGTTGAAGGTACAGCTCCTGCTTGTCTCCATGGAGATGTTTATACATAGCCTGGAATGTTCCACAATATCACAATATTCCATGGGGATGAGCAATAAAACACCCGTAGAATGAACATATGTTTAATACATGTTTAATGTCATTTTGTGCAATAAGATCTCCATGTAGACGACAGTGTTAACAAAGGAGACTACAGTATGGGCACCCGGTGGGTGTGTCTCTCCCCTCCCTGCAGGACATCTACAGCACCTGCCCCCACCCACCCCTCCAACTCTCTCTTCAGTCTACTGCCATCAGGAAGGAGACTGAGGAGCCTCAGGGCAAAGACCAGTAGACACCTTCATCCACCAAGCTGTCAGGATGCTGAACTCTCTCCCTGCCTTGCCTTGCCCTCCCTCCCCAATGGCACTGCTGCTTAAAGGACACTTAAATGACACTGACACTGCTGCTTAAATTACACTTAAAGGACACTGACACTGCTGCTTAAATGACACAATTTGAGCTTTATTATACTACACATTGTGTGTGTACTTATATACTTATTGTATTATATACAAGCCTTTTGTACTTTTGCTACAGGTATATGTGATGTTTTAGTCATGGTGTTCATTGCCTTGTTTATCAGATGTTTTATGTTCACTGTGGCCCTAGGGGGCGCTGCAATTTCAAATCCTGTGTGTGCAACCTGCACAAATGGTTTTGACAATAAAGCTGACTTTGAACTTTGAACATGACTAGGGGTGTTCTACATGTATCTCTATAGGCAGAATGTTCAATAGTTACTGTGGTAACACACTGAACACATTAGCAAGCACAGACACAAAAGTTTTAAGATTGTCTGTAAACTCAACAACTCAACTGGCTAATGCTAGCTAGCTTGAGACTGTAATTTTATGTGATTAGACTATGTTAAAATAAAGATCAGATTAAACTTGAGTAACAGACCTTCAAAAGAGTCGTGCCTTCAGTTAGCTTCACACCCCCAGAGAATGTTGATGACATCAGCTGCAAAGTATCAATAGGCAATAAACATCACTTATTCGCCAAAAAATTGTATAAGATAAAATTGTTTGTGCTTCCATAGTCTCCCCAGAATCTAAGGGAGGGATAAGCACGTGGGGGACCCTCCTTGTGAAAAGTAACGTAAGATCATTGAAGGATGGGCCAAATGCAGGACAAATTTCCCTATGTGGACAATAAATGTTAACCTTAACTTTAACCTTAACCTTAAAAAGTCTATTTGTGTCGATCACAAGCCCTGATAAATAATGGGTACATCAATCCAACATTATACACAAAGAATTCTTCAAAACAGTACCTTCTCAGAGACTAATAATATTGTAGTCTGATGTATAAATAATCTACAGATAATGGAGAGGCTGTAGCCCTGTCACCCAGTAATTGCTGTGTGCCTATTAAAGCCAGAGAAAGCTCCATTGTGAGGCCCTGTTTGCACAACTTAAGATAACCTTCAGGTAAACGCACGTGCTTATGGTGCTTATGCAAGTTCCACTAAGATATGATCAAGACGACTTTGGCCCCTTTCTTTGATGCTTTTTTTCAGAGCTTTAAATGGATGGAATAAAAGGAAAAAAGAAAGGAAATAATTAAGATGAATTTGACTGCTTTCAACTAAAATACTACTCTGCATTCATTTTAATTTTGATCTTTGTTTCATCTTTTTTTTTTTTTTTAATAACACAAAGTTTTTCCATAATGCTAAAACTAAGTCATAATTTCAACCCTTTTCAACATTAAGACTTTTCTTAAACAATGTCTGTACTCAACTGGAACTTTATTGCATACTGGAGCTTCTATTCATTCTCTCCTCTGCATATACAGTGGGTACAGAATGTATTCAGACCCCTTACATTTTTTTTCACTCTTTGTTATCATTTAAAATCATTTAAGTTCTTTTTTTTCTTCATTGATGTACACAGCACCCCATATTGACAGAAAAAACACAGAATTGTTGACATTTTTTGCAGATTTATTAAAAAATAAAAACTGAAATATCACATGGTCATAAGTATTCAGACCCTTTGCTCAGTATTTAGTAGAAGCACCATTTTGAGCTAATACAGCCATGAGTTTTTTTGGGAAATGATGCAACAAGTTTTTCACACCTGGATTTGGGGATCCTCTGCCATTCCTCCATGCAGATCCTCTCCAGTTCTGTCAGGTTGGATGGTGAACGTTGGTGGACAACCATTTTCAGGTCTCTCCAGAGATATTGAAAGTAAATGGAAGCTTTTTTAACTTTGCCATAATTTGTCCCATTTGACCATCACAGGGACTGAGAAAACACTGGATATGAAGTACTTTGTTCTGCTTTTACGTCTATTAGGTCCTCTGTTTGGAGTAATTGCTGAACAGGAAACTAGATGTGGGCAGATGATCAAAAAATCGATAGTATTGTGAATGTTGTTTTGAAGATATGAACATTTGAATATATGGAAATAGTGTATATTTTCTGTTATAAAACAGCTGCAAGAAAAGCTTATTAAAATGAAATAGGGAAAAAACAAATGCACAGCACTATTTCAGCACTTTTGTGGATTATTGTAAAGTAATTTCACATTGGTCTGGCATTCTACATTACACACAATTGATTCTTGTGTTTTACCTCATGCTATACTGTTACCTCCTCAAAAAACATACCTGGAGTTGTTTGTTTCATTCACTCATGTTTGAATAATCCTGCATTATTAGCCTGTCTACATCTCCAAAGCTCAAAATGCTCTGTTCCACTTTGTGATGTCATAAAGCTATAGTTTTCAATTTAGTAATAAATAATAGTTTAACAGTAATATCTTTAGTTCAGTATTGGCTTTTCCAGGGTTGAAATTATCCAGATGATTCTAGTGAAGTTGTGTGGAGTTAAAAAACACAGGGGAGCACTTCCTGTATTACCGCATGACATCACAAGATGGAACAGAGTGGTTTTCGTTTGAGAGAAGAACTCAGTCTAAATGTGCAGGGTTTGTGTATTAAACATGTGAATGAAACAAAACACAACTCCAGGGGCTATTGCATCAACGCCGCTAAGCGCAAATCCTGGCTAACTTCGATAAGCCGCTCTAGTTTGGTTTCATGACTCTCGCTAACATTAATCTCCGCTGAGTTACTGGGGCAACATAGGCCTCTGAGGTAGCCTGGTCCCGGGCAGACTAACGATCAGGCTTAATCAAGCGGTGTTGCAGAGAATACGTACGTGAAGTAAACAGAAGTGTCAAACAAACAGTTCCGCACATTTCCCGCCTGACTGTCTGTGTTGTCCGAAAACAAGGGTGACAAGCAAAAAATTATTTACCTTACGTTCTTGGTCAGTTTTGGCGAATTTCCATCCATCCATCCATTTTCTTCTTCTTCTTCCCCAACAGTCTAAGCAGGGACTCCCAGACTTCCTTCACCCCGGACATGTCCGGAGATCCGGTTGCCGAGGCCTCTGTCTTCAACTGCTGCCCAGATCTCTTCGTACCGGCCCCTTATGGATCCTCCTGCGGGTGGTGGGTCCGCGGGAGGACGGCCACACGTCGCTCTTTTGGGCTGTGCCCGGCTGGGCCCCATGGGGGAAGGCCCGGCTACCAGGCGCTAAGTCTCATGCACCCACCCCAGGCCTGGCTCCAGGATGGGGCCCCGGTGACGCCAATCTGGGCGATGTATATGGCCTTGTTCTAGAATTCGTCATAAGGGCTTCTGAACCGCTCTTAGTCTGACCCGTCCCCCAGGACCTGTTTGCCTTGGGTGACAATGATCCCGGGATCATTCGGGCACTCAAACCCCTCCACCACGTTAAGATGGCGACTCAAGGAGGGGGCGAATTTCAGTAATTTAAAATATTCTTTTGAACTACTGTCGCTGTCATATTACTAATTTCACTGAATAATAATATTAATATTAGTCTACTTACCACTCTGCAAAATGTTTTTATGCTTTGTCTTTAAAAGACAAAGCATAAAAACAAAAGAGTCCTCTTTACATTATTAACACCACTCCTGCTCAAAGACAAGATAACACAATTTAACATATTAGTTGGTGCAAATACTTTTAGACAGTAAAAGAAATTACAACTGACAGGACTGCTCTACAAATAAACATTTTATGGCATCAACTGCTGTGCTTGAGTATCGAACTCAGGTCTCCCACGTGACAAACCATAGCGAGTCCTCTCCCCCAAGGACTTGTCTTGAAATCGATTGTAAAAACATACTTTAAAAAGCCTCTCATCATTCAGTACTGTTCTAGAACTTAACTTACACATTTAAGTGGTCGGTGATCTTCTGCCACGCCATGTGTCTTGCCTTGGTTATTGCAAGTGTGTTGCAGAGTTCCAAAAGCAACTTCTGTTCTGATGCGCTGAAATAATCGGCACAAATCTTTGACATAATCGCATTTTCGACAGTCACTTGTTCTGTGCTTCTTACGTCCTCCATGCACGCACCTTGCACAAGACTGGATAAGTCCGGCTGAAGTTAGCGCCACTAAGGCGCAGCTAAACTGTGTTAGTGGAACGACTTCAGGCTTATGTTTACGCTTCTTAAGTGCCGCTATGTTTAGCTGCGTTGATGGAATAGCCCCCAGGTGTGTTTGTTATGAGGAAACAACATTATAACAGATCAATATGGCCCCTTTATACCACAACTAATACTCTTTTAGGATATGTTTTACCCAGTTTCTCTTTAATTGACATAGTGTTTTACCAGCTATTGCACTATGTCATTGGTTGTTCATGGATTAGATATTGTATTTAATTGCAAATTTAAATACAAGTTTACATGCCCCGTGCACGATTTGTATGTCTGCTCTCTTAAAGGGGGTATAGTCTCATTGTCAGCCTGCTCCAAATGACTTGACTTTTGAAGAAGTCCTTTACGCTCTGCTTTGTATTTCGAGTGTGCTCTGAGGCTGCAGTGAGGCCCCAGGCACACTGTCAAACTGACGACACTGCTGCAGTTTTGTCTTTCTTGTGACTTTTGTACTCCCCTCCACATCACAGGTGCATGCTGGGATTTCAAGAACGCTAAAGGGAGTGATGAAAGCCTCTATTATGAATGTTTAGTAAAGAATTAGTTTTGTTTGACCTCTCTTTGTGAGTTAGTTAAACATTTAGACTGCAGTTGAAATGCTGGTGTAAGTGGATAGGAATTGGCAGCTTTTAGGGATTTCTGAAAAGCAAATATGGCTGAAGGCAAATCTATTACTACATACTACCATACTACATTACTACATATACACAGTCATTATGTCTGGTTCTTGTAGTACTCAAGGGACTGAAAAGTTTCCAGGGCCATTTTGAGTCCTACAAAACAAATTTTCTATCAATTTATTTTCTTTACTTTCTCATGTGCAATTGTTTTACCATCATATTTTTACCAGCATATTTTTATAAACCAGCACAGAATATTTTAGATACATAGTTACTACACTTACTACACTACGCGTTTTTATGTGGCTTATATGTTTTTTTGGATACGAAACAGTTAAAACTCAATGGATTGTAGCTTTAAATATTAGTACTTTTTTATTTGCCTTAATTTGCTGTTATTTCAAGTAGGGGTGGGCAATATCTCGATATTTAAAATATATAGAGATATTTTTATACTCAATATGGATTTTGACATATCGTATATATTGATATAATGTTTATATTTAATTCTGATTTCGCAACCCCGCTCACCCCCGACCTCCGCTCGCGTGTCTCATTCAACATGGCGGCGCCACAACCGACCTGAGGAGAGAGAACTCCTCTGAAAAAAAAAAAAAAAGGACAACAGGCTCCAATACATTTTTTAAGGCGTTGGGCAAACAGCAGACAGCAGACAGATGCTGAAAGTTGGTGTGAACCAAAGCTTCTAGAACCACAAACCTTTTCCACCATTTACAGACTCACCATCAGCAGCACATCCTCTGTCACAGAGAGAACACACATCCTCTGTCACAGAGAGAACACACATCCACTGAGTCCTTTAGTCCGACAGGAGCTGACCGCATCAGAGGCACAAGGACAGAGCTGGGTTTTTTTTCTGTGTTTATAGATTATGCAAATGAGCCATGTGGTGAGTTTCGTTTCTATAAAACGTAAACAAATGTGCGCAAAGCGGCATTAAACACATTATAATATCAGATGGGCTGAAGTGGCTCTAGTAAAATTTGGTAATGTAAAGTTTATTTATGCAGAAGATTTTAATTAATCTGCTGCAGTGTATAACTTTTTAAACAGATTTGGAATCGTTTGGTTTGATCTGCCCAGTGGCTTGTGGGATACCTCATAACTTTTTACCTCTGGTTAGAACATGGATCTATTAAAATTATTAAAATAAGGAACATGGATCTATTAAAATAAGGAACTATTATTATTATATTATTATTTTTCTGTACAGAGATTTTTTTTTTTTATGTCACAGAAGCACTTTGTTCCTACATGACCTGCACTTCAATTGCACTTCAATAAAAAAAGACCTTGTGGAATTTGGCTTTTTTTTTTTTTTTTTGCAGTAGTTTTTGTGGCATTATTTTTCCTGTGCAGATATCGAGATATATATTGTATATCGAGAATGTTTCAAGTGGTTCCAACATTCACATAGACAACAACAACCAAGTGTATTGTGTTAGCAAATCCTCAATCTCCAACCAAACGATGAGTGATTTCTGACTCATGTGAATTCAATACATAATTTATTTTTGGCAGCTTGAGCTGACATGTTGAATCTCTAAAATCTGGAAAAGTGTAACTTCATCTGGTTATATAATCACTGTTTGAATAGTGTTTAAAATTGCTTGGTTGTTAAGTTGAGAACATCAACCTTTAGTCATCGTTCTGTGAATCATAGTCATAATACATCTTCCAAAATATTTTCACTTTGGTTTGTTTACTTTCTTTTTTTCTTTTTGTATTACATATTGCTCCCTGTTTTTGCTTAAAGGTGCATTGTGTAACTTTTTCGTAACTTTTCTCCATAGAGATATTATTGCTTTGTCTGGAATGTTTCACAGTATGGCATTAAACCTTTCTATCTTCAAGGAGATCAAACCAGACCAAGTTACAGGTCAGATCTGTGGAGAGGCAACCCTGCTCACAGTCAGAATGCCTGTTTTTCAATGTATTTTTGAGCTATAAAACCACCTGCAATTGAATAAATGTAATGTAGAGCTGTTTAATGTCATACTGTGGAACATTTGAAGCAGAGCAATGACATATCCATAGAAACAAGCAGGTGACAGACCTGAACAACCAAAACGTTACATAGTTATTCTAAACATTTAACAGTTTGCATTGTCTTTACATTTACTTTAAAGGCTTTTGTATATGAGAAGGTACAGAGCAGCAGCTTAGAGACCCATAATGCCGAGCGGTTTGCCTTGCACCACTGACAGCACACAAGCTAAAGCTGAGCCCATGAGTCTCTGCAGTGTGCTGCTTTTTTATGGGGATTGTCTGTAACTTGCACTCTGTGGAACGACCAGCAGCTGCCAGCCGGTATAAAGCTGGAGAAGTCTCTTCATTGTGCTTTAATGAGCGCCGTAAAGATACAGCAGGCCTAAACTGTAAAGATACAAAAGTCCTAAACTGTAAAGATACACAAGGCCTAAACTGTATAGATACAACAGGCCTAAACTGTAAAGATACAACAGGCCTAAACTGTAAAGATACAACAGGCCTAAACTGTAAAGATACAACAGGCCTAAACTGTAAAGATACAATAGGCCTAAACTGTAAAGATACAGCAAGCCTAAAATGTAAAGATACACAAGGCCTAAACTGTAAAGATACAGCAGGCCTAAACTGTAAATATACACGAGGCCTAAATAGGGCTGGGTGGTATACTGGTGCATACCGAATACCGGTGTTTTTTTTTTTTTTTTATGATATGAATTTTTCATTTACTGCAATACTAGTGAGTGTGTGCGTACAAAACGTTGGGAACACAGAACACCGGAACGTTGCACAGAAACGTCGCGCCGGGGAACTGTTTTGCAGTAGCACGAGAGTGGTGGAAGCGTAAGCTATGTCCCAGTTCGAGGGCTGCAGCCTCCGCTGTTTTTTCGGCCGCTTTTTCGGCGGCTCCGAAGGCTGCGAAAGCTGCAGCCCTCAAACTAGCCTCCGCAAGGGACATGGGACAGGTCCACAGAGCCGCTCGCAGCGCCCAGACACGCTGCTAATGCTAACAACATGCACCACGCAAATGATGCACACAGATTAATAACACGGCTACAGTGTGTGGTGAGCGGTGAACAACATGGACGTTGTTGTTAGAAACAGAGGAACTTATACTGAAAAAGAGGAGCCATGTCAGTTGTGTGGAAGTACGTCGGCTTTAAAAAAAAATCTAACGCTGATCAAACAAACATATTCTGCAATGTTGTCAGGCTAAAGTTGTAGCGACTCAGACGTCACTCAAAGACGCGTTAGCTAAGGGGACTGCCTACAACAAGAAAAGCAAACGATGGAACGATATTACCAACTCTATTACTGTCCATTTAGACATGGAACCACTTAGTCCTACTGAGAAAGGTGCTTCAAGGAGATGATTAAAGCACTGGACCCAGATATGTTTTACCAAGTCCAATTTACTGCAGTAATTATTCTCTAAATTATTAGGAAATGGGGTTAACGCCTCGTCATGCATGAAAAAAAAAAAAAAAACGTCAAATACAGTGATACCGATAACATTTTGAAAAATACCGTGATCAATTTGATTGATTGATCAATTTTTGGTCATCCCGCCCAGCTCTAGGCCTAAACTGTAAAGATACACGAGGACTAAACTAAAGATACACGAGGCCTAAACTGTAAAGATACATGAGGCCTAAACTGTAAAGATACATGAGGCCTAAACTGTAAAGATACACGAGGCCTAAACTGGAAAGATACATGAGGACTAAACTAAAGATACACGAGGCCTAAACTGGAAAGATACATGAGGACTAAACTAAAGATACACGAGGCCTAAACTGGAAAGATACATGAGGACTAAACTAAAGATACACGAGGCCTAAACTGGAAAGATACATGAGGACTAAACTAAAGATACACGAGGCCTAAACTGTAAAGATACATGAGGCCTAAACTGTAAAGATACACGAGGACTAAACTAAAGATACACGAGGCCTAAACTGTAAAGATACACGAGGACTAAACTAAAGATACACGAGGCCTAAACTGTAAAGATACATGAGGCCTAAACTGGAAAGATACACGAGGACTAAACTAAAGATACACGAGGCCTAAACTGGAAAGATACATGAGGCCTAAACTGTAAAGATACACGAGGCCTAAACTGGAAAGATACAACAGGCCTAAACTGTAAAGATACACGAGGACTAAACTAAAGATACACGAGGCCTAAACTGGAAAGATACATGAGGCCTAAACTGTAAAGATACACGAGGCCTAAACTGGAAAGATACAACAGGCCTAAACTGTAAAGATACATGAGGCCTAAACTGTAAAGATACACAAGGCCTAAATCGTAAAGATACACAAGGCCTAAACTGTAAAGATACAAGAGGCTTAAACTGTAAAGATACAAGAGGCTTAAACTGTAAAGATACAAGAGGCTTAAACTGTAAAGATACAAGAGGCCTAAACTGTAAAGATACAACAGGCCTAAACTGTAAAGATACACGAGGCCCAAACTCTACATATTGCTCAATGAAAGTCCACACAACTGTCTTCAACAAGTTTAGAAGCTGTTCTGAAGTGGCACTGCCAAAAGCCGAAAACAGAGGGAGACAGTGAGAGAGGACGCGGTTAACTGCAGGTTAATTGGAAGAGTGGAGTAAATAACATTCTTAATATTTGCAATGGAAGAAACCAAATGGCTCACACAAACTTCCAGATGGGTATACTGTTTTGACATACAGATTTAAATGTGATTTTCATGCAATTACTTCAAGTAATATCACAATTATAGTATGTCATATTTGTTTTTAATTAGTGTTGAGATCATCCCCAAGTCTAGATCTCTTTTGCTCTTTGTTGTCTTTGTTGATTGCCCAAATAGTATATTATTCCATTAATACTCTTATCACAGGCATTTTTTTTATTACACAGCCCTTGTTAAAAGTACAGATTTACTCATTTCAAGGTGCAATATAGGTGGTGTAATATTTCTCTTGGAGGGTATGCCACCTGTTTTTCTCCATGAAAATGTTATTATTTTGTCTAGAATGTTCCACAGTAGATTTATAACCAAGGAGACAAGCAGGTTACAGTACTACATTACATTAAAATTCAATATTTTTGAGCCTGAAACTCCCATAATGAAAAAATGCTAGATGGATTTTCTTAATATCATACCATGAAACTTTCCAAACCAAGCCATATCATCTCCATGGAGACAAGCAGGTCTCCATGGTTGTGCAGTGCCCCTTTAAGGTCAGATCATCTCAGATAAATCTTTCAAGGTGTGTCTTAAAAACAACAAAATGTAGTTTCCCAGATTTCTTCTCAAACCCTTACCTGCAGCTGTGAGCTCACTGCTTTCACAGTGAGGCGCTAACACTGACAGAGCAGCTTTTGTTATATAGACATCTAATACCATCATTAACAGTGAGGAAGGCCAGTTAAAGCCCCCCCCCATCATTTTCTCTCTCGTCTCCTCACATGAGAGCTGTTACAGAACCAATCCCCCTGCCTCTGCACTTCCATAAGGACACAGTGAACCGACCGTCATTTAATCAGTCTGCCAAAGAAGCCAGGGGCCAGCCTCACCATCATGCAGCGCCTTCGCCTTTACTGATTGCTATGCCAACACTTGTGGCACTCCCCATTCCTAACAGCCCTACCACACGCTAAATAATAGGCGGTGTCAGCCAGCAGTTATGATGCCATTTCCTCAACTCAACGTTCTCGCACATCGTCTGGAGCTGTTTGTCACCTAGCTCAAGATGCAACGGACCTCTCCAAGAACCCTGTGAGCCTCTCTTGGATAAAACTCATTATCCCAGCCTGCCTCACTTCACGAAACTCATTATCCCATCCATCACCAATGGACGCTCAGACAACGGCATGAATATGGGCTCTCATCACTTAATTAGATCGCTTTGCCCAGAGTTGGTGACGAGCACAACAGCCCACTCCATGCCTGTATCTATAGTAATTATCTATCTAATATGACATCTTTGGTTTGACATCTGTGGCCAGTGTTAGTTATCACTTCTGCCTATCTGGGTGCAACACTCTTAAGAAGACAAGCAGGTGGAGCTGTCATGTGGAGAGGGAGGCATGGGCTCGTGTTCAGTCTGTGGGTTTTGTACTGGCATTTACCAACTCTGGGACCTCACACACAGCACTGATATTAATAAAATAAACAATCAGGATAAAATGTTATAGGACTGGATGGATGACTGTGATACTTGCTTAAATGTGCACTATGTAATGTTTCTGGTGCTGGTCTTCATGAAGATGTTCTTGCTTTGCCTGAAAAGTTCCATAGTATGTCATTAAATGTAGATATCCCATATTTATTGAATTGCTTTATTGCTCAAAAAACATAGGTAAAACATGCATTCTTACTTTAAACACTTGCTCTACTGGCATCAGCTGTTTGTTTAATGGCATATTGTGGAACATTTCAGTCAATGGCATCTCCACTGAGGTGCCATTGAGGTGAAAAAGTACATACTTTATAGTCTCATAGTTACCAAAATAGGATTAAGTGTTTGTGATAAATGAGAAAGGATAAAAGATGAATCAATGGTTGACAAAACCACTTCAAGATAATTACTCCAAAGTATGAAGCTAATTTATGTAATGTCAAGCGAAGCCCAATAAGGTTACACTGTATTGATGTGTGAATGGATTTTGTCATGTGCTTAGGCGATGCTCCATCTCCAAAATGTGCCCATTACTTTTCTTTAGTGTGCGAACAGCCAATCACAGGAGACCTCAGACCTGACCTTCACCAGCACATCAGCTCCGCTCTTAACCATGTCTGTGTTTGGTGCTATGGCTGCATTACGGCCTATAATGGACTGTGACCACTAGTCATTGAGTAGATGGATGACTTCTGGTAGCGCTGTCCCACACACCCCTCCCACACCCATTCACAATAATGACAATGGAAGGGCCCTTGGTATGAGCTGGAGAATAGATTATTGACTGGGGCCCAAAGATTTACACGGGAGCCACAGGGCCAGAAGGGGATCCCAGTAGAGATGAATGGGACAAGTAATTGAGTTTGGTCAGTCGGTTGTGTTGGAGTGGCTTGTACCCAGGGTGGTGCTTGCTGCTTGGTTCTCCAGAGGCCCAGGCAGTGGAGGTTTATGAGGCATACAGAGTGGCATTGCAGGGTCAGGCAGAGGGCACGGGGCTCCAGACGACAGGAGAATGTGGTGGAAGATGGACAAGTGAGCAGGAATGATAGATCTCACAGATTCTAAAGAAAACAGAGGATTCATTCAGTACTGTAAGCCCTGCACCGGAGAGGGGCGTGTACTTCTAAACACACACATTCCCATGGCAGCTGCAACAAGAGGATTTGACTTTTATTTAAATGTATGGAGGCGATATCCTGACTATACAAAAGAATAAGGAAAGCATCTCACTCATTGGGTTCTTTCAGCTAATCTGTGAGGAATTAGATGATCTGACAGGCTTTCATGTGAAATGAACTATACTTAGGAATATCCCCTGAAGCCAAAAAATCCAGTCACTCTTCTCTCATGCATTATGATTAAACTGGACCCCAAAGTCATTTTAAAAGAACACTCAATGTTATTCTTGTGTGGGTCAGTCAAACTGGAGCAGGAGAGGCCCTGTTACCACAGTAACCAGAGTACAATTATTTTGTCTTAATAAAAGAGGGGTAAGGAGTGCTCGAGGTAAACAAAATTCAAATGATGCAATATTTTTCAAGCACAGCAAATATTGTTACATCTGTTACTTCAGTTAAAACTATAATTATATTAGATTTAGTACCACCACTATATATAATTAAAACATCATCTGTATGTATTGTTGTAGGGATACATTTTATTATGAATACATTCCCAAACCCAAGCCTTAATCTTCACACTAATTACATAATTAGAGAAAATCCTATTTTGTTTATTATTGGACCCGGTGTCTGTATGAAGGCATTACAGTAGATGTAATACAAGGTGTTGTTTTCTCTCTCTCTTGGCTCCATTAGCTCTGTCCCTTGGCTCTAAGTGTATGAACATGTGCGTCCTGCGGATATGACTGAAAGGATTATGTGTTTGCCCACAGAGACCATATGAGCTGCGCTTTCACTAACACACTATTCTTCCAAATTAAATGTAACATGCCCATGAGGAGGCCATTGTGTCAGATTGTGCTATTGTATTTGGTTGACATTTGAAGTTGAACTGCCTGATTTTGCTAGTGTTATCTGCTATTGTTGAATCTGCTGATCGTCACTCAGCAAGGAGTGTGTATACATGCACACAAGTATCCCAATTATCATTTTATTATTATTTTTTTAATATCCTGGTTTTGTGTGTTGATGTATACATAATATAAACATTATCCTGATTTCAGTACCCTGGATAAGCGACTAAATCTGTCAACAACAACAACAGACGATACAATATGTAATTGATATGTGAACTTGGTATCAACTCTAATTTCAATGCTAGTTTTAGTTTAGTTTTTTTTTTTTCCATCGATGTCTTACAAGTCGTAGGAGCCGCACAATGTATCTGTTATTTTGTTTTCAAATCCACTGCAAGCGTGGCACTAACCCAAGGCTCTGAAAACAGAGTAAATATTGGTATTGGTCTGTTGTTACTTTGAGCCGTCTTCCCACCAGACCACATTCATAGACTGTGCTTGGATGGAAGCCAGGCTTAGGAGTGTGAGTACAAATCACAAGTGTTATTACTCACCTAGATGCTCAATGGCCGCACTGTTTTCCTGGGCAGTTGGCTCTCAGTCTTAAGAACTTTGGGAAGCATTGATGGACACTGGGAACCACACACTGCAGACAATTATTGGAGACAAGGCAAGTGAACTGTGCATTCCGCAGCTCTCCCTCCACTTCAATGGATGATATGTTGTTTTGGTATAGAGACATAGTATAGAGCTAATGGAACTAGATACAGGACAGTTATTGGTCGGACCAGATCCCTGCGTGTTGTTGGAGGATCTAAAGTAACATACTACAACCACTGAGAAAGCCAGCGATCTTCAGGAAGTGCTCCTACTCATTTGGAAAGGAAATCCACTTGATCTTCTATACTCAAAATAGTCTTTCTCTGCTATTCTATACTCAAAATGTATTTCTTAGTATTCTTTCATGACATGATAGCTCTGTATTTAACATGATGCTGTGTCATTGTATTAGTGTCAAGTCATAGGCCAAGTGGCAAGATGAAGTCTCAAAGGGACAGGCACCTATTTCAAGTAAGCCCATAAAGGCTGCATCCCATTTCTCTGTCTTATCCCTTTGTCTTACCCCTATGCCTTGGTTTTACGCGTTCATGTGAGGGCAAGGGGTGTCCCGATTCTAATTTTGATCAAGGGCTAGGGCCACGACCTAGGGCTACATACCCCTTGAAACGAAGTAAGCTCTCAACCAGACTTGAAACGAAGGGGTACGCCTACAAGCTCAGGCAGGTTTTGGGATCAGGATGGCAGCGTCACATCGACCAGTCAAGGAGTCTCATAAATGTATTTTCAGCAGTTGTAATTATCGATTAACAGTTTAGCAGGTTTACAATTATGACGCTTATGTTCTACGTTACTTTTAGTGAACTGTTGTAGTGATGTCTGTTTAGCCGATGTTATCGTTTTCATCGAACTTTTATGCATAAACACGCTAGTTTTTTTGTCGAGCTGAGGTACCCGATAATCCTTGACATTTGTTTACGTTTGTTTGCGTCAATTGTTGTCGCCTCTGTAGACGTAGCAGCCAGGTAGAGGCAAGGGATGATGACGCAAACGGTAATCGAGTGGTGTCCCATTTCTTTGGGGAACATTTGTACCCCGAGCCCTCTCAGCTCGGTATCGAGGGGCAAGACAAAGACATAGATAAAGGGGTAGGGGAAGGGGTAAGACAGAGTAATGGGACGCAGCCAAAAACTTCAAAATATTCACTGTTTTAAGTTACAAAATGTAAAATAGTAGAACGAATAAACAAGAAATCACTATTTTATATCTAAATTACTTATGGAATGTATTAATTAATACCATTTTTATTGGCGTTGTATGTTTAGAATCATAATTCTAACAGTGATTTGTACTGAGAGATGGTGGTGTGTCAGAATATTTGATTGCGCAATTTTGTACTTGCTGCTTTCAATAATTGCATGTTTGGATAATTTCGACTAATTGCACAGCTCTAATCACAGTACGTTGTCATAGTTACTTACTGTGGTCTTACTTTTGCACCATATAGTTTCATGTAATTATATGCCAGAGATATTCTAATGCGGTCATGTGATCTTGCCATCCGCCTTCCAGATAAGACACAATCCGAACATTATTGCGAAAAAGTTACTGTAATCCAGTTGCTCCTTGAAATTAACCAATGTCCAACACGCCTGAAGAAATAGATCAGGAAAGAAAAAGTGCTAAAAGTTGCTGAGATGGCACGTGGGCCGTCACCCCCTCCTCTCGCTCTGTCCTTCCGTCCCTGCGCTCCTCTCCTCCCTCCCCTCTCAAGCAGCCCATTTGTTTAATATTATTGAACGGCTTCAGACCTGGCTGACTTTTAATGAAGTGCGAAGAGGCACTATTGAAATTCAAGTCAATACGGGGAAATATATAATTAAACACAATGAGTTTTTATTTGTGGATTGAATTGTGTTGTGCATAGAGATTTAAGGGTGGAATGAGAGCGCCAATAATTGTTGAAGGAGACGCGGCTTAGCTAGATGGATCGCCTCCCAGGGCTTTTCCTCCTCTGGCTTAATGGCTGCTACAAGTGCGGCACCAGATGTGGCTGTAATGGTAACTGCATACCAAATAGCAGGATTGTTTTGTTTTATATAATTGTATAAAGCATACAACATTCATTTTAGCCCTTCATGGATTAGTAAGTAGTACTTTTATTTAACTTATTCATATTTTCATTTAGGATTGCCTCTTGTCTAAGGTAATTGCAATATTGAGTTTGTATAAGTTTACTGGTACTGCTACTACTACGACTACTACTACTACTACTACTACTACTACAACTACTACACCTAGTATTAACATACCACATCATTTCTGCTATGTCTACATAACATCTGCTCTTTTAGTCACTATCATTACAAAATATATGCTAATTATTCATCTATAAATATTTTATTTTGCTCATAGGGCATTAAGCTTCTTTTTTTGTTACTGCTGTCGCTTCTATTAGTACTACTACTACCACTAAAACTACTACAATGATTACTACTATCACCACTATCACTACTACTACTACTACTACTACTGCTGCTGCTGCTATTACTACTAGTACTTGTTTTTCTTGTTACTGACCCAAACCTGACTAGGAACATACATTTCTGCATTGTCTGCAAACCCTTTATATAAACTCAAGTTTTCCCTACTTTACAATACTGCAAAAGTGAAATAAATGCAATAAATAAAAATAAATAAAATTAAATGTTAGTCCAGTCCAGTGAAGTAGTATGTGTGACCCAGACTCTCTTATCAGATGTGTCTCTGTTCGCAGCATGTGATCTGAAGTCATGTCAGCGTTTTAAAACTTAATAAGACCTACTTCCTCACTCGTTCTCATTATTCCTCATTCATAATCATCTCATTTATGTTGGCAGTCGTAGCCTCCAGGTGAATACATTTCCAGGGAGTCTATTTATTTTGTATTATATATAATGGTGTGTTTCCCAGGCTTCCTTTAATGAATGGTAAATATTCATCAAAGAGGAGTTGCTCTAATTATGGCAGTGTGCTCAGTTATTTCCCCGTAGACTTCCACTGATGTGAATCCAAAGCACAGGGACTTGTCAGTTTTACACATGCAGGGCAACTTCTATTCATCTGTGTTATATGCTCTTTGCTTAATGCATTATCACATGTTTTCATTACTTTTACTTTAGTGCTGGTTTGTAAATTATGTGATCCTTAATAATGCCCTCAAAAAACAAAACAAAAAACAAAAAAAACAATGTAATCAAGTCACTGTTTGGAGTAGCCTGTTGTTAATCATCATTTTCTGCAATGCGAAGATTGCCATTTGTAATTTAAATGTCAATTAAACCAATATCTTGCTTTTTGGTCCAGTTTACAGAAATAAAGAATAGCCTGTGCCATATTCTGAACAATGATTGGAGAACATGTTTAAGAATTACTGTTTACCTCGACTAAAATTTGACTCTAGTGAGCCTTTAGCCATGTTATAATGCTCTTATCTCATCAAAAACATACCCAGACTTTTGTTTCATTCACACATGTTTGAGTAATTCTTTATTCTTAGCCTGTCTTCATCTCCAAAGCTCAAAATTCTCTGTTCCATTCTCTGTTTTGATGTCACAAACTGTAGTTTTTAATTTAACAGCTACCATTTACCTTTAGTTTAAGACTGACATTTCCAGGGCTGAAATTATCCACAAGATGTATGCAGGGTTTGTGTGTTTTTACACAACTCGGAATGTTTTTGATGAGGAAACATTACATAGATCAGAAAATAGCGTAATATGGGCAGTTTAATATAATTTTCATATCAATAATAATAGCACAAATGTCTGCTTTTTTACAGTATACTATATTAACCAAGTCATTTTTTAATGAGTTGAACATTTATTAGAAAGTTAAGACTTAAACCCTAGTGGTAGAACAAAGTCAATGATGTGTATTTCCCAATTCTTACAAATGCTTAGACTACATTGTCATTAGATGAATCCTTTTGTAATTGCGTCTTGTGGTTTATGTCATTATTACATCAACCCCTCTTGGCTCAAATGTGCTATATGAGCCATGAGGGGTTGATGCTGAGCGTAACATCATCAACAACTGAGAAAACTCCACTTTATAAAACATGCAGTAGCAGCTACAAATGAGACAAGTCTGCTGTCTGGCCAATTGTTACACTTCTCACCAGATTTGGAGACTTGGAGGCAGGACCCAAACAGCTGCTGATGCAAAAAATATCAGAACCAGCAGATCTGTCTATTGGTGCCTAAAATGTTGCGCTGTCTCTGCAGTAAAACCACATAAATTCACTGTAGTGTAGTGTAGCTTTGCGACTTAACTTAATCTTTACCATTGTGATTGAACACCTTGACTGTAGTCTGTGCCTCCTGAGTAATTACAGCTATAATGAGATTCTGTTACTTATAAAATCCCTGCTCCTGATTCACTTTTATCCAATATACTTTGAATTAAAACCTGTTCAGTGTTTTAATGCAGATAATTATTAACCAAACTAAGCACAAACATAATTTATTGTCATCTAAAGGTGCGAAGTGGAGGGTCCGCCGTCTGAATGTGTCCATAAAGATGTTATTGTATTGCCTGAAACTTTCCACAATATGGCATTAAACTTATATGTCTGACGTGTATTTAACTACAGGTGTTTTATTCCTCAACATTGATCTCTCCACAGATCTGACCTGTAACTTGGCCTGGTGAAGTTACCTGTTTGAATCTATGGAGATAAACAGATTTACTCTGATCCTGTGAGATATTTTAGACAAATCAATAACGTTTCCTTGGATACAAACTCTTGACCAGGACAGTGAAATAAAGCACCTGTTTGAATTTGTTTAAAAGTCCTATATTGTGTAAAACTGACTTGTGAGTTTTAAGCTATGTTAGTTACCTCATCAAAAACATACCTGTAGCTGTGTTTTGTTTCATTCACACATTATTAATTGGCCTACATTTCCAAAGTTCAAAATGCTTTGTTCCACCTTGTGATGTCACCCAGCGCTCACTTTCAGCTACAGCTACAAGTACATCTGCTACTAGTGGACAAACTTACAGCCAGCCAGTACGATCAAATGTCTGTGCTTAAACTGAAGAAGAGTAAGTGTAGTAGTATCAGTGGTAGAGCAGTACAATTTTTGACAGTATTTAGGAAGTCCCCAGTCTGTGGCTTTGTGTCCAGCTGCCAACGTTTCCCCACCCTCATGGGAAAGTGAAGAGTCTGCAGAAATACTCCAACTAAAAGAGGCTAAAGCTGATATGGGTATCACTGGAGAGCAATGGAGAGCTGCTACTGCTCTGCTGCCAGGCCCAGAGCTGGTGGCTTCACTCTGACACATTGTGCAAAAGCTCTGTCACTGAATCCCATCTGAGACTAGACTTTTGCTTTATTGTACTTCCAAAATCATAAGTGTAGCGTAGAAGGCTTATGGGGAAAAAATGTCAAATGCCCTTCCGATCGTTACCAAGGAATGTAGGTAGGGCTGGATGATATGGCAAAAATTGAATCTTCTTTTATTGATTGTTCTTGATTTTTTATTTCATTGTATCTGGTCTTTTCAAAAAGACTCCGATCGTTGGCACTAAATCTCGATTCAAATTGGATTAAAGGGCCTATATTACGCTATGTTCTGAACATACCTAGAGTTGTGCTTTGTATCATTCACACGTTTTAACACATAAATCTTCTCTGTTCCACCTTGTGATGCTATGTGGTAATACGGGAAGTGCTCCACTGTGTTTTTAAACTCCACATACTAGAATCATTTGCATAATTTTACCCTTGGAATTGCCCATCTCTACTGAGCGTGGCAAAAAAAATTTAAATTAAATTGACAAATTGAATTTCTCCTTTTGCCATGGATTCTATCTGATGGCTGAGGGATTCTACACAAATCTCTACTTGAGCTAAATGGTAAAAGGTAGTTGTTAACATGAAAACTACTGCTTCATAGCATCACAAGGTGGAACAGAGCATTTTGAGCTTTGGAAATGTGAAAAAACGAATAATAAAGGATAACTCAAACATGTGTGAAGGAAACAAAACATTTCAGTTTTTGTTTTTGATGAGATAACAGCAGTATAGCATGCCCTAAATGTCACAAGAGTATTTTTCATAATATAGGATCTTTAAAGGAAAAGTAACGTTATTTTACAATCTGAGCCTTCTTTCGGTAATAAAACAAGTCGTTTGACTCACCCATACTTGGATTTGGAGCTGTTTGGTAAAAGTTATATCCATATCCTACAGTATATTACTTTGCGGTGTCCAAATAACACAAATCTCTTAGCACTTTTCAAATCTAGAGAAGCCCGGCATGTCTTAATCTACGATTTTGTTTGAAGCAAAAGTGGCCTGTAATCCGAGATTTATCCATAGTTTTCAGCTTTGCGTTTCATGTTTGGGTCCCGGGAGCTGAGAGCATCAGTCCGCGCATGCGCACTGGTCAGATCCTCATCTACTCGAAACTATGGCTAAATCTCGGATTACAGGCCACTTTTGCTCCCAAACAGATCGTAGATGCTGCCGTTGATTTTGAAAAGTGCTAAGACACTTGGAGACCCTAATGCCCCCAGTACTCAGGCTAACGGATACGCTACAACATAACTTTTACCAAACAGCTCCAAATGACACCAACGTGCTAATGGGTGATTTGTTCCTTGTTGTAAAATAACGTTACTTTTCCTTTAATTGCCCAACTGTGCAATACTGGACCCAGCAATTATATCCATATCCTACAGTATGTCTAATATCATAATCTCTTGTTTACTATTATTGACACCACATTCCCTTCAAATGAATTAATACTAGCTTATAATTCCATGATTATTATTAAAACATATGGACTTGTGTGTGCATGCAACCCATTCATAAACATAGAATTATACAGAAAATATGTTACCATCTTTGTTATTGATTTGTCATTTTTTCCTAGCTCATAAAAGTTCAACAAAATATCTTTGTCCTTAAATGGAAATATACATAATCACCATATTTGTATTCAGAGTTTGTGTGCCCAGAGCTATTATACTACCTTCATCAGGAACGGTGCGTCTTGCATAGTGGCTGAACTCTTGTAGACAAACAGGATGTTTTTTACATTTTTACATTGCTACAAAGTGGCTCTTTTGTGCCTCCTGCCTCACAATCTGTCAGCATTGTTAACTGCATTTAAGGACAGCACCATATTGTGAGAAAAACTGGCAGAGCAGTATTTTGGGCGATAACAAACAAGTGGAATTGTTTGGAAAGATGCAGCGTGTGTTGCCTCATCTTTGTGGGAATATTACAAGGCGCTGTCTTGTACCTGTCATGTTGGCTGACAATATTTTTTTTCTGTTTCCCCAAATAATTCAATATACGGTTAACAGCTTTCCATTTACTTTCCATGTATGTTTTGGAGGTCAGACAATCTATCCAGGTATAAGGAGATGGAATAATTTATTATGTCACTGGGGAAAGTTTGGAAGAGCATCTGATCTAAAAGAGATTCCAGTTCAATGCCAAATCAGAGCGCATGGAACATACAATAACAACAACGCATAAAATGGACTCTTACGAGCTTTGTTAGAATGTTGTTACCTAGAGTTATTTTGTTTCGTTCATGCAGTAATCCTTTATTATTAGTCTGTCTACATCTCCATAGCTCATAATGCTCTATTCCACTTTGTGATGTTATGAGTCTCGTAGTTTTCAAGTTAACAGCAACATTTTTTTCTTTTCTTCTGTAGAGACTGGACATTCCAGGGCTGAAATCATCCATATGGTTTTTTGTTTGAGAGGAGAAGAATAACCAAATATGCAGGGTGTGTGCGTTAAACATGTGTGAATGAATCAAAACATAATTCCAGGTATGTTAATAATGAAGAAACAACATTATAACAGATTGGAAATTTTATCTTGCAGTTTCTTATGACTAAAATATGCTAGATCTCTTTGCTCAGTGGAGTATTAAATAAATTCAAGCTGCAGTTGCCCCCCACAGCCAGTCAATGAAAGCAGGCTTGTTATGCATCTCCAGGGTAAGCCATAGGAGTTAGCTTAGCCCCATCTGTTTGTCTGCTCATCTAACCTGATGAATGGGATCCTCTTGTGCCCTATGTTTACTGATCTAAGCAGCAGCAACAGAAGGGCAGGAGTTGGATGACTAAAAAACTGTCTGGAAGGATTTTGGAATGCTTTTCTGGAATATTGCGTTCACTTGTTTGCTATGGTAAATTCAGTAAATCTGTTTTTAAAGAGGGGGGGATTTTACTTCTATGGGGTATTAACTGCTAACACATAACATTTAGATCATCATGTTACCTTTTATTGTTTGGAAATGCTATACTTGCCAAAAACAACATATCTGAGCACAGAATCGTACAGCGGGTTAGAATAGGGCCCAGGAACGATTGCTAAAATATATCAATATCATGTTTCTAATGCAAACAAAAAAACATATTTTTGATGAGGGAATAACATTATAACATGATAAACAAAAAATGCCCTTTTCCATGGGCCTAACTGCCTAAAAGTCACTTACAAACAAACATTGCTCTTACATCTTGCTCAGTGATGCTGGTATTTCCGGGAATCGCCAATAGTAACTCAATATAAAGTTTTACATGTGCACTGTCATACAAGAGCTGTCCTAATGAACTTTTCAGTGAGTTTCGTCCCTGCAGCAGATGAACGTGCAGATTGATGGGTGAGGGTCGGAATGGGAGTGAATGAGGGGAGCTCCGTGGTCTGGCAGTGGGTAAAGTGGTATCACATCTCCAGAGACCAGATGGGCACCTCAGTGATCCCTGTAGTAGAGAGGGAGGTGGAGATGGAGTCGGGGGCACCAGAGAGGACAATGGGAAAGATCAAGTAGCACTGGCAATATGTTTAGAATGAAGTTTTTATTATTATTATTATTTATTATTGTATTTCTTCTTAATATCTGGGGGAAACTGTCACATGATACCACATACACTCAAGTGGGTGTCCAAACTTTTTTCATCAAGGGCTGAAAATCAAAACACTGACGAAGCGGAGAGCTGATAAGTGTCAATACAGAGAGACGGAGAGTAATTCAAGTCTGTGCATTTATAACAGGTTAGGGGTCATTCCAGAATTGGAGGACATTTTACGTCCCACCCATCAAATATTAAATAATCCACATACAAAATACTAAAACATACAGTTTCTGAGTGAATTTACATGTCCTGAGATCAAATCTAAAAAACTAAGAGAAAATAATGATTGAAAATAGTTTTAAAAATACCAAATAAGTATGGAATACCCCCCAAAATGCCATTTTCCTCTTGCCACACCCCTCTAATGACCAAATTGAATCTCAAATAAAACTGTTAAAATTAAATTAATTTTTTTTTGTTTTTGTTTTTTGTTTTGTTTCATTGCCATCTCTTGTAACTGTGGGAACATTTGTTTTAATAGACAATATTTCAAATAATAATTATTATTCATGGAACATGTGTCCCACAACATGCATGCAGCCTTGCCTGGTTTACACCTGACCATATCACAAGTGAGATATGGTCTGGAAGTTTCCGTTTGTCACGTAGTACGCGTCACCGTCCTGCCACCCCTCCCCGCTCTCTGATTGGCTCCCAGAATCGGGAGAGCTCGCTTGCCATAGTTGCCAGGCTGTCTTTCAGATCGGAACGAACGAAAGCAGCCTGGGATTTCCCAGGTTACACGCAACCCTGTTACCATAACATTTTAAGCCTGGTAGAAGAAGAAGAAAGCAGAACCACATGATCCCCTGGACTTGACATCGTCAAACAGTTTTCCAAAAGAATGGGTAGAGCAAAGGTTTGTCTTCTCTTCTATTTTTCATATTTTTATAACATAGTTAGCCTTGATTGAATGTCTCACTCTACCTCATGCAACACTGTTGTGCAAATGACCAAAATAAGACCTTTTTTTTTCCTTTACTTATTTACATGAATAAGTTTTTCCTCTTGATAAGCAGTAACAGCTAAACAGCTAGCTTCTGCTCCTGAGATAAAGCGAACATTAGTGCGGATTTGCATAATCAAAATTGTACCATTGATCCGTAAGCTGAGCTAATCAAGCATTTGATAGTTTATTACTTATTGATGAATATGTAGCAGAAAATCAGAAAAGTGAAGGTTTATTTTTAAAGAATTTTAAAGCCCAAATGTCCTCCAATTCCGGAATGACCCTTAGAATGAGCCATGAGATCTCTGTTCCTGCTTAGATCCTCAAAAGGACACTTTAAATATTTATTTACTTTAATCAAGGTCGATTTTCAAAAACTCATGGTAAAACTGCTTATGGCAATATGGGCCAATTCACCTAGAAGCCTAACTGCCTAAAAGTCACTTACAAACAAAGAAAATTTGAGGGCTGCAATTGTATTTCCAAGTATTATATTACTTTTATGTTAAAAGTGCACCATGTAACCTTTCTGGTAGAGAATCCACCACCTGGCTCTGGAGAACACAAACATACACAGTGAATCTTTAGGACAAACTGTAATATTTTGTAATCCTCCTCCCCGATGACAGACCTTACCCATCATACCCCGCACACTCACCCCAGCTCTCTGTGCGCTCATGGTTTTTATTTACCTTAAACGCTTTTTGCTCAGCCTTCACAGTTATCAAAGTCCATATTGCCTCTTCTCCATTGTCTAGGCCAGAATGATTTGTCACAATTTGAGGTTTGGTTTTCCTCTGCGGACCTGCTGTCTAGACTGTGTTAGTGCCTGAGTGTTCATACAGATGGAGATGTTTTTTTTTTCACTATAAAAAGCAAGCAATACTGTAGACCCTGGAGGAAAGCTTTGCAGACTGCACGCTATTAGCCGCAGAGCCTTGTAGAATATACTGAGCAGGTTTGTGAGAAGATGTAAAGGTAGAGTTAAGACGCTGACAGGATAATTATTATAATAACACTTCACTTAAACATTTTTCTTAGGCTTCACTGTCAGTGTGACTAAATGCCGGGTTTCACTCACGTGACTCTGATAAGGCGTGAAATTCAGATGGAGGGCAGGACGTGTTTTGCTCCGCTTCTAAACACAGCACAATGGGTGACAGTGAGTTTGAACAGGCCGACACAGTCCCGCGAAAAAATAAGTCTAAATATAGGTTATGACCTGTACGATATGGAGAAGTTGGACTTTTCATACAATTTGGAGGACTTGCCCGGTGTTGAGGCGATGGATATAATAAATGATCTGGTGCTGCAGACCTCTTAATACACTGCGAGCCAAATTAAATCCTTTAAAAGCCTGGAGGTGTACCACTGTTTTGTATCTGGTTGGGTATATAAAAAGGTATAAAATGCCAAATTAGCAGTAAGCTAATAAAATTAGCGCCACATAAAGCTTTTTGCGTGACAAGTTAGGATCTATAATGCAACAGTTTACCTGTCACTTGCGATGCTTGTCTGTCAAAAATATTAATTAATAAATAACCCAATCCTGACCTGTTACAAAGTGGTCGCTGCAAACTCTCGCATTGTCCATTTCTGCAGCTCCTGTTTTTAGCTGGAGATTGTTGATCCACTTTTGTTGTCTTTTTTCTGTAAGTTTTGTTCTGTTAGTTTTTGAGACTAACTCCCGTGTGACACACCACTTTTGGTACACGAAAAAAAAAGTTTGTCTTTCTCTCGATTAGAGGGGTTGCACCAACCATAGACTGCACAGAATTTATGCATTTGGCGCAGAGTCAACTGAGGTAAACAGGGTTCTGGGTGTCTGTCTTTATTTTTTGACCCCCATCTGCATTTTGTGACCTCATCTGAAACCCAGCAATATTAATGGGACAGTGTGTAAGATTTTTACCCGTTAATTACCGAAATTGAAGATACCCATTCAAAAATACATTGTTTTCCAAGCCTTTTCACTTCCATCATGAAATCAAAGTATTCTTTTGGACTTAGATATAGTCACATAAAAGGGGGATCTTCCCCATATAGAGGCAGCCATTTTGAATACGAGAGCCGCAGAAGGACATTTGGGCTCCGCCTTCGCCTTCAGCAAGGCTCGTGGTTTTGGGTAAACAACGACAAGCATGTTGCTGGATCAGACGTCGTAATGGATCTAACACGTGTTTTGGACTAAATTGTTTTACTGGATTTTATTCGCTGGATCCTTACGGACACATTTCAGACCAAGCTTATGGTGAAATTCAGAGTTTGACCTGGGCAGAGCCTTCAAAGGTAAGCTTTGTGCTTTTCCGTTTTGTGCTTTTCCGTATAAAAGCCCCATGTGCTCGGGGAGAGATTGTTGTGCCGGGAAATGAATTGCATAGTCAAAAAGAGGAGACTGTAAGGTTTCATTTGATGTGTGGATTGTCATGGTACATGATCGGGAATGTGTGTTTTCATGCGAAAAGAAAAAAAAAAGTGAACGGGATCGCATTTTATGTATACAGCCGTTACACGAGCTCTCGGCGCTACGGCGCGCCCGGGTGACCCTCGAGGTTTGCCGTAGCTAAAACAGGAAGTGCAATAGCGACTATCCACCTATGCGCCACGAATCCTACACACTGGGGCTTTAAAGATAAATGGTATCTTTTGAGAAATCAAGAAAACATAGGAATCAATTGAAAGTATTTTACAACTTTAGAAGGTCCTATATTATGCAAAATTGACTCTTGTGAGCTTTAAGTCATATTATAATGTTGTTACCTCATCAAAAACATATTTGGAGTTTTGTTTTGTTTCCCCTGGATTATTAGGCTGTCTACATCTCCAAAGCTCAAAATGCTCTGTTCCACCTTGTGATTTCATGAAGCGATAGTTTTCAAGTTAACAGCTCCTTTAACCTTTAATTCAGTAGAGATTGGCAGATCCTGGGCAAATGATTTTAGTGAAGAAGTGTGGAGTTCAAAAACACAGTAGAGCATTTCCTCTATTACCCCATGACATCACAAGGCGAAATAGAGTGTTTTCTGTTTGAGAGAAGAACTCGGCCTAAATATGCAGGATTTGTGCGTTAAACGTGTGATTGAAACAAAACACTAACACTTCATCTCTCTTATTGCTCCAATGACTCCAGACGACTCCAGATGACACCATGGCCCTATCTGATTGCATGTCTTTATTCTCTGGCCTGCGATTGCGTGTTGTTTAGAACTGTGTGTGCATTGTGTGTATTTGTGTGCCTTGGAGGGTTTGATTGCAGCGTTGCAGGAATCAATAGCTGCCGCTGCATGAGAGCGCAGAACAATGGAGGTTAAGTGAATTAACTCAGCACTTTGTTTGTGCCACTCAGGACTCATCCAAAATGTTAACACAGATTAATCAATCCACAGACATATCAGCTTCATTGTGTAAAGGTTCTATATTTCACAAAACTGACTATTGTGATCTTTAAGCCATGTTATAATGTTACCTCATTAATAACATACCTTGAGTTTTGTTTTGTTTCATTCACACAGTAATTTGAGTCATTTTATTCATTTCTGTCTACATCTTTAAAACTCAAAATGCTCAGTTTCACCTGGTGATGTCATGAAGTTAACAGCTACTACAAATCCTTCTAGTAAAGCTGTATGGATTTTAAAAACACAGTGGAGCACTTCCTGTATTACATCACAAGGTGGAACAGATGCAGGATTTGTGTGTTGGACATGTGTGAATGAAACCAAACACAACTCCAGGTCTCTATAACAATTCCTGTGCATGGGTATTTCCTTAAATCGTCGTTTGATTGTCTAAAGCGATATGCGTAAGGATAGGGGGAATGTCATGAAATATTAGATTCCAAACTGCTTTTCCAGATTCTAACCTCAGGTACTGGACTCACTATGTGCTTATATTGATTACTGGAAGTCCCCATAATTGTGGGCAAAATTGGTAATGAATACTCGAAGTAAGTAGTTTCCCAGCTACAGATGAAAAGATCGATAACAATAGCACAGTTCCCATACTGCTTTTGTGCTCTCAAGCATGACACTTTTAGTTTGATTGTGGTGATGTGTTAGGCCCTATTACTTGGTAAAAGTGTATTGATTCTCAGGGGAAATTACTTGCCATACAACTATTTATTTTAAAATCTGCTATGTAACTTTTTAGTTACAGCTGCTGTCACCGCTTGTCTGACGTCAATATTTTTGACAGTAGCAAGCTTCTTTATCTCCACGGAGAGCTGATTGCATGAATTAGCAAGTTACAAGTCAGATCAATGCAAAGGCCATCTTGCTCACAGCAAGGACACATGATTTCTGGGTATGTTTTAGCAATAAAAAAAACTGTAATTGGAAAAAAACACGTCATATTTAACTGCGGAGCATTCCTAAGCAATAACATCTCCATAGAGACAAGCAGGTGGCAGACCGTCCACAGGACAGTTACATAGTGCATCTTTAAGGGTTCTATATTACACAAAAATGTTAGGATTACATGTTTGAGTAATCCTACATCTGTCTATAGCTCCAAATTTCAAAATGCTCTGTTCCAACTTGTGATGTCATCTTGTGGTAATTTCTAAGTTAAAAACTACCATGGACATTTTGTTCAGTAGAAATAGGCAATTCCAGCGTTGAAATCATCCCAATGATCCTTGTGAAGGTGCATAGAGTTTAAAAACACAATGGAGCACTTCCTGTAATGCAACATGTCATGACATCACAAAGTGGAACAGAGTGTTTTCTGTTTGAGAGAAGAACTCATCCTAAATATGCAGAGTTTGTGTGTTAAACATGTGTGAATGAAACAAAATAAAACTCCGGGTGTTTGTGATGAGGAAACAACATTATAACATAGATCAGAACATAACGTAATATAGACTCTTTAAAGCTTGTGCCTCTAAGCTCTAGTTGTCATCTTTCCTTCATGTATTTGCAGTGTTATCACAGTATGTTAACATTATAGGATAATGAACAGTTTTTCTCAGTGGATTTGAGCAGATCTGTTTGATCAAGGGTTAATCACTCCTGAACAGAAGTCATGGGCATTTTTAACCTTTGTTTTTGTCCCATTAGTCACGTTCATGTTTGTAACTGATTCACTCTAGGGTTTCTCTTGTAAATGCCACTGGTCGCCTGTGCAGAGGATAGCTAACCTTTCTGCTCCAGCTAATCTTTACAATCACTGTACGTTATTGAACGCCAGGAAACCCACTAATGAGCAATACTTGATTTTCTCAAGGTTTTGATGTTTTTGTGTATTAAAATGAAACCATATATCCTAACCCAGATGCTTTCTTAGATACGCACAGAGTATAATGCCATAATGTTTTCCCAAAATGACTTTCATGATGATACGTCTGAAACCGAGTGTGTGCTAGTTATTATCTCACCAAAAAATCAATTTTAACAAACATTTGTGCGTTGTTTGTGATATTTTTTTGTCTTGCACATAAATGAACCTTTCCACACCATTGGGGAAACAAAGTGTCTTGTCGTATTTCTTATCCTCAAATAGGTACACTATAGATTGCCCTTTCACAATATTTACTATATCAATAGATGGAACTAGTCAGTATATATCATGAGTACTTTTTCTTTGTACTAGTGGGGGAGTATTTATTCTGCTATTAATTTTTTAACCCTATTGTACATTATTTGTTTTTATAAACCTGCTCTTGCGTCAGTGGTATAAATTCGTGTCAGTAATCATTTATTGTCTATTTTTCAGCAATATATCAAGATATCGTACTTCAAAGTGTGTTATCGTGACCAGTTTAAGTATTCATCTTAAACTGGAAGCTATCGTGGGTGCCGACATCATGATCTGAGTTGTATTATTTTTTATGGGGCTGCCAATCTTGACAGTAAATAAATTACATACGGACTATAAAGCCGTTTTAAAGGCCCCCTGAGAATTGGTGCAGTGTGAAAATTTGACACAAATGAACCTACTTTATGTCATATTTAAGGTGCAGAACAAATGGCATTTCCCAAATTCTCCACTGACATGAATGAGATCCCCCCTTTAAATGAAAGTACCACCACAAAAAAGAGCTGTTTAGAATCATTAGAGACCAAAGTGGGCGGAATATGGAATAAGGTTAATAGGTCTGTGTGCTCTTGACTGAATCTGAATATTTATATCTCTATAACTCAAATGCAAAACAAATGGCATCTTAAAATAAACAAATTACAAACTGAGACGGAGGAATTTGCTCTGATCTCATATTTTCTTTTTGCATTTCCAGCTAAAATGGTTGTAGTTTTTAATATTTCCTTGTGATCTTATACTGATATAGATCCAGGTTATTTTAAAACAAAGGTCTAAATTGTTTCCTATTTTCAGTATTGGTACTTTAATACTTCAATTGAGTATCAAGTTAGTATCAGGAATATTTTGACAGTCTTACCTGGAAGTTCAATAATATTTGATCCAGCTTTTTGGTATAGTATAAAATGGTCCTACATATAATAGCGACTTCCCAAACTCTCAATAGTATATCAAGGACACACAGTGATAGAGTGTATACAACAGTGCTCAAAGTGAGTGCACCAAACCACAACAAAGGGGTGTGGGCCAATGTCACTACTTCTATAGCCTTATCTGGAGGTTGTTTTCCACTGCACTCTATGGAGCCATTAGGTGTAATCCTTTGTAATGACAGCGTCCTGGGGGGACATACTCTACCACTTGGTTTGTTGCCAGTGTGTATCTGGGGATTCTCACCTGCCCCCCCTCTCCGAACACTGGGCGACCTTGCCAAATAGCACCCAAGAGTGGGGCACCCAGCAGACCCCCTCACTCTACAATGAGAGAGAGAGTTAAGAGCCATAAGGCAAACACTGGGAGGAGGGAACAGACATTTAATAAAGACATTGGAGCTGGCTCTCGCTGTCACTGCCGCCCTTGACTAGTCCACTGGAACTTATGGCTTTGTTTGGCCACAGAAGTTTTAGTTGGTTTAGACTTAGACTTAGACAAACTTTATTGATCCACAAGGGAAATTGTTTTGGGTACAGTAGTTTACTCATCAAATATAATATATAATATATAACAGAGGGGTAAAAAAAAAAAAAGATGGAATAGCAACCAAAGAGCAATAGACCAGTGTCAGATGAGACATAATTATAAAAATAAAAAATAATGATGATAAATGTATATGTACAAAATTAAATATAAAAGTAGTAATAAAGTATAAAATACAATATCAAGTAAGATGTACAATCCCAGCTATATACTGTACAGTTGTAAGGAGTATTGTCAGGGGAGTATTATATAATCTGTTACATATGGGTGAGTTTTTCTACAGTTGTATGGATTATGGTATGAATGTAGTCCTGTATCTCTCACTGTTTGAACGGAGCTGTAGGAGCTTCTTGTGTGATGTTAATACTTAATGGCATTGTTGTTCAAATTTAGTGAAAAAACGTGTAACAATTCGAATGTCTATAGAGAGCTTTACCAGGCACTGATGTGGTGCAATGGTTACAGGTACTCTAGTGTTGAGTCTACTTCCTTTTTGACATTGAGGTGTTATTGCTATGTCTGGAATGTTCCACTGGACAAAGTCCATGGGCCAGACCCCCAATTCTGACATATCCGTCAGTCAAGGTGGCAAGGGCTATCAGTGATTTTTAAAAAGTTCCATATCTAAGCTTTATATTTTGGTGTGACAGATTTTTTTTTTGAATTTCAGCAGTACCTGTGTCACTTTCGACACTTCAAAAGCTGAGAACTTTGATACGTCTGAAACCATCTGTCACGCCAAAATGATAAAGCTTACTTAGGCCCTGTGTACACGGCAACGTTGTGGAGTGAATCTGATAAAGTTTTTTATTGTTTCGGTCTCGCGTCCACATGGCACCAGCATTCTGGGTACCCCAAAACATTATTTTTTGGGAACGGGTTCCAGAGTGGAAAACTCTGGCAACGTTACCGTTGCGGAGTCGTCTGGACGAGTAGAACGGATTTGTTTATGCCTACGTCACAACCACATGGCCAGAACAAATATCAGCCTCGCGCGCAACATTCATTCGTAACAAGACAGCGACCAGGAGTAACTCCACTTCATCGTCAGTCCAAACAAGCGATTCGGTTTTTCCTTGCGTAGTCGCTGCAATCTTCACTGTCCTCTTCGTGTTCTTGTTGTTGTTTGTGTCCGGTGTGCGTTTTATGCAGGTAGAAAAAGGGGTGCATGCGCATGCACCTTACTTCTTCTATTGTTCTGAAGTGTCCGGTGGGACAGGCTTAGAGCGCACATAGAGGCATGGCATGTGTATTGCGTCGTTTTCAGCAAGCTTTCCATTGCCATGTGTACGTGATATTTTACTGATCCGTTCCCAGTGTGGATGTGATTTTTTTTTTACCTGGTAAGAAAAAATCCTGCGTTGCGTTGCCGTGTGGATGTAGTCTTAGACTTAGACAAACTTTATTGATCCACAAGGGAAATTGTTTTGGATAGGGTAGCTCACTCATCAAATATAATATATAATATATAACAGAGGGTAAAAAGAACAAAAAAAACAAAACAAAAACAAAACAAAAACATAACAACCAAAGAGCAATAGACCTGTGTCAGATGAGACATAATTATATACATAATTATTATTTATTGTTATTTTTATTTTTATTTTTTTTATCTATTTATATTATTTATTATCATTATTTTTATTATATAAAAAAATTTATATGTACAAATCAGATTTAAATAGAAAAGTAGTAGTCAAATATAAAATACAATATCAAATAAGATGTACAGTACCAGCTATATACAGTTGTAGGGAGTATTATCTGTAACATAAGGGTGAGTAGTTGTACAGTTGTATGGAGTATGGTATGAAAGTAGTCCTGTATCTCTCACTGTTTGAGTGGAGCTGTAGGAGCCTGTTGGAGAATGAGCTCCTCTGTCCCTCTATGGTCTGGTGCAGTGGGTGAGCAGGAGTGTCCATGATGGAGAGCAGTTTGTCCAGTGTCCTCCTGTCCCTCACTGTGACTGTTTGTCCATCTGTCCAATGTCCCCTTTACTGGTGCTGCTCCCCCAGCAGAACACACAGCAAAGTGGGTGCTGGCAACCACAGACTGGTAGATCATCTCCAGTAACTTACTGCACACATTGAAAGACCTGAGCTTCCCAAGGAAGTAGAGTCTGCTCATGCCCTTCTTGTACACAGCATTACAGTTGTCCCTCCAGTCCAGCCTGTTGTTCACATGAACAAAGGGGTACTTGTAGCAGTCCACGATCTCCACCTCGTGACCCTTGATGGTAATGGGCTCCACAGGTGACTCATCCTTCTGAATCAATCACCAGTTCCTTGGTCTTGTCCAAGTTCAGGCGCTTTGTGCTACAATTCTGTATGAAAAGCGCTTTATAAATATTGTTTGATTGATTGATTGATTGATTGATTGAGATGGTTTGCCTGGGACCACTCCACAAAATTTGCGATCAGCGTCCTGTATTCCATTTCCTGTCCATCTCTGATACACCCTATCACGGCAGAGTCATCAGAGAACTTCTGCAAATGGCAGGACCCGGAGCTGTACTGTAATCAGAGGTGTACAAAGTGAACAGGAACAGAGACAGGACTGTGCCCTGGGGGGCTCCTACATTACTGACCACAGTATCAGACAGGGTGATCCCCAGTCACACATACTGAGGCCTTCCTGACAGGTAGTCAGTAATCCAGGAGACAGTGGAGGAGCTGACACCCATCCTGAGAAGTTTCTCACCCATCAGAGAGGGCTGAATTGTGTTAGGGCCCGTCCACACGACAACGTTTTTTGGTGGAAACGGAAAAGTTTGTATTCGTTTTTGCTGAAAACAGTGTTTTTTGAAACCAGGTTCCAGAGTGGATAAATCGAGAACGCCGGGGGTCACGTTGTCGTGTGGACGAGCAAAACGCAGCTTCTGGAAAACGATGACTTCGCGATGCCGTCATCATCTGCTTTGGCAGGACTCCTAGTCGTTTACATGGAATGGTTTATTCAGTGAAATCAGTTGTGTCCTAGGACCATTACTGGCATTTGTTCTCACAAAACATAATACTTGCATTGTATTTAAACATAATAAAAAAGCAGTACATTATTTACTCCAAAGTGATCTTAGACCAGTGACATGTGGACTTGGTCAGATGAGGACTATATCTCACATATAGATTAGTGTGTGTGAGACAGACAGTGTGTTAAATCAATGCTCATGAAAGTCTAAGATGTTTTGAAGAGCCTTAATTACTACTATCAGTGTGTTTGGGTCTGGTCAGGCTCATATAGACATCACAGATCCAAGATGTTTTCTAAGGATATAAACAGTACTTCATAAATGAGTCATATTTCGCAATGCCGTCATCATCTGCTTTGGCAGGACTCCTAGTCGACGTTCTTCTGATACTGACGTGTTTTGTAATCCAACGTAACTCGTAGAAGTAACTCCACTTCGTCGTTGGTCCAAACGAGAGAGTCGGCTTTTGTGTGTCCGTTCACCATCATTATTATCTTCTTGCGGAAGTGAAAGGACTTTATGCGCATGCGCTCTTTGTAGTGTTGCGTTTTTGGTGGCTCTGGCTGTTTCCTGTTTACAGCGCTACATATCGGTGTGGCATATGTATTACATATTTTTCACTCAGCGCTCCGTTTTCGCCTGGATGCGAATATTTACTGATCCGACACGTGTGTGGACGTGAATTTTTTTCAACCCGCATTTTAAAAAATCCAGGAGCGTTGTCGTGTGCACGTAGCCTTAAAGGCGCTGGAGAAGAACAATATCCTCACAGAGCCCTTAACACTATCCAGGTGTGAGTGAGCCCGCTGCAGAAGATAGATTATAGCGTCCTCCACACTCATGTGAGCCTGATACGCAAATTGGAGAGGGTCCAGGGATGGTGCCACCAGCGGTCTGAGCTGAGCCAGAAATATGGAACTTTTCAAAAATTACAATAGCCCTTGACACTACATATACCGAAATTTTGGACTATATCTTGTATTTTTACAGATAGTGATTATTGCCCAAAAATACCGTGGACCATTCCAGGTAAAGCAATAACATTTACATGGAATGGTTTATTCAGTGAAATCAGTTGTGTCCTAGGACCATTATTGGCATTTGTTCTCACAAAACATAATACTTGCATTGTGTTTAAACATAATAAAAAAGCAGTACATTATTTACTCCAAAGTGATCTTAGACCAGTGACATGTGGACTTGGTCAGATGAGGACTATATCTCACATATAGATTAGTGTGTGTGAGACAGACAGTGTGTTAAATCAATGCTCATGAAAGTCTAAGATGTTTTGAAGAGCCTTAATTACTACTATCAGTGTGTTTGGGTCTGGTCAGGCTCATATAGACATCACAGATCCAAGATGTTTTCTAAGGATATAAACAGTACTTCATAAATGAGTCATATTTCACATGAGAGAAAACATTTAAGATTAAATTATCCACTGGTCGGAAACCAAAAATGCGGTCCTCTCTCTGTGTTCTGTCATCTCTTTACTGGCACCGTACAGTCAGGTGTCAACGTGAAAAATAAAATGTCTATTTCACTGAACAATGAAAAAATATGCAAAATAATAGGTAATTAAAATATTTATCATACTTGGTCAATGTGATTTCTGCACCTGAAACTCACATCGGGGCTGTATGCCGTCACCTTCATCTTTACACAGGATTGTATGCTGTCATCTGTGAGGCATGTGCGATGTTTGTTTTTAACCCTCCGGTCGTGTTCGCCTCCAGCCCCCTACTTTAGTGTTCCCGGTCAAAATTGACCGGTCTGTTTTAACTGCTCTTAAATGAGCACAAAACATTTTTTTTCACCACCAATTTTTTTATTAAACATTTTTTAGTTGAGAACAATGTTTCAAAGTAGTGTCTAACAACAATTTATAGAAGTAAACATTAAATAACATCAGTGAAAATACAATTGGGCACTGAAAATGAACTACAAAATGAACATATAATACAAAAAATAAATGGAAAACCAAACACCAAACTCAACAGGGTGTGTGTGTGTGTGTGTGTGTGTGTGTGCGTGTGTGTGTGTGTGTGTGTGTGTGTGTGTGTGTGTGTGTGTAGGTGTGTGTGTGTGTGTGTGTGTGTATTCATGCACATGAGTGACATGTGACACTCAGGTCAGAGTGGGCCTTGCAAACATAAGCATGACATTAGCAGCATGTCAGGCTCATTTTGATGTCTCATGGGGCACAGAGGCCACAATGCTTCCTTTTCTGCCCATGTCCTTGTTGGGGGAGAGCAGCCAGGGCAGCGGCTGGGGCTGGAGCTTGCATGCTCCTAACCAGACTGGTGGAGGCTGGTGTGCGGGGAATGTGCTGGCGTCGCTGTATAAGAGGAGTCACCAAAGCTTTCCCCAGCTCTGTGAGGAAAAGTCTTCTCTTGAAACTTTTCCCCTGATTCCAGGTTGGGTCGATTGCTGTCCACACCACATACGCGTTGAAAGCTGACACATCCAGGATGTTGTGGAACAGTGCCACAGACCAGCGAGCCATCATCCGCTTACAGGTGTATGTACCAGTAAGCTGCAATAAAGGAACAATAAATAATAAGAGATTAGGAACAATATTCAATCTGTCGTACACAAAATGCTATGATTCACCTAGATAAAAATACAATAAAATGCATGATGAGACTTTACATTACCTTATCAAGGCAGTCAGCGCCTCCCTTGTTCTTGTTGTAGTCCTGGATCATCAGGGGCTTCCTGTCCTCTGTGGTGCTGACAGCGGTGTCTTTGTGTACTGTGCTCATCAGGATGACATTTCTGTTCTTCTTGGGAACGTATGACACAAGAGTGTGAGTGTCAGTGAATGCAAATTGTGATGAGAGTGCCTGTCTTCCTCTGGTCAATACCAGCGCAGGGAGAAGTTCGGGCTTGTTCTTCCTCACTGTCCCTACCATGGTGAGCTTTCTTTTCAGTAGCTCCTGACCAAGAGCATGTGATGTGAAGAAGTTGTCACATGTGATATTATGTCCTTGGAGACCGGTTGTCATGTCCAGCACAACACGCATGCCCTGTTTTTTTTCGGCCCTTCCAGTACTGGGTTTCCCCATGTACACCTGCATATTCCAGGCATAGCTGCTCCTGTGTGTGTGTGTGTGTGTGTGTGTGTGTGTGCGTGTGTGTGTGTGTGTGTGTGAGAGCTGGGGCAGTGTGTATGGAGATGTTTTCTGTATGTTACATGAATTTACTCTTGATACCCATTCATTTCCTATGGCGGTCACTTTTGACCGGGAACACCACAGGTGTAACAAGGTTGATTAAAACACTCAAAATTGAATGAAATAGGTGATCATCAATTTTATATGTTCAAGTCCACAGTGTGGAGGATATCATAAGGTCTTGGGGTAATCAGATGAAAAACATAATATTTATGAGTATTATAAGTTGTAAAACGGTCACATTTGACCCGAACACGACAGGAGGGTTAATAAAGTTCATGTTGGAGAACACCTGCTCACATACATATGCAGATCCAAAGACCAACAGGACTCCAAGTGCATACTTTTTCATGTTCACATAAATGTCGGGGATAGCATTCCAAGTTTCGAACACAAGTTCGTCTGGTTTGGGGAGGTTTTCAATCTCACGCCATTTGTGATTCTGAGCAAGCACAGCCTTCTGACCTGAAACATCTTCAAGGTCCGCTGTCAAGCGCTTGAACTTGGGCACCCACATGTCTTTGTTGGCTATGTCAGCCAGTTCCATTTCAAGATTAGGTGAACTCACACCTGGAAATGCTGTCACATTCAACAGGGATGGATCGAGGGTTAGGCGAGTGACAGGGAAGGATAATGTGGTTTTTCCTCTCTGAACTCACTGAATTGTTTCCCAAATGATGTTTGCATTGCGATGACTGCAGAATGTAAATACTCCAAATTCACCGTGTGAGCTTCTTTGAACTCTCTCAAACTGGGGAAGTATGACAGTGTACCTTTCTGTAAATCTCTGACAGGCACCGTCAACTTGCAAAACCTCTTACAACAAATCCAGGGCTGTGCGTCCTTTACCCTGAAGAGCTGTGTTCACGTGCGCTGTAATGTCTAGCAAGAAGTGTAGCTTTTCCAGCCACTCTGGCTGTTCCAGCTCAGGAAATGTGAGCCCTTTGCTGCCCAGGAAGGTTTTCACTTCTTCCAGACACACGGCAAAGCGTTTCAGCACTTCGCCTCTGGACAGCCACTGGACTCTGTTGTGCATCAGGAGATCAGAATACAGACTTTCCAGCTCGTCCAGTAACGAACAGAATTGACGGTGATTTAAACCTTTCGCCATTATTTTATTGACAATCTCAATGACAACATTCATTACTTATGTGCATTCTGGAGGAAATGTTTGTACACACAGTGTCTCTTGGTGCAGGATGCAATGAAAATTCAGCAAGTTACTGTCCAGCGACTTCTGCAGTAAAGCCACAAAGCCCTTGTGCGCTCCTGTCATACTCGGCGGCCCGTCTGTAGCCACTGACACCAGGTGAGAAGTGTTTATTCCTTTGGCTCTTAAACAATTCAAGACAGCCTCACAGACGTCCTCCCCCATGTTTGGCCTTTTAGTGGTATTAACTCAATAATTTCTTCCTGTGGCCCAGCAGAGTTTAGATACTGGCAGAACAGAGCTATTTGTTCAATATCACCTTTGTCTTTAGATTCATCACAGGCAAATGAGTAGCCACAGCTGAATTTATGTCTTTAATTTGTCTTCTGCCATTTTTATGGTTCTGTCTTTGACAGTCTTTGCAGAGGGGCATGATTGTCTGTACAATTTCACTCTTGTTTTTAAAGTCCGTGAATAGATGTTCTGAAATCTTAATGAAAGATTCTTTTATATATTCTCCATCTGTGAACGGCTTTCCGTGCCTGACTATTGTGGCAACAAAACTAGCATGTACTTGAATTTTTTGATTTCATCCACTTATTGAAGTAATTTTTGCTCAGATCAGCCTTCCGTATCAGTTCCAAAACACTTTCTTTTCTCTCATCTCCATCCAGATATTTTTGAGCAAAGGCTGCATGTTTATTCTGGAAATGTCTTGTGACATTTGACTTTTTGTTATTAGCTAGTTTATCATTACATATTAAGCACACTGGTAAACCAGTCTCGTCAGCAGTGAAAGCATATGACTCTACCCACGTAGCATTGAACGTCCTGTTTTCTTCACTTTTCTTTTCTTTGAATTCTCCATAGTTACCCTACATGAGGTCAAAAAGTTCAAGAAATGGTACACTGGCAGGTGTCGCACATTGGAGATTGTGACGTGTATTAAAGGGATATGCCACCCCCAGGTCAAACTTGGGCATCTCCCCACAGTCCAGAGACTAAAATAAGTGGTGGAAAGCGTTTTCCTGGTCACCCAGCCATTGTCCGAGTCTGTCAGCACTGACCACCACGGTATCTGCAGCTACTCCGCGTTAGACTGGAGTCTAACGACGCCAGAGAAAGATTTCGGCCAAAAGGAATTAATTTGCTCGATGCGTTTCCCAATTACTTTCTGTGTAGTGCACATTCATATCGAGCGCAAATAAATGTACAAATCAACACGGAGAGCTTGACTTGGTCATTTTGGGTGGGAACTATTTTTCAGTGCGGTAAAAGAAAGCCGAAGCACGCAGCACGCTGCCAGGGGGATCCCTGTTACGCACCAAGAAGGGAGTTCCCCTGTTGCGCAGCGTGGTGCATGCTTCGGCTTTTTTTTTCCACACTGAAAAATAGTTCCCACCCAAAATGACCAAGTCAGATGGTCAGTCAGATGAGGGGAGATGCCCAAGTTTGACCTGGGGGTGGCATATCCCTTTAAAGGAATAGAAATGTTTTTACAATCTGAACCTTATTTTGTTAATAAAACAACGTCATGTACTCACCCATAGCACTTTGGTGTCATTTGGTAACCTGGGAAATCCCAGGCTGCTTTCGTTCGTTCCGATCTGAAAGACAGCCTGGCGACTATGGCAAGCGAGCTCTCCCGATTCTGGGAGCCAATCAGAGAGCGGGGAGGGGTGGCAAGACGGTGACGCGCACTACGTGACAAACGGAAGCTTGTAGTTTGAACTGACAACTGACATCACTGGCTATGGGCTACGTATACGCCAAATGATAGACATTCGTAACGCCCAATAAACGGCCGTTGGCGATCGTAAACCACACCTCCGGTACAAGATATTTCGAAGATGGCTCCCAGACCATACCTCACTTGTGATATGGTCAGGTGTAAACCAGGCAAGTCATTTGGAGCATGTTTAATTTGTAGTTTAGCGATATCTGTAACGTGAGTGGTCGGGGCATATGGTTGCGGTCACCAAATAACACAAACTTTAGCACTTTTCAAACCACAGGAGCTCGATGTGTCAGGCTATAGTTCCGCTGGACTCAAAAGCGGCCTGAAACCCGATAGTTTCATTAGATTACGTCATCATGACTATATAGGCATAACAAACCAATTCAATGCAAACAAACAATAACTGTGTTTTGGCTACTTACTCTACTGAAAGTTGCCCGTGTGGTCTGGCAGGCTTTGGCTGGCTCCTCTAATTCAACTTCGGAACACGAAAAAATGTTTTTATTACACCACGGTTCATCATGGCACGAATATCCTCCAGAGTTGACAGACACAAATTTCTGTTATCATCACCCAGACGTTCATCTCCTGGCCGCAAATCCCACTCGAGACAACAAAGGCATTCTTCCTCTGTTGCCATCGACATACAATGTCCACATAAACACCACCAGGTACTGTCTTTTCATAGACAGGCCGTCGCTTGCTCTTCTCTGGTGTGCTCCTCCTCAAACTGTCTCCGCTTCCTTCTTCGTAATACCTCCTCATCCGTATACTCAAAACGATAGGGACGGCCATCATACTCAAATAACTCCTCTTCAGTCTCAAAGACCGAATCTTCAGCCATGTCTCACTTGCAACAGAAAAGTTGTTTATCTGCTGTGAATGCGCGCATGCACATGTCTTTGATGATGACGTAATCTAATGAAACTATAGCTGGGTATCGGGTTTCAGGCCGCTTTTGTCTCCAGCGACACTATAGACTGACACATCAAGCTTCTGTGATTTGAAAAGTGCTAAAGTTTGTGCACTCACGTTATGGATATCGCTAAACTACAAATTCTACGGACATGCTCCAAATGACACCAAAGTACAATGGGTGAGTACATGACGTTGTTTTATTAACGAAATAAGGTTCAGATTGTAAAAATGTTACTATTCCTTTAAGAGCAACAAAAATATTTTAGACTTTACAAGATTGCCTTAATAGATTCTATGAAGATCTATGACATAGAGTTACATTTTGAAAATGAACAAACAAACATAAAATAAAATAAATTTTAATTAAATACTCAATTATTTTCAAAAATTGAGTCGCATCAGAGGGCTCAAAGAGCAGCATGCAGCTCCGGAGTCGCTGTTTGCCGACCCCTGTTATAGATGCATTAATGTAACTTTTCTGGTGGAGGATCCGTCAAATGCTTTTTTTCATGGAGATGTTATTGCTTTGTCTGGAATGTTTCACAGTATGGCATTAAACTTTTCTATCTTCATAGAGACCAAGCCAAACCAAGTTACAGGTCAGATCTGTGGAGAGGTGACCCCGCTCACTGTCACTGGTCTGTTTTTCTACATATTTTTGAGCTATAAAACCACCTGTAATTGAATAAATGTAATGTCGAGCTGTTTAATGTCATAGTGTGGAACATTTTCAGCAGAGCAATGACATATCCATAGAAATAAGCAGGTGACGGACCCCCAACCAAAAAGTTACTTAGTGCACTTTTAAACAATTCTGTAAAGGAAAGGTTGTACAGTGGTACCTCACCTTACGAAATTAATTCGTTCCAGAAGTGGTTTCGTAACGTGAATTTTTCATAAGTTGAGTAGCTATTTCAATGGAAAAAGCCTGATTCGTTCCAAGGCCCCGTTCCAAGTTGTTGTTGTTTTTTTTATAGTGTAACTTTTTTTTATAGTGTAACATTGTGTTCTGCGTAGAGACTGTAAACCCAGGACTAAACCTGGACTATACCAGGTCTAGACGAAGCAGCACCGGTGTACCTCACGAGGCTGAGGCGAGCAGCGACTGCGTGCGTGGGGGGAAGGGGGAGGGTGTGAACACGTGTGTGCGCGGACACGTGTGATAGCGCAGCATGACCCGGCGCGGGGCTGCGCGCAGAGACCCGTGCTCAAACCGTGCCAGGTCTAAACCAGGTCTGAACCAGGTCTGAACCAGGTCTGAACCAGGTCTAAACCACCGCATGCGGGTCTATTTCCTGGTTTCGTTTCGAGTCACGGCTGAGGCGAGCAGCGAGGGGGACCGCACGCAGTCTGAGCGCATGAACGCATGCAAGAGCCGCGGTGGTCTAGACCTGGTTTAGACCTGGTTTAGACCTGGTTCAGACCTGGTTTAGACCTGGTTTAGACCTGGCACAGTTTGAGCACGGGTCTGGTGCTCGCAGCCCCGCGCCGGGTCATGCTGCGCTATCACACACGTGTCCGCACTTCTCCGCCCTCCCCCTTCCCCCCACGCTTCACTATTAATACATTTTGTTGAAAATCTATGAAAGTTTGAGTGTTTAAACGAGAGACAAATGTGAGAAAACTTTAAATCCAGTCTGAGAAAAGCGTATGTGTGTGGCTGAGCGCATTATTTGAATTTTTGAGATTTCGCGTTTCGTAACTTGAATTTTCTTTCGTATCTAGAGACCAAAATTTAACGTGAAGGCGTTTCGTAACTTGAAATTTTCGTTTGTTGGGTCTTTCGTAAGGTGAGGTACCACTGTATTCATTCATTCATTCATCTTCTTCCGCTTTTTCCATTTTCTGGGTTGCGGGGGCAGCAGTCCAAGCAGTGTTCTGCTGCCCAGAACACAATGCACCAGCCCCCATGAATCCTCCCGTGGGTGGTGGGTCCACAGGAGGTACCACTGTATATTATTTGATTATATACTAATTATGGTATCACTTAGTTTCTGTGTAATTTTTACAACCATACTAACGTTGTGTGAATTTTGCCAATTTCCTCTACTTTTATGCAAACAAAATCACATGGGGGTCTGGAGAATCAGTGCTAAAACTTGTACAAATATCTATGCTTATTTTGGTCTTGGAAAAAAGTCAACTGGAGTTCTTATCTAACTTGTTTAAACTTACCCATGTCTTATCTGTAACAGTACCACAGTTTCTTATAGTATTGAACGTTAAAGCTCTTGTTGGATGCTGATGAATGGGATAACAGAAGTGCCTCCATATCAGGGAAGCTTATCCAGATCATATACAGTGGGGCTAAAAGCTAATATACTACAGTATATATGTGAATGCAGTGAAAAAACTCCAAGGATATATCTACTTTTGTATCATCTACTTTTGTAACTTTTAGCTCACCTCAAAGACACATTTTTACTTAAGTGAACAACTTCGGTGAGGTCTCCATGTACTTTCTCATCAGTTCTTTGTTTTTCTGTTTGAAGACTGTATTATTATTCTTGTCTTCTCTTCAGGGCTGTTGCTCTCTGCCACATCAGCTTTTTAAACAGCCTTTAAAATTGTTGCTTTGCAAACCCACATTGTATGTTTGTGTGTGCATACTGTATATATAAGTAGTAAATTTTATTCAGACTCATTGCTACTGTACAAAACAGTTTTTCTATGTTATGATTTTTTTGATACATTTCAATTTTATGTGTCACTCACTGCTTTTGTTTTTCTGACACTATCGGGCCTAAAAAGGAACACTGAACAATTGTGAATATTTAAAAGGGATTTGCTAAAAATGTTGTTATTAGTAAAAAATATTTAAGGTAGTTCATTTTTTCTCATTTCTCTTTCTACACCTGGCACTTGGATGCATGTTTATGATTTTTTAATGATGATTTTTTAAAATATTGGACTAAAGGGCCTGTAACACTAATTATAAATCATTTTACTGTGAGCGCTTAGCATGCTAGTTAAGCATGCTCTGGCCTCCGAAAGTTGACAAAAACGAGTATAAATACATCACAGTGACTAACTAGGATGCTTTAATGTACTGATTCTGTTTTTCACATTTTAAGACCACAAAAAAAAAAAAAACACGGAGCGCTTAGCTTGAGTCGATTTTCTATTTTAAACTTTACACTGCATCCAAAATGGAAGTGGGGCGTCCTGTTGTGTAACCAGTTTATTTACAGGGAAAACCCAACAACAGCGGAGTGCAATGTCTGGTACAGTACTTTGTTGTTGCATAATGAAGACTCAGACCTCAGTTTTATTTCAGAGTTGCACATCTCCTTGAATAATGAATGAATTAGCACTAGTGACCTGATTTAGAAGGACTATGAATACTGCAGTTTATATAGAGAAGATCTGCTTTAGTTTTGACCTTTGTTCTTGTACTTATAACTGGATATGTCTTATAATTACACGTAACTTGTATCATGATATAAGTTACATCTTCTGTCTTTGAAGTGAAAGGATTTGTGTGCATGTTACGATATCGATGCCCATTTGTACTTGTGCTGTGATCAAAGGGTTTTCGTGGCTGCACTGGGTCCTCAGGGAAGTGTTTATTTTTAGACACAAAGCGATGCATTAATTTGATCAAAGTGGATTTGGAATGAGATTTAAACAAGGCCCATAGGTTGTAACGAAATATGTGACCTTTTCTCTGAGTTTTATCTGATATTCCTGGGTTTAAGTTCAGTGTGTTCTCATTAAAACACACAGATGGCCAAATATTAAGAGTTATTGGCAGTAGAGCAAACATGAATCATTCTCTTACTTTCCTATCAGTGAAATGGTACCTTTAGTTATAGGGTTATTAAAACAGTGTACAAAATAGATCATTATGTTTGTATTTTTATGCTATTCAAATGATTTGGGATTGCCATCGGGAATGTGCTGAACATAATGTGGTTTTGGGGGCCCATATTATTTTCTGATCTCTGTTATAAAATAAAATCTGGAGTTGTGTTTTGTTGCATTCACAAATGTTTAACACACAAGTCCTGCATATTTAGTTTCAGTTTTACTCTCAAATAGAAAACACTTTGTTCCATCTTGTGATGTCATGTCATAATACAGGAAGTCCCCCACTGTGTTTTTAAACTCCACACACCTTCACTAGAATCATGCGAATAATTTCAGCCCTGGAATTGCTAACCTCTACTAAACAAAAGGCAAAAGGTAGCTGTTAACATGAAAACTACCGCCTCGTGACATCACAAAGTGGAATGCAGTATTTTGCGCTTTGGAGATGTACACAGACTAATAATAAAGGTTCACTCAAACATCCAGGTAAGATTTTGAGGCAGTAACATTATAACAGAACAGTTCACAAGAGTCAATTTTGCGTAATAAAGGATCTTGAAGTTTAAATATGACACTAAACATAATAAATAAAAATAAATATCATTTAATCCCTTGTTTAAAATTTTATTGATATTCTAAATCAAGCAATCTGTTAAATGTTTCAATACATCTCCCTCCTTAGCTGTAAGCTCCTTTCCTTTTGCTCTAATTGAGAGAAGAGAGAAGTGACTTTATTGATCTCACACTGGAGAAATTCTTCTCTGCATTTAACCCATCCTGTTATCAGGAGCAGTGGGCAGCACATTACTGCGCCCGGGGAACATCTCCATGATCTTCTTGCTTCGGCTTAGTCAGGACCTCAGCTGGAGGATTTTACCTGGAGCATGTTTTGGGTTGATGGGGGAAACCAGAGTGCCCGGAGGAAACCCACCCAGACATGGGGAGAACATGCAAACTCCACACAGAAAGGCCCGGGCGACCCGGGGATCGAACCCAGACCATGCATGCAAACTCCACACAGAACACGCACGGAAAGGCCTGGGCGACCCGGGGATCGAACCCGGAACCTTCTTGCTGTGAGTGCTAGTCACTCAGCTACCGTGCCGCCAATTGTTTTCCTACAACATCCAGGTTTTAATTTATTCAGTCTATGTAATTTCTCTCTCCTTTAACTTCTGGATTAATGACATGATGATCTACAAAAAAAAATAAAAAAATTCACGCTACTTATCTTCTTATTTCCTTGTCTTTTGCACAAGCTTTCAGGCAGTCCAGAGTTTAGAGGTAAAATTATTGACAATTTGTGCTGCTTTTAATTAGCCCCACCATTTGGACTCTTTAAACTTTCATTGACGGTCATCAAAGCCAGAGTGTGTGTGCATTGTAATCATCATAAACGACATTGTTACGTACAGAAATGGGTAAACCCCCCACCAGAGCCCCATCTCAAAGTGACCTCCATTAACAACGCTGGAGGCATCTGGCTGTGAAATGAGCACGGCGGCGGACAGGAAAAGCGCTACGGAAGTGCCTCACTCCTCTCTGCTCCAATGTAAAATGCTTAGTGATATTTAACACATGATGAAAATGATACATAACCCCGATTCCATTGCTGCGGCTTCGAGTGCCACGGGCTGTAAAAATATCAAATTATAATGACCTTATCATAATGTGGATGACTGGAAGAGCAGTTCGGGCCATACACGTTTTGGGTTCATAAGATAATAGAGCTGAATGTGTAATTATAAAATCCTTATAGCTTTATTGGTTATTAGCATGTTTTGTGGTAATAATTGCAGCAGTTATAGAAGTTACATCTCGTGTCTTACAACCAAATGGGTTAGGGTTAGGGTTATGTTCTGATCAGATCTTGACCTTTGAGACTGGAATGTTTCTGATGTTTCTGCACTATGCAGCTTTTCGCTTTTGGGTCCATCACATTTCTTGTTTCTACAGCTCTGGAAAAAAATAAGAGACCACTGCACTCTCTTCTGAAATCAGCATCTCTACATGTATTACAGCCATTCCATTCCAGCGTCTGTTGAATTCCAACACAAACACAAAGCTGAGCTACTTCAGTTCTTGCACCAGGAGTGGAATAAAGTCACCCAAGAACAATGTGAAAGACTTGTGGAGAGCATGCCAAGACGCATCAAAACTGTGATTAAAAATAAGAGTTATTGCACCAAATATTGATTTCTGAACTCTTAAGTGTAAACATTAGTATTATGTTGTTTTAAAATGAATTTGATCTTGTTTCTTTGCATTGTTTGAGGTCTGAAAACATGTACATTTTTTGTCATTTTCTGCAAATAAATGCTCTAAATGATAATATTTTTATTTTGAATTTGGGGGGAAATGTTGTCAGTAGTTTATAGACTCAAACAAAAATGTTCCTTTTGCCCAAACAGATTTTAAAAACAGATTTTACTACTTATTTGAATTTTGCTGTGGTCTCTTAATTTTTTTCCAGAGCTGTATGGATATGCCATTGCTCTGCCTGGAATGTTCCGCTGTATGAGATTAAACAGGTCTATCTTACATTTATTCAATTACAGGTGGCTTTATAGCTCAAAAATATCTAGAAAACAGGCATTCTGACTGCGAGCAGGATGGCCTTTCCAAAGATCTGACCTGTAACTTGTGTTAAAGTGGCGTTTTCTGTTTGAAGAATTGAAGAATTCAGCCTAAATATGGAGGGTTTGTGTGTTAAACATGTGTGAATGAAACAAAACACAACTGTGGGTCTGTTTTGAGTTCATTATGGGCCCTTTAAATCTATGTTTTGCAAGTGTGTCAATTTGTACATGTGCTGGTACATTTCAACTACATATTCTAGATATGTTAATTCCTGACCCATTTCTCCACTTTGTGTAATCTTTCATTACACAACAGGAATCCCTCTCGCACCGTTCCTAAAATTAGCCCTGTATTTTCCCACATGGGCCTATTGTATGTCATGAGCTTGGACATGCCTCTGACAGCAAGCAGGCAGGAGGGGTGAAAGGTTGAGAGGTTTATCTGCGTGTGCCAGTAATTCTTTAAGGCACTGGCAGCAGTACAGGCACTTAGCATCAATAATTAGCTCACTATAGACTGTCAATACTCTTCCCTGAGATATAGGAGGTCATAACCAAATGCCTGGGGAATGCTTGACTCACTGCCAGACCTCAAACAGTCAAATAAATCATGCTGGGTGTGAGTATTGCATAACCATTTTCAAAACCGGTTTTCCATTTCTTCCATTTGTATCAAAACATACAAGTAAATGGCGAGTGTGCAAGCAAATCAACAAATCAAAATTACACCATACAAACTGTTTAGTGAACTGTCTGTGCCTTGCTTGTGTCAATGGAGATGCGGATGTTACGCAGTATGTATAGCATTGCAGTTGTGTCCGTGGAGACAAGCAGGTGGCAGCTCCAGGCCAAGTTATTCCCTGACCAATAGAACCAGAAACTTCCCCTTTTTTACAGGTTAACCTCCATGTTTGTTTTTGACACAAACTGGACTTGCATCTCTCTGATTGGTTCATCTCCTTGTCAAGTTTTGCTAAGGAGTGTGGTTCTGTTTGGCCAGGTAAGCTAAGTTACACTGCAGGTGGCTGAGTGAGTTTGCATGTTCTTCCCGTGTCTGGGTGGGTTTCCTCCGGACAATCTAGTTCCCCCAACCCAAACCCAAAAACATGCTCCATACAGTAGGTAAGCTTAAGCAATGAGATCATGGAGATGGGTCCTCGGGCGCGTGAAAGATGAGCCGCCCACTGCTCCTGAAAGGATGGGTGAAATGCAGAGAAATAATTTCCTTACAGGGATAAATAAAGGATAATAAAATAAATAAAAATAAGGTCAGATCTACGGAGAGGTGACCCCACATTTATTAAAGGTCCCATGGCATGAAATTTTCACTTTCTGAGGTTTTTGAACGTTAACGTGAGCTCCCCTACCCTGTTTAACCCCCCCCCCCCCCCATGGCTAAAAGTTGCGAAATGTGTAAACTGAGCATTTGCTATCCTTTTCTGCGTTTGGAAAAAAAGACAGCCCAAACGGGCGATTCTGAACAAGGGAACTTTCTGACGTGACACTCAGGGAAAGGTTTCCGTCCCCGTCTGGATGTCTACCCACCGTCTCTGGAAATCACCCCCAGAGAATTTGGACAGCAAACAAGCTACGGAATGCGAGATGCGTTTTTTTATTTGCCTGGAGACACGTGAGAGTGTTTCCAGGCTCGGATGTCCTTTATCCGAGTCTCTGAACCTCTGAAACAGTAGTGGTTTAATTTTATTTAAACCACTACTGGAAATAGTGTTTTTTTTTTTATGGAAATTGTCTCCTATCTTCCTCCGCGCTTAAACACGGAAGTGGGGCCAGCGCACCAGCGCACCGCCAATCCAGGAAAAAAGCGGGGCATTTGGCCACAACCCACCCGCTGCACTGTCCTCCTCATTTGCATTCAAGTGATAACGCCCAGAATAAAGTGTTTCAGAGACATATTTAGCCTCATGAAGACAGTCAGTCATATCTCATGCACTGAGGCTTGATTTTGAAGAAGGATTCATTTACAGTATTAGGGAACCATTAAGGTGCCATATAAAAGCATCAAGAAGTACCATGTCATGGGATTTTTAAGAATGCATGTTAGCAAGAAAAAGCCCTGTATTTGAATAAATACAAGAAAGATAACTTCAATTCCATACTATGAAACATTTCAGGCAAAGCATGTAGACAAGTAGGCGGTGCACCACAACAGAAAAAGTTACATAGTGTCGCTTTAACTAAAATAAATTTCACTGTTGAGCTCTGTAGACTTGAAAGAAGCTAATTTTACTACCTGCTGTGTTGTGAACAATTATGAGCATCTGTAGTATTGAAAGTCAGTGGTTTGAGTCCAGGCTGTTCTCTTGGGCATAAGAAGAGTGTCATATAAGAGTGACAAGACCAGGAGGAGGATATAACCCTGAGTGAAGCGACAGGCTGCGTAATGTGTTATCATTGATAAACAGAGAGGTGAGGCTGGGACACAGACACAGCAGGTACAGCACCGAGATGACTGAACAGCTGAAGGGAGGAGCATGGGAGGGGATGGAAAATGAACAATTTACCGAGAAAGATGCTGAATACACTCAGTAAGGATGTTAGGGGATGTCAGGATAAGATAGCAATTTGCAACTAATACAGTATGGTAGTAGTAATATAATAACTAATATTGAAAATGATGGGTAAAGTGTAAAATGGTTCTACATTTGACATGCTTCAGTGCTGACAGGGACTTTTCAGGACTACATCACCTGATGAGTGTCTAGTTTGGGAGTACAAAGATGGAGGATTGGTCTATTGTTCATTATGGATATATTATAACCATGAGCAAAAATACAGCAGAATGACGTAAACAATGAAGTTGTGCATTTATAAATTGCATCTCTGCAGATATTTGGGGGAACAGTTATCAAGAGAAAAACAATAGTGGCTTGATCTATATATTAGGTTAGACTTACAAGAATTAAAGCTCCTATAATACCCAGAATTGACTCTTGTGAGTTTTAAGCCAGGTTATGATGTTGTTACCTCATTGAAAATGTACCCGGAGTTGTGTTTTGTTCCATTCACACATGTTTGAGTAACAATTTATTATTAGTCTGTCTACATCTCTAAAGCTCAAAATGCTCTATTCCACAACATGATGTCATGAAATAATAGTTCTTAAGCTAGTAGCTACTTTTTATCTTATAGACTGGCAGTTCGAGAGTGTTTCCAGTTTGAGAGAAGAACTCAGGGTTTGTGTGTTAAACATGTGTTAATGAAACAAAGCACAAGTCCAGGTATGTTTGTGATGAGGAAACATTAGAACAGAGATCAGAAAATAGTGTAATAGTGTAAAATAGTGTAATATTTTTTGGAAAGTGCCCTTAAGTGAATGGTGTGTGTTAAATAATCTCTGAACACTGGACCTCCCCTATTGGACACCGGTGACAGGCTGATAGGAGGGTGGCGAGTCAGGTCCTGTCATTGCTTGGCTGGACTGATTGGATTGCGCTTGTCTCAGTTGGAAAGGCAGCGATTACAAACAGATAAACAGTGTGAGTGCCACTGAGCGGAGGTTAGCCAGCGCCCGCTTCAGTCTCCAGTGACAGCCCGTGAGATGGAGAGTGTGAGAAAGTGGTGGGCACAAAAACACAAACTTTCAAGGCAAAAGTCCATTTGCTGGACTCAGTGGAGATAGATCGGGTCATATCAGTTTTGTTTTAAGAAATTGATAGCGGGCCTGTTTGAATTGGGGGATGTTTTATGTCAGATGCCCTCCTGCAAACTTAAAGAATAGACCAGGCTTGACTTCTGGAGAGTTGGGCATTTAATCAAATTTTTACTGAAATTTTAGTGAGCAGTATCATTTGTCAATTTTTGTTTTTTTTTTTAATCAAGGGCTCTACAGCCAGTGCTTTGTCAGTAAATTAGGATATTGTTTTATGCTAAATTACCCATTTTTCTTTAGTTTTTGATAATAAAATAATTAACGAAATAGAAAAAAAAAAGATTATCAATTATTTTACCATATTGCCAAGGCCTGCTTTGCAAAAATAAGTTGTAAATAATGCAGCACAATCTTTTTTTTTTTAGCTACATTCATAATAAATGTTCAGACAGGCTGGTTTGGTTGGATATTTGTGTATATTAAAACTGAGAGATGAGATTAGACGAAACGCTCCAATATTTGTCAGGAAGACAGATGGTCTTATTTTTGCAATAAGTACCGTTTTGACTTTGTCTCTAAGAATCATTTTGTTGATTGATCATTCTATTGAGAGCTCAATGTGTTGGAATAGTATTTCACACTAAACAAATTTAATTTTCCACTAAATGCTTTGTATCTTTTCATTGTAGAAGGCAACTTTTGACTTGTAATCATTCTTGGTCAAATGTTGCAGTTGTGATATGGATCCACTCAAATCAATTATATTTGTCTTGTCCCTTTGCAGACCTCTGAATGAAAATGTAACAAAATCTCGCTTTTACTTTTTAAGCTAATTTGCAAACAATACAACATACTGTACCACTATCACTACATCTTCTTCTGGCATGTTTTGCACTTCTGCTGCCCTCCCCCTGGGTTAATAATGAAGAGGAATATGTGTGGAGTGCTGGTGGGGGAAGGACAGGCCCTGTTAACTTGGCTCACTGGCAAGTCCCAATGACAAGAGGCTTCACGGGCCATAAACCTGGAGGGATGAGGGAGAGTCCAAAATGGCCGACCGTCTCAATTTTATGCCAGACTGCCTTTCGCCTTCGTCTCATTTTTGCTGCCCTTGTGCGTATGTGTGTGGGGATGTGTGGTTATATTATTCACAAGACCACTTCTTCATAGATTTCACGACTTGTTCTTTATTTTATTATTTCATAAGCAAACTCAATTGAAATTTCAAAAGAGATATGCCTGCTGTCGCCATGGTTTACACGATTTGGTATAACATTTTGTTCTGTATTGTTTACTTAAATTCTAAAATGATCCTAATGATTAAGGAGCTGTAATAGTGCAACATGTAACTATTCTGGAGAGGGATTCATCCACCTGCTTGTCTCCATGGAGATGTTATTGCTTTGCCTGAAATGTTCCACAGTATGCCATCAGATTTATCAACGTTAGATTTATTCAGTCTGGTTTTAACAAATATTTTTATAGCTCAGAAACACCAGATTGTGGAAATATGGAGATATTAATCCAATATTGTGGAAAATTCTATGCAAAACAATAACATCGCCATGGAGACATGTTACAATGTGTGTCTTTTAACAGAATATAATTAATTGTGAAGGAGTAATAGTACAATTGCAATTGCTACATTGCCTTTGCCCTTCATTACAAGCAGAAGATGTGGATATCAGAAGTTGTTCAGTATTAAGTGTATTAATCTGTAGGATGTGTGGCTTCATGTGCGTGTCTGTGCTGTTCCATATTCACTTCATTATGATTGCTGCTGGCACACCAGGTCACACTTATCAACACGGGCTTATTCACTCTTTAATTGCCTCATTTAATTTGTTCACATTTAGTCCTGAACAATGTCAACCTGCTGCAGATGAACACTATTTGCTCCAAGGACATGAGACATACTGTACACCACAGCACCATGACACCGTATCATTACATGAATCCTGTTTGTGAGTGACTGATACAGGTGGCTTAAGTCGGTAGTGACATTGTGGATTAAATATTATATTCAAAGGGACTGGACAAAAAGTAAAGGAAATGACATCTCACTTATCATAATCATTTATTGTACTCAAGCTGCATTAAAGGTCCCATGGCATGAAATTTTCACTTTCTGAGGTTTGAACGTTAATGTGAGCTCCCCTACCCTGTTTAGGGCCCCCCCCCATGGTTAAAAGTTGTGAAATGTCTAAACTGAGCATTTGCGATCCTTTTCTGCGTTACAAAAAATCGGAGCTCAAACAGGCGAGTTTGAACAAGGCACCTTATGGACGTCAGATCGAAAAAAGAAATGCAAATGCAGTTCCACCCCCGTCTGTCTGTACTCAGCGTCTCTGTAAATCACGCCCAGAGAGTTTGGACTGCGAATGCGCTAGGCAATGCGAAATGCGTTTTTTTATTTGCCTGGAGGCACGTCCGAGTGTTTCTAGGCTCGGAAGTCCTTTATCTGAGCCTCTGGACCTTTGAACAGCAGTGATTTAATTTTATTTTATGTGGAAATGTGTTTATTTTTCAATGGAACGCTTCACATCTCTCCCCCGTGCAAAAACAAGGAAATGGATCAGCTGTGGGCTCTGAGCTCTGAGCGGAGCGTTTGGCCACGCCCCCACCCTCTACTATTGGCCAGCTGTTTTCTCCTCATTTGCATTCAAGCAACAACGCCCAGAATAAAGAGTTTGAGAGAGATATTTATGACTCTTTCTCATCTTATCTCTGTTTCTCATGCACTGAGTGTTGATTTTGAAGAAGGATTCATTTACAGTATTAGGGAACCATTAAGGAGCCATATAAAAGCATCAAGAAGTACCATGTCATGGGATCTTAAAGTAACATTTCTAGCAGGGGGATCACTTGCATGTTTACAATGAGATGTTGTTGCTTTGCCTGTAATATGCCACAGTATAGCATTAAAAGGATATATTGGATTCAATTATAGCATTTTTATAGCTCAATTGAGGACAGATTTATTCATTGTCATACTTTGAAACATTTTATAAACTTTTTTTTTGTATTATTAAAATGTATCTAATTTCTTTACTTATGCTAAGGGACTTCATATATCATATGGAATTTGTGCTTGATTGAGTACGTCACAGATTAATTTATAGCCAAAGTGTGTCCAAAATGAATACCAGAGGGATTAGTTTGTAGTTTTAGTACAGCTATACCTAAACTAATTGTCTGCCAAGTTGTACAGTTTCAGGTTGTCACTATCAGCCTCTGATAGCCAATCACACTTGCACCTTAATCACCCTTGTACTATTTTAGGTGTCCATTAGGGATTCTTTATACGTTCTACCATTATCACTTTCTCCTGTGTTAAATCTGACCAAACATTATGTGCATGCCTTCTCCTCTTTGTCAGTCATTTTCACTTATTATTAAAGAGCTTGTCCCTCTCCAAAGTTCCCAAGTTCATCTGGGCTATTTAAGGTAAGGCCCTGTGCACTTTTCCTTCCAGCCTCACTGTGCAGTGTATGTGTATATGTGTGCTTGTCCCTGTGTGTGTGTATCTGTGTATCCGTGTATGTGTGCATACCTGTGTATGTGCACCCGTGTGTGAGTACCTCATTGTGGAGTCCAGTGCTGGTACAAGCCTCATTAAGATTGATGAGGAGCGCCCAATGTCATGGCTGGGTTAGCAGCCCATTGGCGAGCTACAGTCGCCCCTGTGCTGCGCTCAGGGCTCAGAGACGCACCACATAATTATCTGGTTAAACGTCAAATGAACAGGCTAATTTATTCACCTGGGTTATTTATGAGCCTGGGTTGGGATATAAATGTTTCCTCACTGACCGTTAAAACAGGAAAAAGAACACACTCTGAGGTGAAGGATGCTCATAATGCCAGCCATCAAGACAACAGCAAATACAATGGGATTTTAAAGGGTCCATATTTCGCCATTTTGTGATCTATGTTATAATGTTGTTTCCTCATCACAACCATACCTGGAGTTGTGTTTTGTTTCTTCTCACATGTTTAGCACACAGACCCGGCATATTTAGGCTGAGGTCTTCTCTCAAACAGAAGAAACTCTGTTCAGATTGTAAAAAATTAACGACTTGAATCTACCTACCCTGAATTATATTGTGATCAATATCAAATGCATGGAGTTTATACTTAGACTTAGACAAACTTTATTGATCCACAAGGGAAATTATTTGAACACAGTTGCTCACTCATCACAATATAATAACAAAGAGTAAGAAATCAATGGTATTCATAAATTCGAAATAAGTAGCAACAAAGATAGCAAGAGACAGGTGTCAAATAAGACAATGATATAAATAAATGTATATGTACAAGTCAAAATAAAATAGAAAAACATGTAATAAAATATTAATTCACAGCTAAGAGACAAGAAAGACAAGTGCAACAATGATATGATGATTGAAAGGACATAAGGTTATCCTTTACATAAGATTGAGTTGTTGTACAGTTGTAGGGAGTATTATCTGTTACATAAAGGTGAGTTGTTGTACAACTGTATGGAGAATGGTATGAAATAGAGGTCTGCGCCTGCAAATCCCACAAGATGGGGATGTTCGCTTTCTTTCTCACGAAAGGTCTTTTCATTGGCTTGGGAAAAAAAAAATGTGCGCACATAATTCCTTAAAGGGATATGCCACCCCCAGGTCAAACTTGGGCATCTCCCCACAGTCCAGAGACTAAAATAAGTGGTGGAAAGCGTTTTCCTGGTCACCCAGCCATTGTCCGAGTCTGTCAGCACTGACCGCCGCGGTATCTGCAGCTACTCCGCGTTAGACTGGAGTCTAACGGCGCCAGAGAAAGATTTCGGCCAAAAGGAATTAATTTGCTCGATGCGTTTCCCAATTACTTTCTGTGTAGTGCGCATTCATACCGGGAACTATTTTTCAGTGCGGAAAAAGAAAGCCGAAGCACACACCACGCTGCGCAACAGGGGAATTCCCTTCCTGGTGCGTAACAGGGATTCCCCTGGCAGCGTGCTCTGTGCTTCGGCTTTCTTTTTCCGCACTGAAAAATAGTTCCCACCCAAAATGACCAAGTCAAGCTCTCCGTGTTGATTTGCACATTTATTTGCACTCGATATGAATGCGCACTACACAGAAAGTAATTGGGAAACGCATCGAGCAAATTCATTCCTTTTGGCCGAAATCCTTCTCTGGCAACGTTAGACTCCAGTCTAACGCGGAGTAGCTGCAGATACCGCGGCGGTCAGTGCTGACAGACCTGGACAATGGCTGGGTCACCAGAAAAACGCTTTCCACCACTTATTTTAGTCTCTGGACTGTGGGGAGATGCCCAAGTTTGACCTGGGGGTGGCATATCCCTTTAAGTGGTATCTTGGTGACATATTTATTGTTCACCCATACAAAACATTAAATAGCCCTACATTTGAGTGCCCTATCATCTACATCAGTGTTTCCCAACCATGGGTACAAACACCCCTAGGGGTACGCGAGCACACTGCAGGGGGTACTCGGCAGTGTCGCTGCCAGGTGCAGGGGGAGATTTTTTAGAATTTTTAAATTCTAATTTGAGTAAATTTGAGTTAAAGAAAAGAGAGAAAATGCATGAGAATAAAATGTTCTAATTAAGGAGATGAAATAAAATTATTTTCACGGAGAATTATCAACACGTATGAGTGAGGGGGACTCGAGGTATGACAAAAAGGCTCAGGGGGTACACAAGACAAAAAAGGTTGGGAAACACTGATCTACATGACGTGACACAGTTGTTCGATGGAGCAGAATCTCTCTCACATCGAATTTGCCTATTGTGGCTGCCGTGTCAACTCCGACCGGCGATGCTGTTATGTGGACAGAGATCCGCAGCAACAAAATGAACACATTTCACCACGGTCTTTTCCTTTAGAGCATCTGTCACGTTTTGCTGTTTCCTCTAATCTCCAACACTTGTTGTCCTTTCAGGACAGTACATGCATGCCGATTCAGGCCGGATGTGCCTGATTTATGGCCGTTGTATGTCAGAACCTTTTCGCATGTATCACAACATGCAAAGTTCAGCTGATTTCCCCCACCGTATACAAGCAAAAAAGACTTCCAAATGTCTGATTTCAGGATTTTTTGATGATGAATGTACCACTCTTTAAAGAACTTACTTCTGAAGCACTGTGAGATTCATGAGAGGTGTTCTGTTCTTCTGCCATGTCTTCGAAGCTCTATCAAACACGGGCAAGGGGAAAGGAATTGTCTTAAATGTGTGCGAGATTAGACCACTTCCGCAAGTTTAGGCTGCTTAAAATGTTTTTATTAATGCCAAATACAATATCAAGCACAAATGATGTATGATAGGCATAGATTAATCATTAGTATATCTTACTTTACACTCCGCAATCACCTTTCAAAATGTGTCCCACCCCGCACTGTTTTGTGTCAGGTCCCTCGGATGCAGGGCTCTAGTATGAATGTAGTCCTGTATCTCTCACTCTTTGAGTAGAGCTGTAGGAGCCTGTTGGAGAATGAGCTCCTCTGTCCCTCTATGGTCTGGTACAGTGGATAAGCAGGAGTGTCCATGATGGAGAGCAGTTTGTCCAGTGTCCTCCTGTCCCTAGGGTGACCACCGGCATGAAACAGGAAAGGAGGACACTTGTGTCCAAAAAGTGAGGACACCTTGTTTTTTTTGTTTTGTTTTGTTTTCCCTCGGGGGGATTATGAATAATATATGAAGTCAACATATATTTATTCACATGGAACACCCATCAAAAAGAAAAATGTGGCAAATTATGGTCAAGATGATGTGAACAAAAAACAATATCATCACTAATTCACTGAAAAAACACAGTCTTTGCCCTGCCATCATATGCCATGGCAAAGAAGAAAGAAGAAATGCAGAACTAGTAGTTCTGCATTTCACTTTTAAAAGGTAAGATCTCGCTACCTGGATTTATGTAATTCGCACAAAATCACCAAAATATTATTTGCAATTATGAAAGCCGTAATGTAAATATTGTAACGTATTTTAACTGTCTACATTGAGAGGAAACGTAAGCGAAACCTGTTACGCATGGCACTAAAGAAAACTACATTTTAAGGGACAGTAATAAGGCGATGAAGATGGAAGAAGGAGCCAAGTTGCACCTCAAAGAGTGGCTGATAGCGCAGATAGAGAGCGGACAATACGAGGGGCTGACGGGCTGTATCAGCTGCGCGCGGCGTGCATCGCGAATGTTTGCATACGACACAACATCGCAGAGTAGCAAGTGTAAATAATGGGTGGGGATTTATGACGATTTATGCCAGGGTGGCCGATGAGGGTCCGAAAGGAGGACAAAATGTAAAAAAGGAGGACACGTGACAGACAGACGGCCGGACAGACAGCTCTAAAACCGGACTGTCCGGACGAAATCCGGACGAATGGTCACCCTACCTGTCCCCCACTGTGATAAATGTCTTCATCTCACAGCCGATCACGTAACCAGCTTTACTGATCAGTTGATAAATCCTTTTTCTGGTGCCGTTCCCCAGCAGACCACAGGGAAGTACAGGGCATTGGCAACCACAGGCTAGTAGAAGATCTCCAGTAACTTGCTGCACACAATGAAAGACCTGAGCTCCTCAGGAAGTAGTAGTAGTAGGAAGTAGAGAGTAGAGAGGGAGTAGAGTCATGCCTTTCTTGTACACAGCGTTACAGTTGTCGCTCCAGTTCAGCCTGTTGTTCACATGGACACCAAGGTACTTGTGGCAGTCCACTATTTCCATTGCTTTTGCACCTTCTTCACCTTGTCCTTGTCACCAGAGTTGAAGGCCCACTTCTTCTTATTAGGCAAATCCTTCAGCTGACTGGTGATCCAGGGCTTGTTGGGGTAACAGCGGACATTGTGTGTGGGGATGGCTGTATCATCACAGAAGTTGATGTAATCTGTTATATACTGTTGTCTGTCATGCTGTCGATGTTTATAGCCTGCTTCACTACATGACACAGCGCAGATGCAGACTAACATTAAGTGAGGTCTGTCCAATCACACAGCAGCTCCTGGTGATTTTGAGGCCCTCAGTCAAGCTGGGATTGTTCACCCATGCTTAAAGCCATATAACGTTATGCTGGTGAGCTAAAATTCTCGACGTTTCAAATAGCCAAAACTTATTGATTTTGGTTGTGCCTACACGTCAAAGGTAGACCACAGTATGATCATTTAGCCCTGGGAGTATAGAGCTCCAGAGGCCAATCTAGGCTGCTCAGTGTCTGCAGCCCTGGAAGTGTGGCCTCTGGGCTGCATCCTGGCTGAGTGTGCCCTTGGCAGCCCTGTTTTCAGTGGGGGCTGCCTTTATAACAATTTGAGGTCCATCATTAACCTGCTGGAACAGCCGAGCAAAGAGATGGAGAAAGCTGAATTGTGTGGACAGTACTTTCTTCAGACAGACTTTGATCAGTGGAGGTTCCACCAGAGTATCACCACACCTGTAGGAACCTGGCCTTGGGTTATGCATGGACCAATTGAACATTATAACAATTTAGAAAGTGCCAAGATTTGACGATCCGGAGTATAGAGACCGAATGATCGTTCTTAATCTTCTGAAGCAGCTGCTGCAGCTCAGTGGCGTTCCTAGAGTGATTTGCGCCAAGACAAGACCGTTGTCCATACAAACTCAATTCACAACAACTACATAACATAAAAACAGGGCTCTCAAGTTTTGAGTGGGGTCGTGCGTGAGACTGCGTAATTTTCAAGTGAACAATTTTTCCCGAGGAGCGGGGGTGCGAGTGACTTTTTTTTCGCTGAAAACGCCCGGTGCCTGCATTATCTAACCGAAGCGCTGTGCGCTGCACTTGAATTGCGTAACTAAATTTGCTTGAGAAATGCCATGTGTGGCGTGTGAGCGTGTGAACACGTCGAATTGCATGTGTCACACTCTCAAAGCGTGAGACTTGAGAACCCTGATAAAAACATAAAAAAAGACCAAAGACGCAATTATTTCACATTATAGCCATGTAGGCCTACAGCTATTTAAGAAAGCAAAAGTACACTCCAGAAAAAAATAAAAAATAAAAAAATTCGTTGACATTCGCCAACAACTCTTCCCTGTAGCTAAGCACCATAGGACACGATAAATGTTTGAACGACCATGTATATAGCTTATGCCTTCGTTAATCAATGATGATAGCAACATTTTCGTGCTTGGGGGAAGGGCAAACATGCATCAACAATCACATCAGGGGAGTTTAACTAATACAACATCATCATCATTAAGTCAAACTTGAAGACTAGTCGATAGCCTACCTTTTTCTTTTGCTCGCTTCTCCTCCTCTTCTTTCTGTTTCTTTCAATCTTTTTCGGTCCATCACCACAACTGTTTTGTCATACTGTACACCGTGACCTCCTCAAGACACTGACCGAAATCCGAATGATTACCCCCCGGCCCCTCCCCCTAAAACAAACTCTGTACTGTGCTCGCAGCGTTGCTAGCGCGAGAGGTCAGAGTCAGACTGTCATACCTGAACCATTTCACGCTACTCTGTCTTCACGTAACTGTCTTCACGAGCCAGCACCAGCCCCCCACCCCCCGCACAAGGATCCGCGCAGATCCTTGCTCCGCGCCTCCGCGGGCCGCGCCTCCGCGTGCCCGCGCTCCACACCGTTTTTTTTTTCATCGCCCCCCCCCCGCGATGGCGCTAGGGGCAATTGCCAAGGTGGCCCCCGTCAAAGAACGCCCCTGCTGCAGCTAGACGCTGACAGAAGAATAACTGTTAGCACGGTGCTCAAACATCCATTTGTTACCATGGAGAATCAGCTGAGCCATCATCTTCCATCATCACTTGAGCTGTTATATTCCCCACATTCGTCTGGGGATGTGCAGACAACTTTCTGTCAACAGAGAAGAATTTGTAAACACTTAACATACAGACCGACAGCAGGATAAAAAGGCAGCAGCAAAAAAAAAAAAAAAAAAAAAAAGTAATGTAACTACTTTTGTTTTTATGTTGTATTTTTAATATTTGTTATCTACATAGCAAAATATTAAACCACACTTACAGATAACTAGGCAAACTAAACAAGAGAAACGTGAGTGAAGTTCAAGCCACAAAAAAGGAACAAAAAAAAAAAGAAAACAGTTGTCCATCATCATCATAAGCTCTTTTCTTGTCTCTTTGTAATCAGGAGTCCATTCTTGCCTGTGATTGACTGTTCTCCGTGTGACCTGTATACAACCAAGACCAAATCGGGGAGCTCCTCACGCTATAACGCACGGCTACAGCAGCAGGCTACATTTCCTTGTAAACTTGCCCTGTATTGTAAAAAATATCCAGTAATATCCCAAGCAACGATTGTTTGCAAACTGCTTGCGTTGCTCAAGGCTGGGGCAGAATCCCATTCATGTGTATGTGGTGCAAGAGCGCACCGGTGTGCCCCCGGGGAGAGTGCAGATTTGCCACCTTTGCGAGGTGCTGTCGCGTGCACTTCACTTGTATTTTTTTTCACTGGAGCGGCGTGCACTTGCAGCATTGCAGCTCATCCAATCACAAAGCCTGAAATGTCCATTTCTGCAAGGCGGAACTTAGCTTCATTTTATAAGGTTAACAGATTCACCAGTAAGGCCATATTTTGGTCATTATATTATCACCTGAATGTAGCAACTCGCTGCCTCCTCTCCACTCAACTAGACACTCGACGGGAAATGTGGCGGTGTACCATACCCTGTCTGCCTGCATGTAAGCATGTAGCGCATATTCGCCTGCTGTCATTTGCACGTCAAGGGCGTCTTTAACAGCAAATTTTCAAGCATACATCGTGGGGCGTTTGACGCTATTTGACGCTTTGTATGTGAACACTGCATTACAGTGAGCTGGCCTACCCCCCCACGAATCTGCCTATTAATTTGCCTGCCAGTATGTAGACAGTCCGTGTGCAGCGTATGTAGATCCATATTTTGAGTAGTATTTGTAGGTTTTACATCTCATCTCTGTAAATAGTTTCTATGTTTTTTTTATCACAGTTTCTAACTCAAATCACAAAATTATAAAACTAGAATTGGTTTTCATTTCAGAGCTTCAGATCGCTTGTTCAGTATAAATGTTGTGGGTTGGTCTCAAAGGCTTTCTGTATTATACATTTATGCTCCATCTTTGTGTTTAACCTTTCACTCCCAGCTCAGACCCTATCCATAATAGAAGCGACTTAGTGAGTGTGATGCTAATGTAAAGTGGGGGTTTGATTTTCAGATGTTTCATTATTAATAGTATATGGCTTCAAATACTGGTTAAAATAAAAAGATGTCTTTTTATTGATTTAATGGTGACTGTGCATGAGTGAGGAATTTAAATATCAGCTAGTCAATATTCATCCTACACATTTAGTAACAAAAATATAAAATGGGCTCAATAGTAGTATGTCAGAGCCCACCAACCAGAATCTCTTCCCTGTGTTTCCTTGTGTCCTAGGGCAAGACCCTTCCCCCTCCTTGTTTATCTTGCTTATGCAGTAATGACAGAATGATGATGGTCAGAAGTGCCATTGGACCAGGGCAGCTGTGGCTACAAAAGCAGCTTATCATGGTGATTCAGTAATTCCATGTAAAGTGCTTTGAATATATTTTTTTTAAATTGCTACATAAATCCAAGGCTATATTCATAATCATTACTAAGAATAGGAAATGGAAAAAGAAATCTGTAGTTTGATTAGCTTATACAGAAAACAGAGCGAGATGGAAAAAGTTGATTCGCTGTGGCAACCCCTGAAAAAGGGACAAGCCGAAAGGAGAAGAAGAAGTTTGATTAGCTTATACGGGGAATGAAGTATTGGTAAAACGACTTTGTGAAAGAATACAGTCTTTCATACCTCTAAAGTTCTCTTAAGTTAGTCTGAAAACTTGATTCCTAAACATCTTCCTTTCCAGTGTAGAAGGCTTTAAAAACATAGCCTCTTCGAGCCTGGATCTGCGCCTGACTTAAGTTTGGGGTTTAAACCAAACACAAAACAAAGTACGGATTTGGACAATGGCTGTTTCCTTAAATCCCTTTGTAATGCCTTGACTTGAATAATAAGCTTGCCCCAGCTCACAAGATGGAGTAAAACAGAAATTCACAGGCACAATGATTCAAGGAGACTTTGTTTTTTACTAAGTGGGCCAACAGTGTGCAGAGAATCTCTCATGAGGAGGAGAAGAGGAGGAGGAGAGAGCAGCCCCCCTCCACCCTCTACCACCACCATCACCACCACTTCCTCTCGCGGAGGAAGTGAGAGCAGAATACCAAGAACCTCCTCATTAGGAAACACCATATGGTCTCACCAAACAGGAGCAGTTAGCCAGTGGGCCGCAGCCATTTAATTGTCATTTAGTAAAACAATAAACCAGTTTGTTTAATGTACAATTTTGGTTTCAAAGTTAGGCGGTGCATCTTACAAAACCAGAAATGATTCTCTGTAGTTGTAAATTAGTATTGATTTCTTAAAATTGATAGTGGTGATGTGAGAAGGTGAGAATATGGAAAACAAATCAATTATCTATATTTCTTCAGTCATTATATAGTGTTCCAAATGACAGACTCATGTTGGAGATGTCAAAATGTGTTCTTTGTTTTGGGATTTTATTTTTATTTTATTTTTTGCATAGGTGTTTAGCATGTGTACTTAATTTTTTAAATTCTATTTTCTGATCTATGTTATAATATTGTTTCCTCATCACAAACATACCTGGAGTTGTGTTTTGTTCCAATCACATTCTCAAACAGTCCTCTCAAACAGAAAACACTCCGGTCCTCATTGTGATGTCATGTGGTAATACAGGAATTGTTCCACTGTGTTTTTAAACTCCATACACTTTCACTAGAATCATTTGAATAATTTCAGCGCTGGAAATGCCAATCTCTACTAAATAAAAGGTCAAATATAGATGTGAACTTGAAAACTACCGCTTCATGACATCACAAAGTGGAACAGAGCATTTTGAGCTTTAGAGATGTAGACAGCTGTTTACTCAAACAGGTGTGAAAGAAACAAAACACAACTCCAGGTATGTATTTGAGGAGGTAATAACATTATAACATGGCTTACAGCTTGTCAATTTTGTGTTATATTGGACCTTTAAGAAAAAAAAAAATTGGATATGTATTATGACTTTTCAAAAATCCTTATGCTGTATGTGTCTAATCTGTTTATTTCTTTCAAAACAGTCGGTGAGTTACATTTTAAACGTACAACTGTAGCCTGCATTTTAAAAGTGAAGCGATGGCGTCCATGATCTGATTACACAGGCAGATGGGAGGTTAACAACACCACTCCCAGATGCTGCATTAGCTCCAGAGCAGGTCACACAATCATCAGACAAGTGGTCGTTTGGAGGGCAGAGAACACATTCTATCTAACAGCTAAGTGCCACTGCTCAGGTAATCGCATTGAGCACATTACGCAAGGTGAAAACACGCATACAAAACACCAGTAACGTCACTTGTAGAGCCACTCCAAACAGCTACGACTGTAATTACTCTTTTATACTATTTCTCCTGTCTCTTATGCTACGTGCTAGTCTTCTCTTCAGATTGTTGTAGATATTTTTGGAAAGTTGATTTTTTTTCGAAATTTTACTTTCATAAAATGCATCATAATTACACATCTGCTAACTCGCATTGATTTATTGACCGAATTTATTATTTGGGGTGAAAGGTAAATTTTGTTTATCGGTTCTGCAAACTTTAAAACTCTATTTTGTGATCTATTTTAAAATGTTGTTTCCTCATCACAAACATACCTGGGGTTATATTTTGTTTCATTCACACGTTTAATACATAAACCTCACATATTTAGGTTCTTCTCTCAAACAGAAAACAGTCCACCTTGTGATGTCGTAATACAGGAAGTGCTCCACAGTGTTTTTAAACTCCACACACCTTCACTAGAATCATCTGGAGAATTTCATCCCTGGAATCTTTACTGAGCTAAAGGGAGGTGTTAACTTCCTACAGCTTCATGACATCACAAGGTGGAGCAGCATTTGAGTTTTGTAGATGTAAACAGACTAATAATAATTCTACTCAAATCAAATCTACTCAAATATGTGTGAATGGAACAAAACACAACTCCAGGTATGTTTTTAATGAGGTAACAACATTCTAACATGACTAAAAACTCACATGAATCAATTTTGTGTAATATAGAACCAGTTCAATTTCATATTGCCCTGAGGCTATATAAAACACTTTTGTCTATGGCATTTTTAAATGGTTGTGTGTAATAATACATCTAACAGAAATGGAATTTAAACTGCACATTTGTAGTCCAGCCCCCGGAGGAGCTGGAGGAAGTGTCTGGGGTGAAGGAAGTCTGCGAGTCCCTGCTTAGACTGTTGCCCCTACGACCCGGCCGTGGATAAGCGGAAGAAAATGGATGGATAGATGGACATTCGTAGTCCTTGAGTCAGAGTAGTCAGTGTACCCTATTCATCCATGTGTTTCCTTTACCTGTTACAGTAATCCCTTGTTTATCGCAGGGGTTAAGCTCCAGAAATAACCCGCAATAAGAGAAATCCTCAAAGTAGGACAACTTTATATTTTACTATTATTTTACATGTTTTAAGGCTGTAAATGCCTCACCACACACATTATACACTTTTCTCAGACTGGAATTAACCTTTTCTCACATTTCTCTCTCGTGTAAACACTCAAACTTTCATAGATTTTCAACAAAATGTATTAATAGTGAAGCGTGGGGGCTCCGCCGGGAGCGCGAGGGGAGCGGAGACATTAGTCACTGGATCCGCAGGAATCCAGTGACTTGCGTTGCGGGACGTGGCAGTGCCGGGACGCGAGTCACTGGATTCCTGCGGATCCAGTGACTCATGTCACCAACCCCTTGGAGAAGTGCGTGACACGTGCATCCCTCATTGTGGTCAAATCCGTGACAGAGCAGCACGACCGGTGCGAGGCCGCGCGTACACCAGGGCTGCGAGCACGAGATTGAACCACGGCGCCCGGACCGCGTCCTCTCAGCCCGAGCCACAAACCAGCCGCACGAAACCAGCAAAGAGCGGCACGTGGTGGTTTAATCCTGGTTTAGACCTGGTCTAGTCCCGGTTTAGTCCAGGTCTAGACCTGGTCCAGTCCTGGTTTAGTCCAGGACCAGTCCAGGTTTAGACCTGGTTTAGACCTGGTCTAGACCTAGTTTAGTTCTGGTCTAGACCTGGTTTAGTCCTGGTTTAGTCCAGGACCAGTCCAGGTTTAGACCTGGTTTAGTTCTGGTCTAGACCTGGTTTAGTCCACGTTTAGTCCTGGTCTAGTCCTGTCCCGGTCTAGTCCCAGTCTGGTGCCCCCCATCTATCAATCGGCAAAGGTCTACAGTCTACAGCCAATCAGGACGCAGAACACAATGTTACACTATAAAAATTTTTTTACACTATTTAAAAAAAAAAAAAAAAATCCGCAAAACAGCGAGGCCGCGAACAGTGAGCGAGGGACCACTGTATATAAAATATTTCCCATTCACAGCGTATGATATTTTCTTTTAAATACTGTAGTTTATCGCTTTAACAATGGTCCTAATTTTTCATCTTTCTGGACCCATGGATGTACATCTTGGTCTCTAGCAGTGTCCCATGTGATGATGTGTAAACCTCAGTGATTCTGCTCTTTCTGATCCTCAGAGGTTGAAAAGGAATTATTAACACCATCCATGCCCTTCAGCAGTTTTTCCTGTCTGACTGAGAAGATGTGTGAAAAATAATAATAATATGGCTGCATCATGTCTATACCTCTTTTTTTATAGTCCAACCCAAGGGCTGTCACATGAGGAGTAGCTTGCATTTAGATAACGAGAAAAGTACAACAAAATAGGATTGTCAAAAGTATTGAAAATCAGATACTAACCGATACTAAATTAAACTAGATGCTAATCTCAGTAGGTATTAATACCAAAGAAGTCCCACTGGATTTTTTTCCATGGAAATGTTATTGCTTTCTCTGGAATGTTTCACAGTTTGGTATCAACCTTTTTTATCTTCACGGAGACCATACCTGACCAAGTTAAAGGTCAGATCTGCGGAGAGGCGACCCCGCTCACAGTCAAAATGATTGTTTGTCTAGCTATTTTTAAGTTATAAAACCACCTGTAATTAAAATGTAAGATAGAGCTGTTTAATGTCATAGTGTGGAACATTCCAAGAAGAGAAATGACAAGTTACATAGTGCACTTTTAATGTTGAAATTCACATTCTATTCTGAATAAAGCATCAGAATTAAGTGTAAATTTTTTGTACCAACACCACAACAACACCAAAGAAAGAAAAACAATCTCTTTTGGAGTGGTGGCAAAGGACGTAACATCCATCTTGGCTGACCGAAGTTGCGCTCGGCTGCATCACTCAAACGCAATGGCTTTTGGTGAAGTCTTTGTGTTTGCTTTTGTAAGTGTGAAAGTAACACTCGCCCGGGCCAAGATCAAAAGCTTGGAAAATGGCTCAGGAGCATGCTGGCAGCCGATTGCTCTTTCTCTGCACTGCTCCACAAAATGATCCTCCATTTTCTCTGCGATGCCCTAATCTTGTGGGCATTTGTGATATGACAGGGGATGTAAAATATGCAGGTGAAATAGACAGTACAGGTCGGGTGTACTCTTAAAGTGTTCCATCTTTTTGCGTTGGTCTTTTTGCCATTGAAAAAAACATTTAGACGTTTTTCAAGCTGGTGTGTCAGTCTTGAAATGAGTTTGATTTAGATTATGTGTGAATGAAAAATGTATACTCACTACTTTCCTTATAAGCCATAGCACTGATAGAAATTGCACAGATGAGCTCTACAAGGCTCCAGACACTCCAACTGAGATGAGTGGGATGGACTTGTGTAATGTCTACCTGCAGTTCCAACAATTGGAACTGAGAAACAATTTGAAATTTTTTTATCAAATGTCCAACAGTAATGATCACATTTTTGTATACAGTGGTACCTCACCTTACGAAATTAATTTGTGGTTTCGTAATGTGAATTTTTCGTAAGTTGAGTAGCTATTTCAATGGAAAAAGCCTGATTCGTTCCAAGGCCCCGTTCCAAGTTTTTTTTAATAGTGTAACTTTTTTTATAGTGTAAGACTGTGTTCTGCGTCCTGATTGGCTAAGAGACTGTAGAGCCAGGACTAAACGTGGAATAAACCAGGTCTAGACCAAGGTCTAAACCTGGACTGGGCCAGGACTAAACCTGGACTAAACCAGGACTGGACCAGGTCTGGACCTGGACTAAACCAGGACTAGACCAGGTGGATTAAAGCGCCACGTGCGGGTCTATTTCCTGGTTTCGTGCTAGCTCTGCTATTAGCAGCAGCACCGGTGTACCTTACGAGTCACGGCTGAGGCGAGCCGCGACTGCGTGCGTGGGGGGAAGGGGGAGGGCGGAGAAGTGTGCGCGCGGACACATGTGTGATGCATGACCCGGCGCGGGGCTCAAACCGTGCCTCCTCTAAACCAGGTCTAAACCAGGTCTAAACCAGGATTAAAGCGTCGCGTGCGGGTCTATTTCCTGGTTTCATGCTAGCTCTGCCGGTGTACCTCACGAGTCACGGCTGAGGCGAGCAGTGAGGAGGGGAGGGGATGTTTAATCCTGGTTTAGACCTGGTTTAGACCTGGTCTAGAGGAGGCACGGTTTGAGCACGGGTCTCGTGCTCGCAGCCCCGCGCCGGGCCATGCTGCGCTATCACACACTTCTCCGCCCTCCCCCCCACGCTTCACTATTAATACATTTTGTTGAAAATCTATGAAAGTTTGAGTGTTTAAACGAGAGACAAATGTGAGAAAAGTTTAAATCCAGTCTGAGAAAAGCGTATAATGTGTGTGGCTAAGCGCGCATTATTTGAATTTTTGAGATTTAACGTGAAGGCGTTTCGTAACTTGGAATTTTCGTTTGTTGGGTCTTTCGTAAGGTGAGGTACCACTGTACCTCTTTTCAATCTTTAAAGGTACAGTGTGTAGGATTCGTGGCGCATAGGTGGATGGTGGCTATTGCACTTCCTGTTTTAGCTACGGCAGACCTCGAGGGTCACCCGGGCGCGCCGTAACGCGGACAGCTCGCGTACATGCGCACAAACCTCGCGCACCCGGCGCTGTGCGAGCCCTCGCCGACAACTACGGTATAAATAAAACGCGGTCCCGTTCACTGTTTTCTTTTTCTTTTCGCATGAAAGCACACATTCCCGATCGTGTATCATGACAATCTGCACATCAAATGAAACCTTACAGTCTCCTCTTTTTGACTATGCAATTCCTTTCCTGGCACAACAATCACTCCCCGAGCACATGGGACTTTTATACGGAAAAGCACAAAACGAGGTTTGTTACTTAGCTTACCTTTGAAGGCTCTGGACAGGTCAAACTTCAGTATTTCACCATAAACTTGGTCTCAATCTGTCCGTAAGGATCCAGTGAATAAAATCCAATAAAACAATTTAGTCCAAAGCACGTGTTAGATCCATTACGACGTGTGATCCGGCAACATGCTTGTCGTTGTTTACCCAAAACCACGAGCCTTGCCCAAGGCGAAGGCGGAGCCCAAATGTCCTTCTGCGGCTCTCGTAATCAAAATGGCTGCCTCTATATGGGGAAGATCCTCCTTTTATGCAGGTATATCAAAGTCCAACAGAATACTTTGATTTCATGATGGAAGTGAAAAGGCTTGGAAAACACTATTTTTGAATGGGTATCTTCAATTTCTGTAATTAACAGGTAAAAATCTTACACACTGTCCCTTTAAGGCACTCAAAGCGTTTACATCATGGAACTTGCCCATTCACACACTCATACTTGTAGTGAACAGCTACCTTTTACCTTTTGTGCAGTAGAAATTGTGGCAATTTCATGGGCTGAAATGAACCAAATGTCCATATCCAAGAGTCAAGTCAAAGTTCATAGTCAACTTTATTGTCAATTCTGCCATATGTGTTCGACATACAGTAAATCGAAATTCCATTTCTCCCTGGCCAAGCAGTGCAAAAAAGACAGCGTACAAAATACAATATAAAGACAATACAAAAACCTCTTTATTGTCTTTATATTGTATTTTGTATGCTGTCTTTTTTGCACTGCTTGGCCAGTGCTTGGCAATATAAAGACAATACAAAAACTATCTACCCCTCCTTGAGCCGCCACCTTAACGTGGTGGAGGGGTTTGAGTGCCCGAATGATCCCGGGAGCTATGTTGTCGGGGGCTTTATGCCTCTTGTAGGGTCACCCAAGGCAAACAGGTCCTGGGGGATGGGTCAGACTAAGAGCGGTTCAGAAGCACTTTATGATGAGTAATAGATTGAGGCCAGTTACGTCGCCCGGATTGGCGTCACCAGGGCCCCACCCTGGAGCCAGGCCTGGGGTGGGAGCTCGCCAACGAGCGCCTGGTGGCCGGGCCTTTCCCCATGGGGCCTGGCCGGGCTCAGTCTGAAGGAGCGACGTGGGGCCATCCTCCCGTGGACTCACCACCCGCAGGAGGATCCATAAGGGGCCGGTGCAGAGAGATCTGGGCGGCAGCCGAAAGCGGGGGCCTTGGCGACCAGATCTCCGGACATGGAGACTAGCTCTGGGGACATGGAATGTCACCTCGCTGGGGGGGAAGGAGCCTGAGCTTGTGCGGGAGGTTGAGCGCTATCGACTAGATATAGTCGGCCTGACCTCCACGCACAGCTTGGGCTCTGGAACCCAACTCCTTGAAGGGGGCTGGACTCTCCATTTCTCTGGCGTTGCCCGCGGGGAACGGCGGCGGGCTGGTGTGGGCCTGCTCATTGCCCCACAGCTTAGCCGCCGAGTGTTGGAGTTCACCCCGGTGAACGAGAGGGTCGCGTCCCTGCGCCTTCAGGTCGGGGACAGGTCTCTCACTGTTGTGTCGGCCTACGGGCCGAACAGCAGTGCAGAGTACCCGGCCTTCTTGGAGTGCCTGGGAGGGGTACTGGACAGTGCACCGCCCGGGGACTCCGTTGTTCTCCTGGGGGACTTCAACGCCCACGTGGGCAACGACAGTGACACCTGGAGAGGGGTGACTGGGAGGAACGGCCTCCCTGATCTGAACCCGAGCAGTGTTCTGTTATTGGACTTCTGTGCTATGCGCAGTTTGTCCATAACGAACACCATGTTCGAGCACAAGTGTGTCCACCAGTGCACGTGGCACCAGGACACCCTAGGACGGAGGTCGATGATCGACTTTGTTGTCGTGTCATCTGACCTCCGGCCGCGTGTCTTGGACACGGGTGAAGAGAGGGGGCAGAGCTGTCAACTGATCACCACCTGGTTGTGAGTTAGGTCCGCTGACGGGGGAGGAAGCCAGAAAGACCTGGCAGGCCCAAGCGCGTAGTGAAGGTCTGTTGGGAACGTCTGGCAGATCCCTCTGTCAGGGGTACCTTCAACTCACACCTCCGGGAGAGCTTCTCCCGGATTCCGGGGGAGGCTGGGGACATAGAGTCCGAATGGGCTCTGTTCTCGGCCTCTGATGTCGATTCGGCCGCCCGTAGCTGTGGTCGTAAGGTCTGTGGTGCCTGTCGCGGCGGCAATCCCCGAACCCGGTGGTGGACACCGGAAGTAAGGGATGCCGTCATGCTGAAGGAGGAGTCTTATCGGCCCTTATTGGCTCGTGGGACTCCTGAAGCAGCCGACGGGCACCGGCGGGTCAAGCGTGCTGCAGCCCGGGCGGTCGCAGAGGCAAAAACTCGGGTTAGATTCAAGATTGTTTATTTGTCATATGCAGAATCAACACAAGGTCAACAATGCAATGAAATGCTTAGGATAAGAAGAACCGTTGACTCGCTAAGATAGTCAAGAAGTACTAATAACATGCAATAATAGTACATGGTAAAAAAAGTGTTGCAAAAGTGCAGGGGAAGAAGTAAACAATATAATAAACAATATAATAAACAATATAATAAAATATGTAATAAAATGTAATAAAAAAAATACAAGGTACAATGTACAAGGTGCAAGTAGGGTTAAATCAAATAAGGTGTAAGTATTTCACCTTATTTGGGAGGAGTTCGGAGAGGCCATGGAGAAGGACTATCGGACAGCCTCAAAGAAATTCTGGCAAACCGTCCGGCGCCTCAGGAGGGGGAAGCAGTGCTTCACCAACACTGTTTGCAGTGCAGGTGGGGAGCTGTTGACCTCGATTGGGGATGTTATCGGACGGTGGAAGGAATACTTTGAGGATCTCCTCAATCCCGCCGTCACGTCTTCCGAGGAGGAAGCAGAGGCCGGAGACTCGGAGGCAGACTCACTCATCACCCTGGCTGAAGTCACTGAGGTGGTTGGAAAGCTCCTCGGTGGCAAGGCCCCGGGGGTGGATGAGATCCGTCCTGAGTATCTCAGGTCTCTGGATGTTGTAGGGCTGTCTTGGCTGACACGTCTCTGCAACATCGCGTGGCAGTCGGGGACAGTACTTCTGGATTGGCAGACCGGGGTGGTGGTCCCTCTGTTTAAGAAGGAGGACCGGAGGGTGTGTTCCAACTATCGGGGAATCACACTCCTCAGCCTTCCCGGTAAGGTCTATTCCAGGGTGCTGGAGAGGAGAATTCGACCGATAGTCGAACCTCGGATTCAGGAGGAGCAGTGTGGTTTTCGTCCCGGCCGGGGAACACTGGACCAGCTCTATACTCTACATCGGGTGCTCAAGGGTGCATGGGAGTTTGCCCAACCAGTCCACATGTGCTTTGTGGATCTGGAGAAGGCATTCGACCGTGTCCCCCGTGGGGTCCTGTGGAGAGTGCTCTGGGAGTACGGGGTTCGGGGCCCTTTGCTAAGGGTTGTTCGGTCCCTGTATCACCGGAGCAGGAGCTGTGTTCGCATTGCCGGTAGTAAGTCGGACCTATTCCCTGTGCATGTTGGACTCCGCCAGGGCTGCCCTTTGTCACCGGTTCTGTTCATTATATTTATGGACAGAATTTCTAGGCACAGTCAGGGGCCGGAGGGGATCCGGTTTGGGAACCACAGGATCTCATCTCTGCTGTTTGCAGACGATGTTGTCCTGATGGCTTCATCGAACCGGGACCTCCAATGTGCACTGGGGCGGTTTGCAGCCGAGTGTGAAGCAGCTGGGATGAGGATCAGCTCTTCCAAATCTGAGGCCATGGTTCTTGACCGGAAAAAGGTGGCTTGCCCTCTCCGGGTGGGTGGGGAGTCCTTGCCTCAAGTGGAGGAGTTCAAGTATCTCGGGGTCTTGTTCACGAGTGAGGGGAGGATGGAGCATGAGATTGACAGGCGGATCGGTGCAGCGTCGGCAGTGATGCGGTCGTTGTACCGGACCGTTGTGGTGAAGAGGGAGCTGAGCCAAAAGGTGAAGCTCTCAATTTACCGGTCAATCTACGTTCCTACTCTCACCTATGGTCATGAGCTCTGGGTAATGACCGAAAGGACAAGATCGCGGATACAAGCGGCCGAAATGAGTTTCCTCCGCAGAGTGGCTGGGCGCACCCTTAGAGATAGGGTGAGGAGCTCAGTCACACGGGAGGGGGTCGGAGTAGAGCCGCTGCTTCTCCACGTGGAGAGGAGCCAGCTGAGGTGGCTCGGGCATCTGTTCCGGATGCCTCCTGGTCGCCTCCCTCAGGAGGTGTTCCGGGCATGTCCCACCGGGAGGAGGCCCCGGGGAAGACCCAGGACATGCTGGAGGGACTATGTGTCCCGGCTGGCCTGGGAACGCCTTGGGCTCCCCCCGGAGGAGCTGGAGGAAGTGTCCGGGGTGAAGGAAGTCTGGGAGTCCCTGCTTAGACTGTTGCCCCCGCGACCCGGCCCCGGATAAGCGGAAGAAAATAGATGGATGGATGGAAAAACTATCTAAGAGTGAAGGTGTATACAGTTTTAAAACACATTGGAGCGCTTCCTGTATTACCACATGACATCACAAGGTGGAACAGACTGTTTTCCTTTTAATAGAACTCAGCCTAAGAGTTTGTGTGTTTAAACATGCATGAATTAAATAAAATACAAGTCCAGAAATGTTTTAATGAGGAAACCACATTATAACATACAGTAGATCATAAAATAATATGGGCCCTTCCTTATAAACACCCTAGAAAATTTGGAGGTACTTTCACTCAGGTCACCATCACAATTTGGCAATTAACTCCCAAATGTGAGCTTCGTCATCAGTTGAGTGAGTGAGAGTGGTTGATAGTTCCCATAGGATGCCAGTGATAGTTCTTAGGTTACAAAATGAGAAAAGCAGGCCCCTTTTTGCCTTTTGACTTCTTATTAACTTGCACAATAGCACATCCTGCTCAGAACGTGTGGGCACTGATGACCCACACAATGAGGTGCGCAGCTCAAACTGAACTGAAAATTGATCTGGGTCATTATAGTTCCCTAAGCCCTGCTCTTCTCGAACCGTGGACTCTCAAACCTCTGCAAAGGTCAGTGAAGTGACCACCCCTGTTGCACTGTCAGGGGGCTGCTGACGATATTGACTTGTGAATTTGATTTGAAAATCTTGTTCATTTTTTCAACTCCCCAGGGTTTTCCCCATGAAATTTTGAAAACACTTGACAACATGCAATAGGAAATAAAACAGCAACACTTTTATGCAAATTAGTTTGACAGTAGCTTCGTTAGTAGAGCGTTTGTCCACTGACCTAGAGGTTGGCGGTGTGATTCCAGATCCCACAGATGAATGCTGTCATTGTGTCCTTGGGCAAAACTGCGTACACTGGTGTATGAATGTGTGTGTGAATGGGTGAGTGGTTCCTTGATGTAAAGTGCTTTAAGTGCCTTGAAGGTGGAGAAGCGCTATATAAAAATATGATCATTTACTGCTGACCATTTAAGTTTTCTGCGCTCCTACTGAACCCTCAAGGATTATTTTCTATGTAATGTTTCTGCATGTTATTGCATAAGAACAGTGTGTAGAGGTAAGATCGGGCCTAAAAAATCCAGCCCGACCCGACCCGGCCCGCGGGTATTAAAGCCCGACCCGGCCCGAGCCCGACCAATTAACTTGATTTGCAGGCCCGAGCCCAAAGCAAACCCGAAATTTCATATTTTATTTGTGAGGACTCGGGAGGAGCAGGAGGGGTGATTTATGATAACAAATTAAACCCTGTCTTTTGTAACGAAATCTAAGTTTGTGTTTGTCTTTTCAGTTCTCCTGTCTTTAGTTTATCCTTAACTTCTTGCTCCTCCATATTGGGGATACCAGGTCAAAATAGATGCGGACTTGCGGAGGGGAAGATTATTGAGAGGGCGGCGTTCACGTGCGCAGAGCATGCTCTGGCTCTGCGGCTCCTGTTTAGTAGTTAAATAGCAATTACATTACAGCGCCTTCTCTGTTTTATCCAAATTATTTATTTTAAAACAAGTATTCCTTAGTTTAGTATCCACACATCGTTTTATTATACATTTTTATAAACATATATTTATTTTTAAAAAGTCAGCGAGAGAGAAGCCCGAGCCCGACCCGACCTGAAGCAATGATTGACATTTTAGGCCCGACTCGATCGGGTTGGGTTCGGGCTTGGGCTTAAGATCTTACCTCTAACAGTGTGTGAGTGTGTTCATGAGATGACAGTAATCTTTGATGATAGATTATTGTTCCTGTTATAAAGGTGACATTTGTGGGACTTTTGCAAATTCATATACAATATTTTCATTTGGATTATTAATTGCTATGGCAGTAGTGCTAATTTTACTACTCATTGTTACTCAAGCCTTAAAGGTTGTTTTTTTTCTGACACTGCTGGACCAATTGAACATACGCTAATGATAATTTAATACCCATTTGATCTTTGTAAGGCCTTCTATCTCCCCTGTTAAGTATTTATTATGCTTTCTTTTGGCAGGGGAGCATCCACCAGGGCGTTACTGTTTGGCTAGGCTGCCCACTGTGAAGTTGCAGCTTTGAACACGCTCCCAGATGTGCTTATTCCGGCGTAGTGGTTCATTTGAGGAGCCTGCTTAATCAGTGTGTCTGTGGGATTGTGTTTTTGTTTGAGTCTTTCCGAGTCTATACACATAATTGGCTCACTGTGGCTAATATTATCGCCTGTGAGTGCACGTGCACATGTTTTCTGGGGTAATTGTGTCTCCAGAATCTCTCAACCGACTCTGGGCTTTTGAATGAACTCAGAGCAGAGGTTTTCTGCACCATCGAGCATCAAAGATCTTTTTTACTGTGTTCCCTTTGTGCTTCTCAGAGCTGAACTTCCGTGTATTTAGTCATCATTCACCTTTTTCTCATTAGTTTTTCCTTACTCATTTAGCTATAAAAACACAGCCATCTTGAAACTCTTTTAAATCACTCATCTACTCACTGTTCCTTGAATTTTCTCATGATTTTTAATGCTTTGAATATATGGGCCTTGATGTCTGCTTATGGAAATGATCAAACTATTTTTATGCTCAAATATCGTACAGATCACATGCACAGTTCAAATGGCCACAGCCAAATGTTTGATGGTTCTAGCATCTTTGAGCTGAATATACAGTATTAATTTAAAGTGTATTTAAGGTCATCTTGTAAAACTTTGGGTGGTTTTTGCCTGATTATGTCGATTATGTTTGTTATAAATATAGATTATAAGTTGTTTATATTTAGCATGGCCATAAAAAAGTGTTTAAATCTCGAGAAGGATATAAAAGACCAACTGGTAGATTTTATCCAGTTTTTAGAGGTGCACTATGTAACTTTTTGGTTGGGGGTCCTTCATCAGTTTGTTTCTATGGATATGTCACTGCTTGCCTAGAATGTTTCACAGTATGACATTAGACAGCTCTAACTTACATATATTCAATTACAGGTGATTTTAATGCTCAAAAATACCTAAAAAACAAAACAAAACAGGCATTCTGGCTGCGAGAGGGGTTGCCTCTCCACAGATCTGACCTGTAACTTGATCTGGTTTGTTCCATGAAGATAGAAATGTTTAACGCCATATCTGTGAAACATTCCAGACAAAGCAACAACATCTCCAGGGAGAAAAGCATTTGACAGACCCTCCACCTGAAAAGTTACACAATACACCTTTAAAAAGTCAAATAGCTTTACCCTGTAGTCAGTCCATGTCTAACACAGGCCAAGAAAGCTCCCTCCTCTCCTGTCTGTGCGCTCTCAGTACAGGGAGGGCTGGACTGGTCTCAGATCAATAGGTGGAGCCTGGTTCAGACATTGATCAGCACGGAGCACACGGGCTAATTTATAGTATTGCTCCTGCCATTCACATACTGACGCACCCGGGCGTGAAATTCAGATGATTATTATTATAGCTTGGCAATTCCATTATCTGAGGAAAGGATATGCGACTGAGGCACACGTGTGGAGGCTGCGGACGGGGGTGGGTTGGGGCCGAGGAGAGCCCTGTGTGGCCCTGTGCTGGGGGAGTGTTGGCCCACTTTCACTCCGGTCTTAGTTTAGCCTCCTATTAAACTACCACTACTACATAATGAAGGAGTACTATACAAGCTTTTTGGACATTTTGTAAGTACAGCTGTCCTTATTGCTCCAGAATACCTTTAAAAACATGCATTCGTTCTGTTAGAATGCAGAAAGGTTTCATAACACCTTAAAAGATACTGTGCAACACATAAAATCCAGTTAGACGTTGAATAGGGGGTCGTAACTAGTCGCCAGAGTAATTTGGAAAACAAAGAGACAGATTAGGGGGGTTCGTTTTCAGAGCTTTTTCAGTGTAGGACGCGCCTCCTGGCAGCTAGATATAAGCAGTGTCTAACCAGTACAATAACCAGAGCTGACGAAGCCTCTCAGATGAGCGGCGAAACGTTTTCAACCAAACAAACTTGTCCAGTTGACAAATTGAACTTCTCCTTTTATCATAAAATCCAGTGTAATGTGTATGTATGAAAAAGAAAACTAAGTTGTTCACAATTGATGAATTATTGTGATTGAAATGGAATGTATTGATGAAATGTTTTATAGTCATTATCGGTGTTATTGTCTGGAAAAGGGAAGAAGGGGGCAGATAACGTAAGATTACTCTTCTTTCTGCTCCCTTTCATTCAATTTTGTATTGTTATCACACTGCTCAAGTCTTTTTATACTTTATGAATGAAATAAACAAAAAAAACAGTACAAAATAGTATTCCTAGTAGTAGTAATCTAGGTTTCACATTTTTTGTTTTCAAATATATTGCTTTTTTTCCCTTTTTATAGTGTTTTATATATACAGTACAGTGGTGCATATGTTAATACAGTTACAAACTGAGTTATCCTGATCTCAATGCCTTTCTTTTTTATCACAAATGTCTCATTGAGGCGCTGATCTCTCGATTGTACAACCTCTTTTTGATGACGTTCTTTGTAAACCTGCTTCACACTGGCAGCATATTGTACTCTCATGTTTCAGTCAATCAAATAATGCTGTTATATGTAAGAAGCGAGGGATGAAGCTTGAGAGAGCAGAGCAGAAGATGTTTTTCTCTTTCGGAATGATGATAATGGAAAGGATAATAAACGAGTGCATTAGATGGACAATAAAATCAGAGCGGCCATATTGAGATGGTGTGGACATTTACAGAGGAGGGATACTGAATATAGATTGATAAATAGAAATAAAAATTTTCAAGATATTGAGGTGGGATGCAATTACACAGATCACAATATAATCTTAAAAACAAAAGGAAAAAAAATAACTTGGATGATTTTGGAAGAAAACATAAGTCATTAGAAATCAACCTATAATACCGATCTATATACAGTACCAAATTAATATGTGTTTATATCACATTGGAATAACTGTTTAGAAAGTCTGATTCAAGTTGCTCTTTGGGTGCTATTCCATCTTTTTTTTTTCTTTTTACCCTCTTTTATATACAGTGGTCCAGTGGCGGCTGGTCCATAGGGGGCGCTTGGGCGCCGCCCTTCCCAAAGAGGAGAGGAAAAATATAAAATGTATAATACTAAAAATATGTAGTTTTTTTATTTTTTATTTTTTTTATTGAAGTGTAGCGAAATAGCCAATCGTGTGTGGTTGCTAGGGGAAAATTAAAAAAATATGATTCCTATCAGCCTATCAGCATCGCCGAATAAAATGGTTTTGGGGCGCCGTAAATTCGGCACCTGCTACAGAAAGTTTGGATCACTATTCGCCCTGTCCCAGACTGATTAGCAGGGCTCTCAAGTCTCAAACTCGCCACATATGGCATTTCTCACGCAGAAATTTAGTTACACAAATCAAGCGCGGCGCTTCTGTGCCCAGAAAATCAGTTAGATAATGCAGGCACCGCGCGTTTTCAGCGCCCAAAATTTCACTCGCAAAATTTCACTAAAGTTTTCCTACTTCGCGGATTTCACTCATTACGGGTTATTTCTGGAACCTAACCCCCGCGATAAACGAGGGACCACTGTATTGTATATTGCATTTGATGAGTGAGCTACTGTACCCAAAACAATTTCTTTTGTGGATCAATAAAGTTTGTCTAAGTCTAAGTTGGTCACACACTGAAGGAGATGTGATAAAATAAAGTATTTTTCTGTATTTTTGTCATGTCTATAACCACAAATAATCCACAACATTTGTTTCTTCTCACAGTAGTCTCAACACTTAAATTTTATGTAGCTACATCCCTAGTGTTTTAGTGAATGAAGTTACTTTGTATGAGAGAAGAGGATGCTGATGTATGATCATAATCAAAAATCTAAATGAATTCCCAATGTAAACAATCTACCAAACTTTGCAAATTTGAATATCTGCAACAACTCTAAAACCAGCTTCCACTATCTCACTGTGTGCACATTTAATTAGCTCTAATTGAAAGTCTAAAATTAGTTTTGTTGTAACGATAGTGCCATTGATTCTGCTGATAGGGCCCAGAGATTGGGAAATTCAGCTAAAGGTTCTGTGAGGAGCCCTAGTGAGAGAGCAGAGGGTGTTAAAAAGATAAGAAAAGTGTATAGGAGGTGAAGGAAGTTTAGAGGAACTCATTAAACTAAGTACATCAGTACAGACAGTTTCTATAGTGTTTAAACAGGAGCGTGGCTTTTTACAATTACTTTTTACCACCAGGGATATAAGCACTGCATTACAAGAGAATGGGTAGCAAACACAGTTTAATAGACAATTAAAGTGATGCTTGATTTTATGACTACATTATTTTCCTTACATTTTATTATTCTGTATTTATTATTGACAGTTAAAAAGTCTTCTCTAATCTTCTCTTAATTTTATCTTTTCCTGTCCTATACATTTAAAAAGTGAACATTCATTCATTTCATCCTGAAAGAAAAACTATGCAAATCAATACAACCATTCATCTCATGGTTAAGTCCATAAGTGACCTATGACCTGTTGACCATTACAGCTTTATGGACGTTTGCTCAGTTGTTATGAAAAGCTTTGAGTTAGGGATGCAAATTATCGATTAATTCATTAATCTATAGTTGATTGACCTTATTGATCGACTTACGATTAACTGATAAGAGGCGTTTTTCACCTGAATTTTAGTGCTTCAATAGGGTTTTTAAGAATATAAGCTATAGTATACATAACACTGAGTCAAAAATATATCATAGTATTATTATATTGTATATTCCTCAATTAATTATTCTTTAGTAAAAAGCAGACAAATGTATTGATGCTGAATAACAAAATACAGTAATCCCTCGCTCTATCGCGGTTCACTGTTCGCGGCCTCGCTGTTTCGCGGATTTTTTTGTGTGGATTTTTTAAAATAGTGTAACATTGTGTTCTGCGTCCTGAGACTAGACCAGGACTAAACGTGGACTAGACCTGGTCTAGACCTGGTTTAGTTCTGGTCTAGACCTGGTCTAAACCTGGACTGGACCTGGACTGGTTAGTGGGGAAACTAAATTTCAAATTCATTCTATGTACATGTACATATGATTGTTTTTGACAATAAAGCAACTATGACCTACTAAACCAGGACTGGACCAGGTCTAGACCTGGACTAAACCGGGATTAAACCACCACGTGCCGCTCTTTGCTGGTTTCGTGCGACTGGTTTGTGGCTCGGGCTGAGAGTACGCAGTCCGGGCGCCGCAAATCGATCTCGTGCTTGCAGCTCCGGTGTACGTGCGGCCTTGCGCCGGTGGTGCACGTGTCGCGCACTTCTCCAAGGGGTTGGTGCACGTCGCGTCCCGGGACATGGCAGTGCCGTTGAATGAGCGCGGTGCACCCTGCCCAGGACTAGACCAGGTCTAAACCAGAATTGCAGCTCTTTGCCTTGTTTCGTGAGTTACATGCTTTTATAATTTCAAAAATATATGGTTCGAGGTCCAGCTCTACTGTGAGTTGTATGGCAACATCCAGAGAGGAAAGGGTTACATGATGTAACGCTATGGTCTTTCTCACGAGTGGGTTCGCATCTCGTGTTCACATTCCAGAGTAGCGCCCTCTAGCGATTAGTTACAATTAATGCATTTTGTTCGGCCAACGTCTTGATCGACAAATAATTGTAAGTTGATTAATTCTTGACATCCCTAGTTTGAGTAAACAAATTGAATGCTTCTTATAATGCAATAGTAACAAGTATGAAACACTGGACTAAACTGGTGTATATTCGTGAAATTCTAAATACTAAAGAAAAACATCTCCTGCTGATCGATTATTCGACTAAGGTATCACTATGTACAAGCCCAAACTGCACTCACTCAAGCAGAAACAACTATTAACGTAGAAGAAAGTACTAGGAAACAATGTATTTATATAAAGACAGATTAAATTGTCTTCAGCTAAGCACCAACTACTCCTTTCTGCTGTTGCTCCATATAAATCCTTATAATCTAAATAAAATGATAATTTGACTAATAAAAATTGACTAAGACACCATTGACAGACTAAAAGACTAATGCACTTATGTGAAGAAAAATGACTAATACAGTGTACTCTAGTTCAATGACTCTTTCTATCCTTAAAGAGAGTTTAAAAGTTATTCTTGAAGAGCTAGACGGAATGTTTTCCTCTTATCATTCTATCAGTCAAGATTTTCTTTGCTACTGAAAAATCATTTAATGGATTGGGGTTTGAAAGTCACAGCTGAGTATCGTAATTGAGCGCACCTGATAAGCCACATCAACAAAATTTTCAAAGAATTTGATTTTTGTACATATATACACCGCACCTGACTATAAGCCGCAGATGTCCACGTCTTTAAGAAGTTTTCAAGTTACGAGCATTTGCATGTATTGCCACTGAAAGCTTTTGCCATCTTTTTGCATCGAGTCAGTTCGTCACGCAGCCTTCACCAACGTCTCACCATCGACTCATCGATGCCAAGCTCACGTGCAGCAGATCTATTTCCTTCTTCGACAGCCAGATCAATTGCCTTTAGCTTAAAAGCTGCACCATATGCAGTTCTTTGTGTATTTTCCATGAGGAGGGTGTGTGCATGAAGCGCAAAATAAATGGCTTGATTTTGTATAAACAAAATCAAGCCAGCATCTTCCTCGGCGCATCGTGTCTTCACCTGTCTGTCTTCACCTGTCTGTCTTCACCTGTCTGTCTTCACCTGTCTGTCTTCACCTGTCTGTCTTGGTCTTGCACCCCGTCACTTCACGCTCTACTGCGCATGTCTCCTGCAGAAAGAGCCACTGTCCTGTCTGGGATCATGTCAGTGTCTGGGATCATGTCAGTGTCTAGGATCATGTCAGTGTCTCGTAGGATTTCAGCAGATTTCAGGCTCTCCCGGGAGGCGGGGATAGGTGTATCGATCAGGTATGCGTGGATGTCCAGCTACTGAAGTTTGAGACGTTTCTTCTCGTCATTTATGCGCTCACCTGTATCTAACGCATACGGGTCATTGTATCCTACTCACTAATGTTCATTTAGCATCATCACTTATTTTATCACATGGCGATAAACTGTTTTAGTGCTGACAACAGCGCTCGCTAACGCTGCAACTTCATGTTAAACGCACAGACAGCAGCGCTTTCTGCACTCAGGCTGTGCGCTCATCATCATGTGTTGATAAACATGATAAACAAATAATCCATCCATATATTAGCCATATCACTGTAAAAGCTGCAGGGTTCAAAGTGTGAGAAAAAAGTGGCTTATGGTCTGGAAATTATGGTAATCATGCTCTTTGCGCAATGGAAACTGCAGCCCTGTGCTTGAAATACTCTTAAATCTATTATTCTGGCTTAATGGAATTGCTACTCATTATTGCAGTTTGAAAAATATATTTTTTTTAAAAATGGCTTTGACCTGCTCTATCCGTGTGGCTGATTCTGTTTGTGTTGGTATAATGTAGCGGCCATATTGTTAAAGCCGTCTTATTCATTCCTGCATGTATTTGTTTAACATGTGATTGATTTTCTCCTCTCTGTGCCCTGAGTGGGTTAAAAGTCACCAGCCTCTGTGTTCTGGGGAGATTGGATTTTGGGCTTGTGCTGCTACGCCAACTACATGAAAGTCTGTCTGTAGAGAGAGGGGCAAGAGAGGGATAAGAGAAGAGTGAGTGAGGGGTGAATGAGGGAGTTTTGCCTGGACATTTTCAATTGTACTTTTCTAGTATTATTTCAAAACATTAAAATGTATTGTAAATCTGTGTAAGGTCATACATGTATTCATTTATATCAGTTAATGCATTTTTTTTTATTTGTTCATGGCATTCCCTTGCTTCATTGTAATTTACCATAACTGCACAGTACTGAAAATTAATCTTTGTCTTGCACTTGAAAAATATGATACTTGTCGTGTAGTGTCATTATTATTGTCTAACATTTTAAGGCGTTAAAACTCACTACATGGTTGCCCCAACACTCCACCATAAATTATAGCTGAATGAGTGGACCATCTTGCCTGCTCTAACTCTGTCTTCTGTGTGTTGCAGGTAATGTCCTATGTCTTTATTCATGGCGCTGACCGCTGCCTAAATGATGACCACCTCCAGTTACAGCGGCATTTTATGGGCCACTGCCGAACAATGTCTTACACCAGAAGGACACAGTAAATCTCACGTACAGTACACGCTGGCTACACACAGTACTACAGCACTTTATACTGTGGACATATGTACATAAACTGAAAGTGGTACAGTATGGCTATTATCTGGCATTTTTTTCCCTTATAAATGTCTATATTGATACTTTGCAGTGACATCATGCTGGGGGTGTTCTACATGGATGTGTATAGAAGAATATTCATCAGTTACCATGCACAATGCACACATTAGGGAACACTGCCAAAAAAAATAAAATAAATAAGATTTAAACAACACATTTTCAGGAGCCTGTGATCAATCAGTCAAGAGTACAAGAAAAACTGTTGGCTAATGCTATGTGAGAGAGACTTGTGCAAATCATCTTAGTTTTAGTTCAAGATAAATCTGAGACTTTCTCAGCATGCCTAACATCACACCCCCAGGAAATGTTAATGACATCAGCTGCAAAGTATCAATAAACTCTATTTTCACAGTACCACGAAAATACAAGATACACACTGATGCTGAAATTATATGTTGATATGAAAAAGCAATTTTTTACTTTTTGCTGTGTATTTATCTACCATTTATCATTGTGTACAATTTGACAATATAGTTGTGACTGTTTTAGTGGACAAACATACTTGTAAAGTTTTAAGGTTGAATTATGTGTCAGATATCAGTAATGGCAATTGAACTGATATAAAATTTGTTTTGCTAAAGTAAATGCTGAAAATTACTCAGATGTTGTTAGGTTTGACAGAAAGACTTGGTGATGAGTGTTCAACTAAGCATAAAAAAAACAAAAAAAAACTTGTTGCACCACAATTTGCATGAATCTATTGACCGACGCTGCTGGCTAAATACCGTTATTAGTTGTAAACACAGCTCCAAATGGAGAGATGCGGGAGTCCTTTTCCACTGTTGTGATTTCCCTACAGGGTGCCATGTGCGTATATACACGGATCTATATTTGATGACTTAATCCCCACTGTTGTAGAATATTGATGGTAATGTGAACATAACACACATGAAGAGAATCAACAGGTGTCCCGGGCTCTGTTACTGTACAAGACAATGCCCAATCTGTCAATAAGACGCTGTGTGGTAATTGTAACAATATTTAGCTTGGCAGATATTGGTAAATAATGTAGGCCAACGCAAATGTGCTGATTTCAATCCTCCAAAGGCTGAACACATCACATGTTGCAAAAGTTGTTTCACATTTGTTGACTTATTTTGGAATAGGATGCTGCCCCACTGACAACTGATGCCTATCTTAAAAAATAAATATTAGATTAGTATTATTTTTCATTTGAAATAATGACCAAAACATGCAGCATAATATTAACTAAATTAACATAATTAGTTCTTTATCTTTATCCAGTTACAGACATGTTCAAACAAAAGCTATCTATCTAATGCCTAGCTTAACTCTGATCATTATGTTCTGCCAGTATAATGTATTTTTGCCAAACACTTTGAATTAAGTAACTTTTTCCACATTTGTAAACACTTCTGAAAATATGTAAAGTGAATGCCACCCATTTCCATTTCTTACTGGGTTTTAATTCTACAGTTTATGCTTGCATAAGAGTAACATAGTACTATGGGAGTGTCTCAGACAGATTTAGAGTTAACGGCCAAATTGTTGTGTAATGTCTCCCTGCGTGTTGGTGAGGTGCGCGGGTGTGACTGGTGAACACATGACACTGACACGACGTGCACAAGCTTGACCTGCACTTTCTAGTAGTAAAGGATACAGGCCGTTTGTACTTGACACTGCTAGATGTAGTTTTAAATGCAGAAAGCTTTGTATCAGTGTAGCTGATAACGGCAAACATATTCACAACAACATATTTTCAAAGTACGCCTGCTACGTTTACAAACACGCCATGTCATTCTGTACTCCACCCACGCGGTGTCATTTGATGATTGACGAATGGTGTCTTCAGTACATTGATTTTAGGTTTAAAACAATAGATTATGAGGGAGGTGTACGGAAAAACAAATGTATTTAATTGTATATGTTTTATTATTTAAAGGGCCCATATTACGCTATTTTCTGATCTATGTTCTAATGTTGTTTTCTCATCACAAACACAGCTGGAGTTGTGTTTGTTTCATTCACACATGTTTAACACACAAACCCTGCCTTTTTTTTTTTTTTTTTTTTGAGATGCAGTCAGCCTAATAACGCAGATCTGCTGAAACAAACAGCATGTGAATGAAAAAAAACCACAACTCCGAGTATGTTTTTGAGGGGTAACAATAGTCATGGCTAACATGGCTTAAAGCTTACAAGAGTCCATTTTGGGTAATATCAGACCTTTAAAACACCAATAGTAAATATGACATAACTGATTGCACACCATCTTTTGTGACTTGATAATTGTCTGTACTTGCTGAATGCAGCGATCCAAATTTTGCGTTGGGTCTGGCTAAGAAAGAAAATCTGCCTTTAATCCTCTATTGCATTTAAAAAAAAATAATCTCTCTACTCAAACCATCAGAATATGGTAACTTGAATAATTTTTTTTTTGGGAATATATTCCTTTAAGCAATCATGGCAGAAATGATCTCCTATGGCTAACCTACAACAGACATACAATAGAGGATCATTTGAGCTATAGAGGGGTTGAAAAAAGAACTCTAGACTCATTATAGATACAAACTGATTTAATTCTGCTTTTGTTATGATATTGTACTTTCTGGGTTAATCCTGCTTTAGGATTATTGTGTGTGTGGCATAATTTTGTTTCAATATTATCCTTGGCCTGTAACGATAACAGATTTTGCTGGATGATTAACTGACCAAGAAATGATTGTGGTAAACAATAATATTGACATTTTGAGATCATTTTCAACTAAAATAATGACAATGGAATAAAAATGCAAATTGTCCCTTTCAAAGATAACACTTTACTTTCTAAAGAACATTTAACACAGGAACTATAAGACAACCAAAAACAATAGGCCTAAATAAAATAGACTTGTTAATATAAGAATAGCCTAATGTAGTCTTGCGTACAGCAAGGACTTGTTAACAGAAATGCACTTGAATAAACCATTGTTGAACCAAACTCAACCAACACAATAAACAAAATGGATTATTAAGTCTCTGTAACAAAATTGCACTTAAAAGTTATTTTACTCATTGACTTACATTGGAATATTGGTGCCCCTCTCTGTAACTGCTGCTATGAGCCGCGTCATTTTGGTCTTAAAATGGTTGTATTAACTCGCTCTTCAAGATCCTATTTCGCTATTTTGTCCTTCAAAAAAATCCTATTCATAATATAGAGCCTGGCAAATTCACCCCAGATTCGGCCCTGTAACCATTAGCATTGCGAGCTTCATTTGAGCGGCGCTACTGAAGTTTGAGACATTTCTCATCATTTAAACGTCCACCTGCATTTAATGCATATGGCCTATGAGATGTATCCCACTCACTAATGTTCATTTAGCATCATAACATAACTGTTTTAGTGTGCTCGCTAACACTGCAACTTCATGTTAACCGCACAGACAGCGGCGTTTTCTGCACTCAGGCTCTGAGCGCATCCACTGTGGTGATAAACAAATAATCTATCTATACAGTCTGTGTTGGCAAGTAGCCTAATTCACACATTTATTCAAGCATCATTACGTTAAGGAAATGAGAGGAGTTAGTAGAGAGCGACAGAGGCCTTTTGACATTCATTGTCTTTGGTAGAAAGAGAGAGACGAGGAAAACAAACAAGCATGCCAATAGAAATTATCGCAGCCGGAAAAGTTATCGAGCTTGTTAAAAGTTATCATATGATTAACTGATTTATTGATTATCGTTACAGGCCTACTTGTACCTCTGTATTTTCTTCAGCAATAATATCGCTCTTCAGGATTTGTTATTGTGACCGGCATATAGTAGCTGTAGCTCAATAGATCTATTCTTATAAGGAGAGATAATCAGTAATAAGTCAATCAGAGATAAAATAACACAAAACAGAGTGAAAAATCTATGTCTTTACCGCCACTCAAGGTTTCGAAGTGCTTCTCTCTTTGGAGTTCTTATGTCTCCAGATAAAAGGTGAAACTTTAATGCCCCATCCGACAAAACCGCACTCACCTCTTTCCATAAAAGAACCTGGCTAAGGCTATGAATTATAAAAAAGGTTTGCTAAGATTTGTTTGCTCATCTTGATCAGAGGAAGAGATAATGATGACAGAGATTATCAGTGGAGTTGCGTTTTGTGCGTGTTCTAAAGAATACCAATGTGTTGAATTTATTACCCGGTTTGGCCCCTGTGTCTTCTTAACCTTCAGTTCAAACAGGACATAAGGGAATGAGCAGCAGAGGGCATAGATCAGGGTAATTGACATGGAGCACTCTATTGACTCATCTAATGAACTATACGGTCTCACTCACCACTCAATATCGCTGTGTGCAGGCTGTGGTCCTGTACATACTTTATAATTAGGTACAAGTATGTCAAGGTAGGGTCTAGTGTCACAATACTTAAATTTGCACTGTGTAACTTTTCTGGAGAGGGTCCGCAAAGATGCTAATGCACTGTCTTGCATTTATTCAACTACAGGTGTTATTTAAAAATGCGCAAACATATCTTAAAAAATATACATTCTTACTGTGAGTGGGGTCGCTTCTCCACAGATCTAACCTGTTATTTGGCTTGCGTGTCCCCATGGAGATTCTTAAGTTTATGGCCATACTGCGGAACATTGTAGCCACATCTCCACGGGGACAAGCAGGTGACGAACCCTTCACCAGACAAGTTACACAGCGCACCTTTAAATTTCAAATGCGACTTTGATACTATGGGATTATCAATAACAAATCGAAAAACAAAAGAGCCATTAATTCCATGTGGTTCTGATAAAGACCTGGATATAAATGTCTATGTTATGAAAAGAGGGACACAATGGGACCCACATAATGTCAAACAGCAGTTATTTAATCTGGTACAATTGACTAAGATAAAAAAAAAAATGATTAGAAATAAATATTCTTTAAACTCCACCTTCCCCCATTTAAAGGATCGAGTGTGATCTCCATAGAGATACAATTAAGATGTTCGTCCGGTCAGAACTGGACAGACATCAGTCCAAAATGAAGGGTAATAATGCGGAGAATCTTTTAATGGTGGCCTTGGCTTCATTGGTCTGACAGACGGAAATAGAGACATGGCGAGAGAGGGAGGGAGAGGGGGAGAAAGAAAGGCTTTTAGCTCTGTCCTTTCAGTCTACCCTCAGGAGCGTCCGGACGAGGAGGTCTTCAAGTGCTAAATCCCTTTAATCTCACACATCAAAAAGCAACTTACTTCCAGCACTTAGCCGTCTCACGCAGCTGAAATAACCCAGACCTAAGGCTTCTTCTTCTTCTCTTCTCTCCCCCTCTCCATAAATGAGGATGCATTTTTCCTCATAGTGGATAATGTATTCTCTTTTGTGTTTCCCATTTAGTCAGAACAAGATCTTTTTCTACCTCATTTCTGGTGCGACTGCAGATTGTGTCTGAGCTCACGGGTACATGCACCTGTGTAAAGTGTGATCTGGCGTTCTATCATTTCCCCAGAGGATGTGTAATGTATGGTAATACATGGCAGACAATAGTGCCACAGTGACTGCCTGCTCCACTGTGAGACTCAGCCAAATGGAGAAATGATGTGAGCGCTCTGGTCCACCTCCCTGGGTTCTAGCCCCTCTGCTGTGCGCCCACATGCAGCAGGTCTGTGATGGCCATCGGACCTGTCACTGCCTCTGCTACGATCAATCACCACTCCCACACTCGCTCCCATGTGAACCATACTGTAGATATCTGAGACACAATCTACTGATACAGACACAATCTGTTTGAGACACAATCAACTGATACAGAGGAGTGTAATTTATGCCACTGACGCAAAGCAGGATAATCCTACAGTAGTAAACATATTATTAAACATACAGTATCCAGGGGTAGCGCCAAAGGGGAGCTTGAGGGGGCACTAGCCTCCCGTAGAATGGCCAATGCACCCCCATAGCTCCCCCAGAGATTTTTGCTCTATTTTCATAGGACATTCATTCTCGAAATGGCAACCACAGAAAATGAGACTACAATAAAAAAAGAAAAAAGAAAAAAGAAATTTCATATTAGCTTTTATAAATCACTATATTTAAATTGCATTGTTTAAAACAGCAAAGTAAACATGGTAATGGGTCAGGGGTGTGTTCACATCTTTAAAAAGCTCTAAATTATAATGTTAAGTGTGCACCCTCAATGAAAAACTTTGGATCCCCATAGCTCGTCCAACCAAAAATATCTAGCCCTTGACAATATCATTAAAATTCAACAAATAAATAGCAGAATAAATCAATAATCAGCCACAGAAGTTATTTATTTAGCCCTCTACAGCTCAAATCTTATCATATTACATACATGTCAAAATACTCCCAACTATTGCAAAAAAAATGTACACACGATAAATATTGAGGCATAAAATATATTGTTTCAACTTTCATATACTGAATGATAAGTGGATATTATAATTATTAGGACAGGCCATATACATAATATGCACTCAAATGCTAGGGGTGTGTCAATTGTGATACTGAATTTAATGATACAGTATTGATGACATGCTGTATCGATTATATAGATATATTGTCAAGAGTATTTTTTGTATCTTTGAGCATTTTTTGTGACTGCATTACAATTTTGTTGCAATATATGCAATACTCTTGAAATATTCAGTGTTTTGATGACTAAAATAGATTATCTTTGCACAAGAAATGGTTTAACATAGAATATTGTTGCTAAAATATATTTGGTTGTTAAAAACAGCAATATATCGATCCTCACATGTACCACCATATTGTGATAATATAATATCGTGACCCGTGTCATGAGGGACCATGTGATTCACCCCTATTACAGCTCTGGAAAAAAATAAGAGACCACTGCATTTTTTTCTGAAATCAGCATCTCTACATGTATTACAGCCATTCCATTCCAGCGTCTGCTGAATTCCAACACTTGTGTTTGTGTTGGAATTCTGAGCTACTTCAGTTCTTGCACCAGGAGTGGAATAAAGTCACCCAAGAACAATGAATGTGAAAGACTTGTGGAGAGCATGCCAAGACGCATGAAAGCTGTGATTAAAAATAAGAGTTATTGCACCAAATATTGATTTCTGAACTCTTCTTAAGTGTAAACATTAGTATTATGTTGTTTTAAAATGAATTTGATCTTGTTTCTTTGCATTGTTTGAGGTCTGAAAACATGTACTGTATCTTTTTTGTTATTTTGACCATTTGTCATTTTCTGCAAATAAATGCTCTAAACCAGAGGTCTTCAACAGGGGGGGTCGTGAAATCTTTTGATTTCACTTTAAAATAATATAATTTTATATTTTATAGTGTAAAATACTTGCCTGGAAGAATCCATGACTCATCGCTGTACCAGCGAGTGAGTCTGGTAACGCTTGGTCCACAGAATGCGCTGCTATTGCGCGTAGACAGACAGCTAAGTGAACCAATCAGAGATTGCGCCATCTTGATTCAAAACTGAGGCGGAACTTCCGCTGCCTAAGAGTGACTTTGCGGGCAAAGGCGGGTGCACTGACGTCACCATCTTTGAACGAATCAGAATCGCAGAGTCGGTTTGGAACCGGAGGAGCGAGAGTGGATGGAGAGTGTCCAAATGGTATCGCGGTGTATAGGAAATACAGAGAGATATCATTTGGCTGGCCAGGTAAGTAAAATACAGTATTAACCTGTGTATTATTTCCTGGTATTGGATGTACCATAACAGAGTAGCAATGTTTATACATGACACTAAGCTCAATTTAATATAAAACACAATTCTATGCCGTATATATAGTTGGGGGTCCCTGGCCCAGTTCGCCATTTGTTTAGGGGTCCCCGGCCTGAAAAACGTTGAAGACCCCTGCTCTAAACGATAATATTTATATATAATATATATAATTTATATATATTTATATATATATAAATATTAATATATATAATATTTGGAATTTGGGGGAAATGTTGTCAGTAGTTTATAGACTCAAACAAAAATGTTCTTTTTGCCCAAACACATACCTATAAGTAGTAAAATCTGAAAAACTGATAATTTTGCAGTGGTCTCTTATTTTTTTTCCAGAGCTGTATATGATACATGCAATACAAAGTTACAAATGTAGGAACTATATTGCAAACAAGCCTCAACGACTGAATGCTAAACAGAGCAGCCAGCCTCATGTCAGACTTGTATGTGTGGGCACTGTCTTTTCTTTGTGCAGCCAATGAAGAGTGCCAGTCAGGCTGCTATTGAATGATGGAAGAAAGCCAAAAGCGACAAAGCTTTATTCTGATGAACAAATGAACAAAGACAAACATGTCAGACAGAAACAGGGGCTGCACACGCCTTTTCCATAAAGCAGTCTTCAATGTGACGTGTGGGTGAATAGGATGAGACGCTTCGTATGTAATTACAACAGCGGTTTGAGGGTGAGGTAAGGGAAGACAGACTTAGCGGGAAACATCAAGAAGATATGACAGCTCCCTCACAGGTGTAATTAGCTATTTTAACTAAATCTAGTCACTCTACCACTCAAACACAGAATGGTTTTAAAAACGTCTATGTCAAACAAATTTTGGTCATTTAAAAGTCTGTAAAAATGAAGTTGAAAAAGAAAAGTTGAAATTGAGGTCCTTATTGGTTTGATGTTTGTCGCCATATCTCTTGGGTCGATCACAATATTCTGCCCCAAACTCAAAACACCAAAAATAATACATGAGGTAATAAAAGTGGCACAGTGAAGCACACATCACGACTCTGAAGAGACAGTTGGAGCCTTCAGGACACAGAAGTCACAAACAGCATTTCTTTCACAGCCCTTTGTTGTTCTGTGGGTGAATACGGCTTGTGCATCCTTTTATGGTCTGTTTTTGTTCATTTTACTGCAGGTGACTTGATGCTAGGAGTATTTTTTCATGTTATCCCCTTCCATGTGTGGCAAAAAATAAACAGACTTATAGAAATTGACTAATAATACAGTAGAAATTAGTGTTGTCACAATGCTAAAAATGTCAAACTCGATTTCAATAATTCCAAGGAAGAGTCTTGATACTTAACGATATCCAATTCCGATACCATGATGATAATAATTAAAAAAAAAAAAAACGTCTTTATTTAGAAAATAGAATGTCATTTTCAACATTAATTCGTGGTTTCTTTTATATTACCATGTGGTGTTGTCGTCCAGGTAGGTCCTTAATGTGTCATGTCTATTTACTAGCTCTGACACAGCTCAAGATCATCAAGATCATTCGAAGGCCATCCAGAAAAGGTTCATTTCTGTCCTGTGAATGTGATCTTTTTAGTATCAATACCTGCTCAAATGAGTATCTAATTTTGATATTATTTTTAGTATCAAATAGTATCTGATGCTCAATACTTTTGAAATGCCTAATAACAATTCAGTATAACATACTACAGCCACTAACTGTGCAATAGATACAGAACATATATGGGACAGCAGAACTGAAACGGGTTAAAGGTCCTATATTTCACAGAAATGATTTGTGTGAGTTTCAAGCCATATTATAATGCTGTCAACTCATCAAAAACATACCTGAAGTTGTGTTTTGTTTCATTCACACGTGTTTGAATAACCCTTTATTATTATTTATTATTATGTATAGTCTGTCCACATCTCGAAAGCTCAAAATGTTCTGTTCCACCTTGTGATGTCATGTAGCAGTAGCTTTGGATACCTTTTAATTTTAGTTCAGTAAAAACTGGCAAGTCCAGGCATAAAATTATGCAGATGATTCTAGTGAAGGTAGAGGGAGTTCAAAGTTCAAAGTCAGCTTTATTGTCAAAAACCATATGTACAGGTTGCACACACAGGATTTCAAATTACAGCACTCCCTATAGGCCCACAGTGAACATAAAACATCCGATAAACAGACAATAAACACCATGACTAAAACATCACATATACCCATAGCAAAAGTACAGTAGACTTGTATATACAGTAATCCCTCGTTTATCGCGGGGGTTTGGTTCCAGAAATAGCCCGCAATAAGAGAAATCCGCGAAGTAGGACAACTTTGTATTTTGTAATTGTTCTACATGTTTTAAGGCTGTAAATGCCTCACCACACACATTATACACTTTTCTCAGACTGGTATTAACATTTTCTCACATTTGTCTCTAGTTTAAACACTCAAACGTTCATAGATTTTCAACAAAATGTATTAATAGTGACGCGTGTGGGGAGACACGGCTCCGGGAGCCCCGCCGGACGCGCGGACGCGACGTGCACCAACCCCTTGGAGAAGTGCGCGACATGTGCTGCTCTGTCACGGATTTGTCCACGATGAACCCCTCATCGTGGACAAATCTGTGACAGAGCAGCATGTGTCGCGCATACACTGGGGCTGCGAGCACGAGATAGAACCGCGGCGCCCGGACCGCGTCGTCTCAGCCCAAGCCACAAACCGAACACGCACAAACGAACGCAAGAGCCGCACAGAGTGATTTAATCCTGGTTTAGTCCAGGTCTAGACCTGGTTTAGTTCTCGTCTAGACCTGGTTTAGTTCTGGTCTAGACCTGGTTTAGTTCTCGTCTAGACCTGGTTTAGTTCTGGTCTAGACCTGGTTTAGACCTGGTCTAGACCTGGTTTAGTTCTGGTCTAGACCTGGTTTAGTTCTGGTCTAGACCTGGTTTAGTCCACGTTTAGTCCTGGTCTAGTCTCTTAGCCAACCAGGACGCAGAACACAATGTTACACTATAAAAAAAAAAAAAAAAAGTTACCCTATAAAAAAAAATTGAAATTTTTTTTTTTTTGAAAAATATAAAAATCCACGAAACAGCGAGGGCGCGAACAGTGAACCGCGATAGAGCGAGGGTTCACTGTAATACAAATAGGTAAAACACACAATGCATAATAAATGGTGTCATTTAAGCAGCAGTGTCATTGAGGGAGGGGGGGGAGGGCAGGGAGAGAGTTCAGCATCCTGACAGCTTGGCGGATGAAGCTGTCTTTCAGGGGAGAGAGACACCCACAATTCTCTCCGCTGCTCTCACTGTTCGGTGTAGCTTTTTCCGGTAGGACACGGTGCAGGTGCCATACCACACGGTGATGCAGCTGGTGAGGATGCTCTCTGTGATGCCTCTGTAAAAGGTGCGCATGATGGGAGCTGGAGCTCTGGCACTCTTCAGCTTGCGGAGGAAGTAGAGTCACTGTTGGGCTTTACTGAAGAGGTTGGAGCTGTGTGACGGTGTGCAGTCGTGGGTCAGCAGAGTGAAGAGGAGGGAGCTCAGCACACATCCTTGGGGAGCCCCCATGTTCAGTGTGATGGTGCTGGGGGTGTTGCTGTCGACCCGTACTGCCTGCGGTCTTCCGGTCAGGAAATCCAGCAGCCAGTTGCACATTGAGGTGTTGATCTCCAGCTTGTCTAGTTTGAGTATGAGTTGCTGGGGGACGATTGTGTTGAATGCTGAACTGAAGTCAGAGAACAGCATTCTAACATATGAGTCTCTGGTGTCCAGGTGTGTAAGGGCTGAGTGGAGGGCTGTTGAGATTGCATCATTGGTCGAGTGGTTAGACTGGTATGCAAATTGAAATGGGCCCGGGGTGGAGGGGAGAGCTGTCTTGATGTGTTGCATGTCTAACTGTTCAAAGCACTTCATGAGGATGGGGGTGAGCGCAACCGGACCGTAGTCGTTAAGGCTGGATGGAGACGACTTCTTCGGCACGGGGTTGATGGTGGAGGTCTTGAGGCATGTGGGGACGACAGCCTGGCTCAAAGATGTGCTGAAGATGTCTGTAAAGACCTCTGTGAGTTCCGCAGCACAGTCTCTCAGTACACGACCAGGGATGTTGATCCTGCTGAGGGATCTCCTCACACTGTCACAGTGTCAGCACCTGGTCATCGGGAGGGGGTGGAGTCTTTTGTGCCAGTGTGCTGTCATGTGCCTCAAAGCAAGCGAAGATCTCGTTCAGCTCGTTCGGCAGGGAGGAGCTGTTGGCAGTCTGTGGCGTTGGCTTGTAGTCCGTTATTGTCTGTATTCCCTGACACAGACTGACAGTCTTTTAGCCTCTCTGATGCCATGTGACAGGTTTGCCCTTGCTGTCCTTAGGCCCACTTCGTCTCCAGCTCTGACAGCAGCGTTCCTTACCCTCAGGTTTTTAACTCACTGCTTTCATCAAAGCTACTTCAGCTACTTGTAATTGCAGTTGCAGTGACTCTAGCCACTCTCAGTCCATTTAAACTCCATACACCTTCACTAGAATAATTTAGATTATCTACGCAGCAAAAAGTAAAAGGTAGCCCTTAACTTGAAAACTATCAACAACATTGATAACATGGCTTAAATGTTTTAGGTAATGGACCTAAATGTGGCCATTACTCCTGAATATCATTCAAATGGGGCCATGTGGTCAAACTATATTATTATTATTATTATTATTATTATTATTATTATTATTATTATTATTGTGAATTGCTCTGTAAAATAGACATGCATTGTTCATAGCATACACTGCATACACTTGAAAGCATGCTGGCTGCAGTTTTCCATATTTTTATGAAGTGAAGATTGCATTTGAAATCACAGAGAAGAAATTCTGTTTGATGACCATGGACTAGATAGGGTGAGGGTAAACCCATTACAGCGCTTTGTAGGTTAAGTTAAGGTACAGTTTATTATCCCCACAGGAAAATTTGTCCTCTGCATTTGACCCATCTTTTAAACTGCTGGGGCACCTCATCAGAAGGGGACCCATCTCCACTGTTGGGAAGTAATTGAATACATGTACAGAGAATACATGTTCTGAATACTACTTTTGATTGTGGTACAGTTATTCTTTGGTTATTTGGTGATATTCAGAATACAGGTACTTTTCTAAAAATCAAAGGAATTCATTGTAGTACTTGGCCACACAATTTAGGCTTAAAACTGCACAATATTATTGAGTAAAATAGTGGTGGTGCATGTGCAATCTTTTCTTTTCCAATTAGTGATAAACATGTAACAAATGGTCAAACAAAGCTTTTTTTAATACTATGTTGTGTTATAATTTAAATGTGACTCCATGTAAAGTTATTCTAAGTATTCAGAATACAGTACTCTGATTCTGATTGGCCCAAGTATTGAAATACGTTCCAAAATACATTTTAATTCAGGTTTTCAATATTTTCTAACTAAATACATTTTATTATATTATTTTTTCCCATCATAGCCCATCTCCATGCGCTTGTGTCTAGGCTTGGTCAGGACTATAACTTAGCTGGAGTATTTGACATGTGGTGTCATAATGAATTATATACGATGAGCATGGACCAGATAGGACAAGGATAAACCCATTGCAGTCCTTGATATGGCTAGTTCATAATTGCCCAGTGACTCATTGGCAACAAGTAGCAAATTGATGAGTAACCTACATCGCAAATACTGAATAACTGGAAAAAGTCTGTATTTCTTTGCCATATTATTAACTGTCCATTATTCACAAGCTCACACTAAGAAGGTCCTGTCTTCTGGAATGGGTGGGGCCTTTCTGTGTGGAGTTTGCATGTTCTTCTTATGTCAGGATGGGTTGCCACTGAAAACGCCGTTTTCTCTTAGCAACTCAAAACATACACAGCATTAATTATTACCCAGGTATGTAGTCCAGCCCAAATCTATCTCAAAATCTGAAGATAGTCCTCAGGTTTTTGCTTGCTGCTTTTCACAGCTACTTCAGCTACTTGTAATTGCAGTTGCAGTGACTCTAGCCACTCTCAGTCCATATCCACCCTTACTTCACGCACTGATTGAAACACTGACGTATAAAAAAACCTTGATGGGAAGGCCTATCTATCATCTAATGGACCTAAATGTGTCCGTCCTCCTGAAAGCTGAGGGCTGAGGCAAAACTGTCTTCTCTGTTTGGCTGACGTTATTGATTGTGTGTTTTTGGTACGGATTATAGCTGAATTTTCCACTAGAATACAATTTTGTCCCTTGCTTTTTTATTTCTAAACACAACACCTAATCCCACTGCATTGTTCTTTACTCATATCAATTATAATACATAACTACACTTGAAGGTAAAAGAAAAAAATATGTAATTATACAAGAACGAAACAACCTTAGAAATAACAATCTGGGAAAGGCTGCAAGTGTATTGTCCTGTTGATTGCTATGTAAATTTATGCTCATTCTAATGCCCACACATGAAATGGATTTTCTGCTCTTGGTTATTCGATAAACTGGATTCCTGCCACTGCCCAGATGTTGTAGCTTTAACTTTAGTTTTGTTGGAGTTTAATCAGGTTTAGTGTCAAGGTTCTTAATGCTTATCAAACACTTGTATCTTAAGTTGAATAATTACAGTTTTATTTCTGTTTTTACTATGGTAAAGAGGTTGTTAAACGAGCTTACAGTAGCAGCGACAGTAGCTCAGTTGGTAGAATGTTTATCCACTGATCTGAAGGTTGGCCGTTTGAATCCTCCTCTCGACATAAATGTCATTGTTAGAGAAGTCAAATCCACTGCTGGCTGTGTGATTCCTGCTCTCACAGATAATGAATGTTGTCACTGTGTCCTTGGGCAAGACCCACCTTGCCCCCAGTGTGCGTACGCTGATGTGTGAGTGTGTGTGAGCTGGTCCTTGATCCAAATTGCTTTGACCGCCTTGAAGGTGGAAAAGTGCTATATAAAAATGTGACCATTTAAACTTTATTATAACAATAACATTATACCTTAATTCATTATTGTTAATAAAACATGAACAAATACTTAATTCATAATGAACAATTAGTTTATTAAAAAATACCTTTACTCTTAATTATAAGCCTGACCATTCACTAAACTTTTTGTTCTTTACGAATTAAATCATTCTTCACGCTTTATTAAGGATGTAAATAGTGTAGTCATTATAAAATTCCATTGAGTCAGTTGATTCCTGTTCCGGCCAGTGCATATGTGTCGTGTCCTTGGGCAAGACACTTCATCAACATTGCTTATAATGGATGTGGCATGTGAGTGACTGGCAGTTGATAGTGATTGGTGGCCACGTTTCCATCCAGCTATACTTACTATAATATGAACCCTTACATGTACAACAGTATCTATGAATGCTCATACGTATTTACTGAGGATAAATTTAGCTGTGTGACCCCTGCCCGTGTCTCTTCCTCTTGTCACTTTTCTATAAAGGGCTCTGCAGTGAAGCCGTACAGTTGGCTACTACATGGGACGTGTCTTTCCAATTCACCTCCTCAACACCTGCCAAGGGTCGGCACTAATGAGAGGGGGTCAGGCCAAGGTCTCCTCACCCTCCCGCTAACTCACGTACCCTCTCGACAGCTTTCAGTCCTTGCCAATGGAGAACGCCAAAGCTTTGATGTTTTGAAGGATTAAAAAAAATCTAAAAGCCAAAAAAGGTCACATAGTTAGTCGATGTTCGTGTGTGTTTTGGCTAAGGTAGGTACATCAAAGACAGTCAAAGACACAAAGAAGTAAACATTTTATCAATGTATTGAGCATTACTCAAAATGGTAAAATTACAGTGCTCTAAACTAGAAACAATTCAGGATTATGAATCCTTCAGGAGATACTACAGGCAAAATGTTTAGTTTTTTGGGTTCTCAACATGCAGGCTTGCATGCAGAGCTGGACTGGGACAAAAAAACGGCCCTGACATTTTTGGCTCAGAACGGCTCCTCATAATTAGCGGAGCACAACAGACTAATTTATGTATGTGTTCCCCAAAGTAATGTATTTTACTGTTGTTACATCTCGGCCGAGGGGAAACACCTTCTTCCCTACAGGGTTTGTAGCATCTTGCTTAGGGTGGTGATTTAAAAATTCTTACATTCTAGCAGGCTCTGGGCGGGAAAAGTAGTCTACTCTCTCTTCTCTCTCCTCAACAGCTTGGCTTGACCAGACAGGAAGAGGGACAGATTATTACAGTTTATCAAGTGATAAATAGAAAACCTAAATTAAAAATAAAAAATATTGGGAACTACCTGGAAAAACTGTGGAACTATCTAAACCATCAAAACATTTAGTATCTTTAGGTTGCATTTTTATTTTTTGATAATGATCAGATAAATCTCATACTAAGGCAGCACGAGACAAGGCAAGATGGCTGACCGGAAGTAATGATGCTCTTAAATCGGCCTATTCAATGTATGATTTGTATGGAATTTGTTGTTTATCAAAAAAAGTCAGACCAATATGGATGCCACCCGTGGAGTCAGTAGTGTGAGTGTGGAAACATTTACATGATTAAAAGGTTTCTTGTTAACCTAAAGTGTATTCTTAGACTTAGACTTAGACAAACTTTATTGATCCACAAGGGAAATTGTTTTGGGTACGGTAGCTCACTCATCAAATATAATATATGATATATGATATATAACAGAGAGTAAAAGAACAAAAAGAAAAATAAACTAGCTGCCCACTAGCTAGTTAACTACATTTCCAATCCATTTACTGTATGCTGAAGTGGGCTAATATCATGAGGGAAACGATGATTACATGATTTAGGGTGACCTTATTGTAACCATGAACATGGATTCTTGTTAATATGAATTATATTCTTACCACTTGCTAGCACAGGATAGCAACATTCATTTATTATTCATGCCGTTTTTGCGACCACACCCCCAGGCGAAATTCGCCTTGCACTTGGATTTCGCCCTGCTGAAACGCTTTTCTCACTGAATCTACAGTCACGTAGGTCACCTATTTTGGCTTCAAAACAGCGAACTTTGCCAAAAATTCGCCATTTTCTATCCATGCGGCATGCCTGTCCATCACTTAAAAGTCCCGGTATTATCCTAACATTACTACCTGCTTACCTGCTGTGATACACCTCCCTGGTCACTGTCTCTGTCCCTCGGGTGTCCTGTCCACAGTCTGGCTGCTCCTCCTCTCCCTCAGGTTCCCTCGCGTTCCATCGCGTTCTTTCGGGTTCCCTCGGGTTCTCTGTCCACAGTCTCTGGCTGCTCCTCTCCCTGTCCACCTTCAGCCTGGTCTGCAGAGGACATGGAGGCTCCAGCAGCTCCTCCAGAGTGAGGCTTTTTAATATCTTCACCCGCTAATTCTCCGTACCTCCTTTCTTGAGCTTTTCCGTGTTTGCCTGCTCACTCGCTTAATAGTATGATTATGAAACTGGCGGGGATCAGCGCAGAGAAAGGGGTGGGACCGCTCTCTGTATCCTGATTGGTTTAGTCCACTGTCTATATTGAAGATGGACCAATGGGCCGCCTCCTGTAAATTGTGGGCCAGCGACCGGGCTCTAAATTAAAAAAAAAAAAAAACAGCACCGGTACCGGCCCCCGAGGGCTGTCGGCCCACCGGGAAAATGCCCGGCATGCCAGATGGCCAGTCCAGGCCTGCTTGCTGCACCAAAAGATGTTTGTATTATTTAATTTAATTGACTTACCTCTGTAGATTTTTTAAAAATATCTAATTTCAAGACTTATTCAAGTTTTTAACTCAAAAATTAAATTTTTAGGCAAATTTAAACCTTGCTCTTTTCATGGTTCTGTTTTGAATGTCCCAGTATTTACACATAAAATGCCTTATTTTTATATGAAAACATCACATGATTAAAAATGTGTAATATATTTTTTATTCATTTTTTTTCCTATTCACCTATTCACCTATTCCTATTCACGCAGTGTTGCACCTTAAACTATGTAAACTATGTATCCACAAAAGCCTTAAATATACCTGATTGTGTATCTGGTACTTCTTGTGACTAGAGTTAGTATGTCTTTACCTTATCTTACAATCATACTCATCATTTTAAAGATCATACCCTTTTATTAGTATTTTACCTTCACAGGTTTGCAAATCACTGTAAGGACACCAACTTATAACACAAAATAGAAACCAGCATATAGGTTACATATTATAGTTTCAAATATGAGTCAATAAGTTTATTTTATCTGTATACAGTGTAATGCCTAGAGAAATGCACCTGCCGCCCACCAGAGCCCAATCATCTGTATCCTGAGAAAATTATTCATGTATGCAGTGTTTCTAGAGTAATAGCCTAGTTAACCTTAAATCCCAGAGGATTAGACTAAGTAGTAAACCAAGAGGTGTTGCCACGATTTTGCATTGTTATCATAAAGGTGCAGACAGGTGCTTCACAAGCCTTAACTTGTCTCACATAGTCATGCAGTTTAATGCTCTTATTAGCATAGAAAAACAAGCACACCCCAGTGCATCATGGGAGTGTATATTACTCACTCAGCTGTCAATGTACAACCGCTTTCTGCATCCCACTTATCACTTATCTTCTAAATGTAAATAACCTTAGTTCTTAAAGGGCCCATAGTGCACTAATTATAATGTTGTTTCCTCATCAAAACATTTCTGGAGTTGGGTTTTGTTTCAGTCGCACATGTTTAACACACAAACCCTGCATATTTAGACTGAGTTCTTTTCTTCAACAGAATACAGTCTTTTCCATCTTATGATGTCAACTTTATTTACATTTACATTAGCAACTAGAACCAAAATGGTCAATGGCGCTCTCATTGTAACAAAACATTTTAGAACAACTGAACATACTGCGCACTTGTTTGTGGATAATTATTTCTGCACCTCAGACACAGAAATTTGTTTACATAAATCTGCTGTTAATTATACATATGAAAATGCTTTGGGCAATGTGCTGTCAGTCAAATGGCACAAAACTTAAAATTCAAGAAGAGACGCCGATGAAATCAGGGCAAATTTACTCTGTGTGATTAAGTTTACTTTCCCCTCCTTGTCACAGATTCTAAGCAGCCCAATGGTGTCTCTGTAGCTGTGTTAGGTAATCTGCTCCACTGCATTCAACTCATTGTTTACCTGTCATTAGCCAACACATGCATGAGAGGTCCGATGGCTGAAGGCCAGCTAACCATGCCAGCAGTCAACAGTCTAATAGCTGGGAGCGCATGTGTTGACATCTTTATAGACAGACTGGATTAGCACTTTATAGAGTCTGGTGAAAGTTTCTCGTTAAACTATTATAAAAGGTACAAAATTGCAAAAGATTATAGCGTGTATTTGCCTCGTATTACCTCGGAACTATGTGCTTTTCAAAGGGGATAAGTAAACATTTAGTCAGATGCCCTGACTGACATGGCTTTCTCCTCTCATTTAGGCTTTAACAAAAATCTTGTGGGGCTATTGTTAAAAATAGAACCAGTGTGTAATATCAACTGAAAAAACTAAATAATAAAATGTGTATATAGTACTCACTATAGTAGAAGTCGTAGTTCAGTTTCACCATAACCCATAGCGCTTGGCAACAAATGGAACACACATTTCTTTGTTTTGGATCATGTCAGAATCACCCCTTATACATTTATAGTCTAAATATTCACTATAAATATTTCAATAGACATAATATGAGGTTTAAATATTATGCAGTAGGGATTTATGAACTACTAAAGGTTGATTATTTAAGTTTAGTTTCCAACCTTTCCTGTGAACTGAATACATTAAACATGTAATGCAAGTAAACATGTGTGCACATTAATGCAAATAGTTTCACAATGAATCATAATCACCCACACTATCCACAGTACACCTACAAACCAAACAAGCTTTTATTCACCCACTGACGGTAAGGGTCATGCAATGGTCAAAGTAGGATTTCCCTGATTTCCTACATTATTATACCAACCAAAAGAACAGCCAAACCACATGATTTCTTCCAGGCTGTGCTGAGCCAACATGAGCCAGTGGTTAACTAATGTTTTTGAAAATGTATTATATGGGTGAACAATGCACTCAGGTTTCAAAACATTATGCTGAATGGTTTCCAGATAAATTTCCCAGTTGAGTTATAGTGCACTGCCATCTCTGCTGTACACATTTATCTGAGATAAACCCAGTGACCCACCTTCTCCTGCCTGGGGTCATCTCTGTTCACCTGCCTCTGCACTTACACATATGTACACACTGTATACTCAGTCATATAACAAATCTATATGTTTATGAACTATACACCGGAAAACTGTCATTTAGGGAAACACATGCATTTGCCCCACCCACCAAGGTACTTCAGTATGTGAAAGAATGGTGTGGTTATTTGTAAATAGCATTAACATCTGAATCAGGTAGACACCAGTGCATGCATGCCCATAATTAATAGATTTATTGTGAGCATGATCTAAAATTATTAAAACTTCTTTGAGTTTTCATTTGGTTTTGCAACAGCACATTTTCCTGACAGCTGTTAGCAATACTTAATCCATCCACAATAGAAACATTTCAGGATGATAATGTCTACGATTACCAGGATGACTAACAAGTCAATTTACCGTTGGTTTTTAAGCCTAAATGATCCTGTCATTTTAATATTGAGAAAGAATAATAATACAGTATTTTGATTATGTATCACACTGTAGACAATTATATGTAACTACATTAAATATATCATTTAAAAGGCAGTCCAATTGAAAAAGAATTGTAGCATAATTTGGAGTTCATTGCACCTGTATTAAGTGGCACACTCCTCTGCAGCATGTTGTGGTGGAACAGTTCTTCCAATCCAGTAGGACCACACATGCTCTTATTAGAGTAGAAGAAGAAGAAGCCAGCAGAGATTTGTACCTTATGTAAACCGTTTTGCCTGGAGCCACCAGTACAGTAAATGTATGTGCAGCAGATAATAGTTGGAAACATGCCCACACATTTTGTCTGTTCTCAGCATCATGGCCAACCCGTAAAAATACCTCTCATACCACTCAACTGTCATTTAGGAGTTGTCTTCTATATCATCATACTTTTGACTTGTTGACACCGTGTACACTTTCATTTTGATAGATAGGTATAATAACACGATAAGATGAAATTGCATTTGTTTGTTTGATTTCCAAACCGTAAAAAGAGAAAGGTATTTAAACAGAGTCTAATTAGTCCCAAGCCTTGACAAACTCTTTGACACATGTAATATTCCACTGCATGCTTTTTAGGGCACATGCACAACTTTAACCAACTCCATCCAACTGTACAACAACTCACCCTTAAAGGTCCCATGACATGGTACTTCTTGATGCTTTTATATGGCTCCTTAATGGTTCCCTAATACTGTAAATGAATCCTTCAAAATCAACACTCACTGCATGAGATATGACTCTGACAGTCTTCATGAGGCTAGATATGTGTCTAAAATGCTTTATTCTGGGTGTTGCTGCTTCAGTGCAAATGAGAAGGACAGAGAGATTGGCTAAGGAGCGGGGGGGGCGGGTTTTCCCCGCAGCTCGGCGCAGCTCGTCTCCTCTCTTCCGTGTTTAACACAGGAAGACAGATGAGAGACTTTGCAATGAAAAAAAGCATATTTACACAGAAAATAAAATTAAACCACTGGTATTTCAGAGGTCCAGAGGGTCGGGTAAGGGACTTGCGAGCCTAGAAACACTCGGACGTGCCTCCAGGCAAATAAAAAAACACATTTCGCATTGTAGCGCATTCACAGTCCAAACTCTATGGGCGGGATATACAGGGACGCTGAGCAGAGACAGAGGGAGGGGCTGGAGCTGCATTTGCCGATCTGACGTCAAAAAGGTGCCTTGTCCGAACTCGCCCGTTTGGACACTGGTTTTGTGTAACGCAGAAAAGGACCGCAAATGCTCAGTTTAGACATTTCGCAACTTTTAGCCATGGGGGGGGGCTAAACAGGGTAGGGGAGCTCACATTAACGTTCAAAAACCTCAGAAAGTGAAAATTTCATGCCATGGGACCTTTAAGCAACAGATTACCCTATGTCCTGTCAACCACTACTTCATCTTCACACTGATTCTCCCTACCCACCTCTTTTATAGCCCAGATATATCTTGTATTACAATTTCTATTGTATTCATTTTTCCTTGTATACAATTGTATAATTTTGCCTTATTTGACAGGAGTCTCTTGCTAGTTTTGCTACTTTTTTGAACGTATTATTACCATGTATATTTTTGCTCTTTGTTATTATATTATATTGTGATGGGTGAGCTGCTGTGTCCAAATAATTTTACTTCATCATCATCATCATCAATAAAGTCTGACTAAGTCTAAGAACACATTTTCAGACAGTGAAGTGAAGCAACGTTGACCACCAATGGCTGCTTCAGGGACAAACTGTACTAATTTGCAAGAGAACATTTGGGTAATTGAAAGTTTTAATTGAAATTATAATGTGTATAATTCAGCACAGAAACCAAGACTATTTGGCTTCATTTTTCAATAGTGTTTACTGGAACAAAATATTAATTAGAATGCCCTTGTGAATATCATTGTTATTCCTACTAATACTCCTACTATTATTAACTAACCCTAACTCTTATTACAATAGGTACATTATCTAGTGCCTCCCGGGAGCTATTAGTAATATATTAATGCTGACAGTGGAACTTCTCGTAACCCTTTTAGAGCTTGATCCAGTATTTGTGAAAGCACTAGTGCATAAATGTGAAATATAGTAGCAAAGGGAAGTTCATTTGTGAGTTTTGTTGTTTGTCTTATCTTAGTCATACTTCAGCTGGTGCACTTTTTCTTCCCACACTTTTAAAAGGGAGTCTGCGTCTTTGCTGTTTTGATGTAGGTGTAACATAAAAAGATGAACTTTTTGCTTGACTTCACTGCACTGCTCATAAATGCTATTTGTTTTTGGTAAATACTGAAGCAATAGCTGACAGTTTCAACTATTCCCATGCATAAACTAAAGGAGGTTATATACACTGTCAAAACACACAGCTGGCGTTTTAGCGCTTGATATTTGAAGATGCCATTTTTCTTCTTAATTCTAAACACACTGTCTTCTAAGTATGTTGATGCATATTATCTGTGGTAAACAACAAATTCTCTCAAGATAAAAAGAAAAAAAAAATTGACAAAATTACTTCCATTTTGAGAAGTTATTCTTGCTTGTGTGCATAATATTTTGCATGTAAACACTGTTGACGTATCTATTAAACTGAGGAGTCCTCACAGCAGGGAGGGTGACCTGAGTAACACAGAGGCTCCGAATTAAAATGTCCTTTGATTGACTGCACTGCACCAAAACGTCCAAATGAATGTTTATTTAGCTGACACTATAATGCAAATCAGTATTTTATTTGTTGTACTTGTATGAATGTAACTTGAATAGATAATTATATGCTATTGGTAATATGTTTTACAAAACTGGAGTAATTTCATCTGTTTGTACTTTTTATGTTACCTCATTATCTTGCACATGATATTTGTCAGACACACGCTCTTCAGTATTAGAGCATAAATCAATATTTGTTGCTATTATACACAGGGCGTGATCAAATATATTATGTAAAAATATTAATAAGTACATATACAGGGCCATCGCTAGCCATCTGGGTGTCCTACGCACAAATGCTTTGTCGAGTGTTTTATTTTTTTATTTTTTTATTTATTTATTTCAGGGACAGTGCACATTAATAAACATTTGCATGTAAATATGCCAGAATTAGCCTGAGGGCTATTTTTCATCTGTTGTCCCGGACAGGTGTAACATGTCAAACCTACAAGAAGTAAAATAGAATAAAATAAAATAAAAACAGGGTTAATATTTACACTCTAAAATCCTTCATACATACAGTCACATACAGCTCCATGCAATTCTATACAGACATAAAACCACATTCCGCCACATACATTCATTTCCAGCCACAAACACTATAAACCATTAAGAGCATCACATACACATACATACAGACTCATACAATCACAGTCAAACAGTAACACACAAGAGGCAGGATAGCGACAGGGGCATCGGGAGGTGGATGTTAGTGGTGACAGGATTGACACTCAGGATTGAGTGTGAATCCCCATGGTACCCCAGAAAGCACTTGGTGCCCTATGCGATGTGCGAAATGAGGAGCGATGGTGCTGTAAATATATAGAATAAAAATTGTGCAGTTCAAAATATATAGACCTTTTGTATAGACCTTAGAAGACAGGCTTATGCTATGAGGCTAACAATATAAGTCATATTTCAAGGTTTATCGTGAAAATACAAAAATAAATTGTCTATGTCAGTAAGATGACTGAGGAATTTGTTTTTTTGTTGTTTTTTTTTGGCCAAAAAATTACTTAGTAGTTAGCTATTAGGCCAGCAATATGCTTGTCAAAAATATATAGTTTTAATATTTTGTACTTTTTTATTTGTAATTCATCTTCTTAAAGGGCACATATTACTTTATTGTCTGATCTATGGTATAATGTTGTTTCCTCATCAAACACATAGTTGTGTTTTGTTTCATTCACACATGTTTAACACACAAACCCTGCATATTTAGGCTGAGTTCTCCTTTCAAACAGAAAACACTCCTGTGATGTCATGGGGTTGTATAGTGAGTCTTCCCCTGTGTTTTTAAACTCCATGCACCTTCAGTAGAATCATTTGGATGATTTCAGACCTGGAATTGCATACCTCTGCTGAATAAAATGTAAAAAGTAGCTATTAATTTTAAAACTACAGCTTCATGACATCACAAGGTGGAACAGAGCATTTTGAGCTTTGGAGGTGTAGACAGACTAATAATAAAGGGTTACTCAAACATGTGATTAAAACAAAACACAACTCCAGGTATGTTTTTGATATTGTGACAACATTATAACATGGTTTAAAGCTCATAAAAGTCAATTTTGCATAATATAGAACCTTTAAGCATTAGGATTTGTAAGCAAAGACTAATTTGGGTCATGCTGAAAGTGACTAGTTTCTCCAGTCAAAACAAGTCAACAAGCAAAGGCAAACATTACGCAATCCATTTAATAATAAACCAGTCTTATTTAATCATGAGACTGATAGTCCCAGATGTCTCTGGAAGAGTAGCGCCCATAAAATGTTAATATGTGCGTAAAAACAGTGCATGTTAATATGAATATTAATGCCCCACTCACAACAGCATAGTGACAGCATCAAAGACGCTGCAGTTAAATGTACACCTGGAGAGGAACAGGGTTTGTATATTTTTCTATCATGTGCCCAAACAGTGAGCAGAGCACTCGGAGCCACAGTGACAGGCCGAAGATGGTGTGTGTAATTGACAGTCTTTCTATGGGCTGTGATGGATTGCCTGATTAGGGACCCTGGCAGTACAGCCGATCACAGATGGCAAATTAAACAGTGGACAGATGCCCCCCAGGCACCAAAACGCCCTCCCCTCTGGCCCCCTGCCCCCTCTCTGCTCAGAACTAACCCCTGTCCATGTCAGCACCATGTTAACCTCTCCGCCTCAATGATGTGGGAGGAATTTGACTATTTATTTATCATTAGAAGGTCACAACTTTTAGAACTACGCCAGCTAGTGCACATTCAATACATGGATGAAGTATATTATTTACCCCTGACCCTAAATACACTGGCCATTGAATCTCTTTTGGACATTGTGAATAACATTGCACTATATGTCAGAAAGGAGCACAAGAATATAAGTTGTCACGTTTTTAACCTCCAGTGGGTTCTCCAAGCATTTTACCATCAAGAAACTACTCACCCGTTCATACGGCGGTGTATAGAGCCACTGGGGTCAAAGTGGGTTAGGTGTCTTGCCCAAGGACACCACAACAGTATGCATGAGCGAGCAATTAGATCAGTGTCAAAACATTGTTAAGTGTTAATCATTACATGCAGTATACAGACTCTAAAACATATATGACAAAGATGTTTTTGACAAAGACAGCAGCATTATTGTGTCATAATTGCAATATACTGTCAAAGGTTGTATAGAAGATTTTCCAAGGAACGAGAAATCCAGCGACTGTTTGTCCTTTTTCAAATGTTTCTCATGTGTGACACCACCCCCCTCCACCACAGCTTCCCAAGTAGAAACGCCTCCTCCCGCCGCCTCCTTACACTTACGCTGCTTGTTTAAAGGGATATGCCACCTCCAGGTCAAATTTGGGCATCTCCCCACAGTCCAGAGACTAAAACAAGTGATGAAAAGTGTTTTCCTGGTCACCCAGCCATTGTCCGAGTCTGTTAGCACTGACCGCCGCGCGAGCTGCTGCTCCTCCGCCTTAGACTGGAGTCTAACGTCGCCAGAGAAAGATTTCGGCCAAAAGGAATTAATTTGCTCGATGCTTTTCCCAATTACTTTCTGTGTAGTGCGCATTCATATCGAGTGCAAATAAATGTGCAAATCAACACGGAGAGCTTGCCTTGGTCATTTTGGGTGAGAACTATTTTTCAGTGCGGAAAAAGACAGCCGAAGCACGCACCACGCGGACAGGGGAATCCCTGTTTACGCACCAGAAAGGGAGTTCCCCCGGTGCGTGCTTCGTCTTTCTTTTTCCGTCTTTCGTCTTTCTCTGGCGACGTTAGCCTCCAGTCTAAGGCGGAGGAGCAGCAGCTCGCGCGGCGGTCAGTGCTAACAGACTCGGACAATGGCTGGGTGACCAGGAAAACGCTTTTCATCACTTGTTTTAGTCTCTGGACTGTGGGGAGATGCCCAAATTTGACCTGGGGGTGGCATATCCCTTTAAAGCTGGTGTGCGTTCAGAATCACTTTTGCTGCTCTAACTATACTGTACGTTTTCAAATGATAAGCTGAAGTTTCCTGTCCAGAAGTAATTTAGCGACCAATGCGTCAGTCTTTAGATCCTCTGCTTCAGTGCACGCCATCGCTGGAAGGAATCTCCACGAATCACCTAAGTTTGGCTTCGCTCCTTTTCCCCTTCTCTTCTTCTTTCAGCGACCTCAAAAAGTGACTTTCGGGTAGTGGATTCTTGTTTGCCATCTCAACAAACTTTGTGCTAACTGCGAGGAAGCGTCTTATGTCTGTGGAATGTGTGAGAGGCATACGTAAACCAGCCCTACACCCAAGAGAGAAGAAAAGTGATAGTAAGCAGAGACAATACATAAGTACAATAACACAAAAGAGATGAAAAACTTAAGTGCCAACTATATGTAACAAGTTTATCACAACCCGTTTAAAGGTTCTATTGTACATAAAACACTCTTATGGGTCATTTTTGAGCTACATTTCAAGCTATATTTGAGCTACATTACATTGCTGTTATAACTCATCAAAAACAGACCTGGTGTTGAGTTTTATTTCATTCACTCATGTTGGAATAACCCTTTATTTTTAGTCTGTCTACATCTTCAAAACTCAAAAAGACTCTGTTGAAGTGGTAGTTTTCAAGTTAACAGCTACCTTTTATATCTTTAGTTCAGTATAGATTAGCAATTCCAGGGCTGAAATTATCCAAATGTTTCTAGTGAAGGTCTATGAAGTTTAAAAACACAGTGGAGCACTTCCTGTTGTACCACATGACATCACCAGGTGGAACAGTGTTTTGTGTTGAAAAAAGTTGAAAAATTATTTATACAGGGTTTGTGTGTTAAACATGTGTGAATGAAACAAACACAACTCCCAGTATGTTTTTTGATGAGAAAACAACATTATAAAATAGATCAGAAAATAGAGTAATATAGGCCCTATGAGTAACACACTTTTCCTCAGGTCCTGGTGTCTTGACACAGTACATACATGTCTTGTTATGGCATATGGAGAGCTCTTAACTGCCACCAGTGCATCGCTAATGCATGTCTACCGCAGATGCTAGGTCCTCCTCTACAAATCACCAGGGCCTTCCATCGTGAACATTACAACCCCGCCTCACATCAGGACTACACATGTACTCTGAAAGGGAACACAGGTTTTCTCTGGTTTGTGATGGGCAGGGAAAGGCTCTGGGGCACTGCGAGGGCCTAAGTACTCACACACAGAAAAAGTAGGCCCTCTATCTAATGCACATCTAATCAAGCTTTAATGCGTTCCCTCGCTATGGCAAGCCGTTTTAACATTAAACACTAAGCTGGATATGTATTGCAGGTATCTCAAACTCACTTTTGCCTAGGCAAAAATAATTTTTGGATATTCGCAACGACATTCGTCCTATCTGTAATCGTCCTTTTAGATATCCACAACGACATTCTTCCCAGGGCAAATGACGTCACCTTTGCCATTCATTTGTATGGGGTTCATCATTACAGATATACACAATTCAATTGTGGATATCCATAACGTAAGTTGCAGATATCTGCAACTGAATTATAGATATCTGTAATTCATCTCAATTGAAAATATCTACATGCTCCTTTTCAGATATCTTAAATTAAGTTTTGACTAGGCAAAATGATGTAGATCTCACACTGGAGTTTGAGATAGTCATAATTTAGTTATAGATATCTCTTATCAAGTTTTAGATATCTTGTAATGAATTTTGATTAGAGATATCTGAAATAATATAGTTACAGATATCTTCAATTGGAGTTTTGACTTGTTGAAATGATGTTGCAGATATCTGTATGCAAATGATCCCACTTTAGGCAGGAGTGGAGCATTTCCACATGGCACCTGTAGTTAATTTATCAGTAAAATTGCCAAAATGCATCTTAGGGTCTTTTTCTTAATGCACACCAGTAAAGCATTTGTTGAAATTTATAGTAACACTGACGGTTGTTTAGCTTTAGGTACAAATGGCTTTTTGGATGGATTGGTACACTGCTAGTAGCTTAAGACAACGTGGTGCTTTCTGTGTCAAAAAGTTAAAATGGCTTTCCCTACCCCCGCGTCAAAGCTCTGTGCTTTTGGAGCTATGTTCGACCAATTAGCCAGTGTGCTGTAAAATTTTGTTCATGATTGATTTGAGCACTTTTGGACTGGTGTAATGGACTGGGTGAATAGGCTAAAATGATTCCTGGACCAAACAATTACACAGGGAATTATAATGGCTCCCGAGTTTTACCTGATCCAACAAAAACATTTCGTGCATTTTTTTATTCCTAGAAATAAAGAACAAATCGAAGCTTCAATTCAATTACGTCTATAGTGTTCCACAGTATTCAAATTCATCCATCTCCATAGGAACAAGAAGGAGGCACTTAAAGGACAAGTGTGATTTTACAATTTTGTGATACTGGAGACAACTGCAAAGGAACAAGAAAACAAGCAGTCAAAAAAATCTGAACTTCAGAACATCGAGAGACAAGACAAAAGGCATCTGTGCTCACTTTATTAGTCCATTTTATTAAGAATTCCAGGTACAGTTTGATAAATGAAATGAGCTGTGTGATTGGTGGCCCTGCACATTCCAGGTAAAGCACTAACACCTCCTTGGAGACAGTGTGGTTTCATTGGTTCTGGCTTAGCTATCTATTTTTTATTTATTGAGCTTAGTTGTTGATATTCCATTTTGTTGTTCGTTATCTGAAAAGACTCTAAAGTCCAGGTCCGTGACTGTGTCCTTACCAAACACATATTTGCTCTCCCTGTACTTCACATTGTTCCTGCCGGCCCCTACACTCACCCTTTATGTTTTATCTCGCTTGGATGCACCACTTTTAATTTTCTTCTGAAGCTCTCTTCTGTCTCAGTCTAAATGGCCTCTTCTGCTGTCAGCAAATGGAAAAAGCCATATTAACTCTGTTCCACTAATGCTTTTTACCTGTGTGTGCGGACCAGCTAGGCCCGCCTCGATGCTTAAGTGTACTGCAGATGCTCCACTGGTTCGGAAAGCGTTACATTCAGTCCGCAGAGCAGGCGCAGGATGCAGATGGAGGCAGGAACGCTGTCATGTCTTAGGCTTTGGCGAGTGCCCTTTTGTAAATGCCACAGACAATGATGTGTAGGAGTGAACGGGCACCTCTAGCTCCATCTACATGCCTGACCAAGCTCGCCGCCTCGCTGTGTTGAGCTCTGAACTCGCTCAAATGGGCTTTGTAATCCAGTGATATCTTGTCAGCTCAAATCTGGCCCTTGTAATGTGAAGAGTGGTGTTTTTCTTATTGCGATGGAGTTGGGAGGAAATATTAGCGTGGCGGCTTTGATCTGCAGGAGAAGAGACATGAGGGTAATGGGTCTTGCTGCAGAAATAAGTGGTGGGCTGTTTGGCATGGGAAAATCAAATACTGAAAGAGTTTGAGCGCAATGTGTAACGTGTAAATAAAACAGGCTGGTACAACCTCAAATAAACGTGTATTGTTTCAAATGTGCCACACTTAACTAAACTAAATAAACATGCACTATGCAATTGGAGATTTGGAGATTCTCATGCAACCATGGAGGTTCAGATTATTACAAAGTATGGCATTTAAGATTTCTATTTCCAAGGAGACAAAACTGTGTTACTGGTCAGATTCAAGATTCAAGATTGTTTATTTGTCATATGCAGGATCAACACAACATCAACAATGCAATGAAATGCTTAGGATCAGAAGAACCGTTGACTCGCTAAGATAGTCAAGAAGTACTAATAGTATGCAATAATAGTTCATGGTAAAAAAGTGTTGCAAAAAGTGCAGGGGAAAAGGTAAACAATATATTTAAAAATATGTAATAAAACACAATAAAATACAAAGGTAGGATTAAATAAGATGTAAGTATGATATTTCACAGATTACACATAGTATAGTATAGTATAATATAGTATAGTATAGTATAGTATAGTGTAGGTATTGCACGTGGGTTATCTGTTATCTCACAAAGAATGCTTTTTTTTCATATTTTTCTACTGTTTTTGAAAACATGTGGTATAGATATGTTTAATGCAATAATATGGTATATTTCAAGCGGGGGGGGGGGGCATCCTACAGAAAAATGACATAATGCACCTTAAAAACGTTCATGAACATGTAACATCATGTATCTTATGAAATCTGATCAAAGCAGAGCACATGTTACCTTGTCCATCACACTGCTCTTTAATCATATGTTCAAAGATTGTTTTAGTTTTTTCTCTTGTCACATCCCTCTCCTCTGTGCGTCTCGTCATTGCCAGGATCGATCTGTAGATTAATCCAAATACTTGTAGAGCGTGCAGTGTGTGTTTGTGTACACACCAAAGTACACATTTGAGCAGTGATGCAGGGGGGATAGGGCCCAAAGCTCGCCTCTAAGTGGGCCGTGAGGGATCCAGGCTGCCACAAGCTGCTTATGGCCATTGTGTGCTCAGGCAACATGCAGGATTTGTCCATGTGCATGAGTAAGCCTCTTCACTCTGGTCTCATCCCACAACTTTTTATAGCTTATTTTTGTCTTTGGAGTTTGGATCTTTGTACCTTCTTTTACACTGAGTGAAAGCTTCTGGTCTATAGAGGCCATTTTGAGGATTATTCAAAAGATACATTTGGTTTTGAATTGTAAATTTTAATATGTGTTCATCCCTCTGAAGCCAAAAGTAATAATTTTTTTTGGCATTAAACAGAAACATACAATTACAAAAAAATAGAGATCAACAAGTTTTTTTTTTTTTTTCATGGCCAATAAGCTCTGCCAATACTTTTGGGCCAATTTAGATAATTTTTCCCCAAATGTTTTACTTACTTTATTTAGTACAAATTCATCCACAACCTTATTTTACTACAAACTGGATAAAAGAGCTGTTTTTCAGTGCCATCTTTGAACTTGTGGGGCGCCAGCAAAAGTGGGGCGCCAGTTGCAAAAAACTGTCGCTGTGTCCTTAGGCAAGACACTTCACCCACATTGCCTAGTATGAAAGTGGAGTGTGCGTGAGTGTTGGAGGTGGTCGGAGGGGCCGATGGCGCAGATTGGCAGCCTCGCTTCCGTCAGTCTGCCCCAGGGCAGCTGTGGCTACAGAAGGTAGCTTACCACCACCAAGTGTGGAGTGAATGAATGGTGAACTATGGAGCGCTTTGGGATGACAAGGCATGTCATGAAAGGCGCTATATAAATGCAATGGAAAAAAAAAAAAAAATTATATGTTCAAATTCAGCTTTATACATACAGCTCTGGGGAAAAATAAGAGACCACTGCATTTGTATTACAGCCATTCCATTCCAGCGTCTGTTGAATTCCAACACAAACACAAAGCTGAGCTACTTCAGTTCTTGCACCAGGAGTGGAATAAAGTCACCCAAGAACAATGTGAAAGACTTGTGGAGAGCATGCCAAGACGCATGAAAGCTGTGATTAAAAATTAAAAATAAGGGTTATTGCACCAAATATTGATTTCTGAACTCTTCTTAAGTGTAAACATTAGTATTATGTTGTTTTAAAATGAATTTGATCTTGTTTCTTTGCATTGTTTGAGGTCTGAAAACATGTATCGTTTTTGTTATATTGACCATTTGTCATTTTCTGCAAATAAATGCTCTAAATGATGATATTTTTATTTGGAATTTGGGGGAAATGTTGTCAGTAGTTTATAGACTCAAACAAAAATGTTCCTTTTGCCCAAACACATACCTATAAGTAGTAAAATCAGAAAAAAACTGATAATTTTGCAGTGGGCTCTTATTTTTTTCCAGAGCTGTATATTATTTATGCATATTTAGGCATCTGGTTAGGCCGAACTCAATATTGGCCACTGCTGGAGATTAAAGGTCAATAGCCGATATGCTTAAAAGGTCAAATATCGGCGCAATATATCGGCCAACCAATATATAGGTCTATCTCTATTTTTTTTAAACCTAAATATCGCCAAATATAGTAACTCTATCAACCATTTAAAGATCCCATGACATGGTACTTCTTGATGCTTTTATATGGCTCCTTAATGGTTCCCTAATACTGTAAATGAATCCTTCTTCAAAATCAACACTCAGTGCATGAGAAACAGAGATAAGATGAGGAAGAGTCATAAATATTTCTCTCAAACACTTTATTCTGGGCGTTGTTGCTTGAATGCAAATGAGGAGAAAAGAGCTGGCCTATAGTAGAGGGTGGGGGCGTGGCCAAACTCTCCGCTCTCGGCTCTGAGCTGTCAGCTGTGCCCTCTGATCCATTTCCGTGTTTTTGCACGGGGGGAGAGATTTGAAGCGTTCCATTGAAAAATAAACACATTTCCACAGAAAATAAAATTAAACCACTGCTGTTCAAAGGTCCAGAGGCTCAGATAAAGGACTTCCGAGCCTAGAAACACTCGGACGTGCCTCCAGGCAAATAAAAAAACGCATTTCGCATTGCCTAGCGCATTCGCAGTCCAAACTCTCTGGTCGTGATTTACAGAGACGCTGAGTACAGACAGACGGGGGTGGAACTGCATTTGCATTTCTTTTTCGTCAATAAGGTGCCTTGTTCAAAATCGCCCGTTTGAGCTCCGATTTTTTGTAACGCAGAAAAGGATCGCGACTGCTCAGTTTAGGGGGAGGGGGGGGGGCTAAACAGGGTAGGGGAGCTCACATTAACGTTCAAAAACCTCAGAAAGTGAAAATTTCATGCCATGGGACCTTTAAACAATTTTTTTTAAATCTCTCGTCATGGTACAAATAATTGATTTCACATGCAGTTGGCAGTTTGGTGACTTTAAATCTTCAGACAGATTCACTCCATAAAAATAAACAAGTGAAGGTTCAACACCAGAAACATGTCGACATTCCAAAACAAACTACAGTTGGTTTATTTGAGAAATCAAAACTTTGCACGCCTCATCTTACACCTACCATTTCTTCATGCAGGTTTGTCTCCTCTCCTCTTCACTTGGATCACTCCGGGCATGTCCTGATGTTGCAGTGGATTGCGCATCAACTCCCACCTGCCTCTGTGTACATTTTCATATTTGGAGTGTGTATAGACAGGAGCTAGATCAGCCCTTAAATGTTAGTTATTTTTGTTTTTGGCCTGGCAGAATCTTTATACACAGCCCCTCAGTCTTTTTTCTACTCTTTTCTACTCGGCTTTCATCTGGTGGCTCTATGGAATTGATTTCTAGCTGCCTGTCTGCTGCTTTTGTGAGTACATACCAAACCGACAAGAGGCGAAAAGGAGGGATAGAAAGCCCCCATTTTTTTCCTTCAAGAGTTTTTTTTTTTTCTTTTGCTAACCCCAGTCAGTTTGGGTTGAGAACAGACAGAATATGTGGGCACAGATGTATCAGGATGGGTCTAGCTGCTATAGCAGGAGAATGACGAATGAGATGGCTGACCTTTGACCTCCACAATCAATTCAGAAGAAGATAGCATACCTGAAACCCGGGTGTGCTAAATGGTAACGCCCCTGCACAGATCTGGCCCCTGACATTGGGGAAAAATAGCAGCGTTCGAGTGGGAGATATAAACATGTTTTGTCAGCCTGTCCAAAGTGTCCTCTTTTATCTAGTGTAGGCTCAGTTCTTCAGGGATATCACCACACCGGCTTTGTACGTTTAGAGGCAAAATTGCTTTATAGTTTTAAGGAGTCAGAATTAGCTGATTTGCCTTTTTTCTCTACTTGTACCCCTGTCAGCTAATTTTGACAGAATGTTCGCCAAATGCATATGTTTTGTCAATGCAATAATGTCTGATCCAAGCTCAAAGGACTTATAATTCGTTTGGAAAGAGAAGCAGTCTGGATTCTCAGATAATGAAGTAAGAAGTACTTTCATTTTTTGTTTTTGTTTTTTGTATTCATATTATTATTCCTGTAGGGAAATTGGCCTCTGCATTTCACCCATCCTTTCATAAGCAGTGGGCATCTTATTGCTAGGCTTGGTCAGGACCTCAGCTGGAGGATTTTTTACCCATGGAGCATGTTTTTGGATTGATGGGGAAAACCGGAATGCCCGGAGGAAATCCACCCAGACACAGAAAGAACATTCAAACTCCACACAGGAAGGCCCGGACAACCTGGGATCTGGAACTTTCTTGCTGTGAGGCGTGAGTGCTAGCCACTCAGCCACGCAAATTAATCGTCAGCGCTATTTGAGTTTGAGCAATTACCAAATTTCAAAGATTGCAATTATTTAGACAATAGAATGTGTTTTATAGAAAATATTTAACCTGTACTTAATACTACCTACAACCAGACTTTACTTTTGACACGTTTGGCTCTTCCTCTTCTCCTTCTCCCTTCCCTCTCCTCTTTCTCTCTCTCTCTAAAATCATGCAGCTATACTTTTGCGATAATATTGTTACAGTAACAATGTTACTGGAATATGCTCATTATCAAATAACCATGTAAACTAGACATCCTACAGTGCTTTTCCTTACCTCTTCTTCTTATATAGTTTTATATCTGAAATTCCCCATTTTTAGCTTTGCAAAGTTGAAATGAGGACAGTTGTGTCTCAGCCTCTGCTCTGTAAGTGAGTGTGAACGGCCATTAAAGGGTCAGAACGAAGGTGCGATATTTTAAGTACTCCCTGGACTAAATCAGTAACAGCTTTAGGCCAAAAAGCGCAGTAAAGCACAGCTAATACCAGAGTGGCCCAGTGTTCAGCTCACATAAAATGAACAGAGGGCAGATGTACCACAAGTGTCTGTGTTGATTTGATGATGTTTGATATGTGAGAAGAAGAATCCAAGTATTGGAGTGTGAGGAAAAAAACTGGTAGAGGCTGGTAGACTACAGCAGCTAGGCTCTCAGTGATTAAATGTATTGTGTTTAGTGGAGCCCACTTGCTGTTCTCCCTCAGGTGGGACTCTTAATAGTTTTGGGGAGAAAAAGACTAGTTAAAAAACACAATGTATCTAGTTCACTCCTGACAGTCTAACACTGAATAAATGTGGATGTGTCCTCATTTCTTGTGTTAAATGATATCCAATGATAACTTATAAATCAGCAAAGCAAAATGGCTTGCACATAAGGTATCTTTATTAGTTAAAAAGTAAAGCAGTAGAAAATGAATGATAATAATCTAAAAATCAGCATTTGTTATCTGTCAGACAGATGTTGCAAAGCAGTTTTGAGCTCCCCAGTCCTCATGAGCCGTAAGCATTGTCCCTCCCATTGCTCTGAATAACATCAATTCATTTATTCCATTGAGGTTTACCATGAAAAAACATCTAAAATTCTGAGGCCCAAAGATGTAATAAGTTACTTCTCTCTATTTAATCAAAAGTTCTCATCATCACTTTTCTATTCTATTAGGCATCAAACTCAGAATCTGTAAAGGTCTCATCTGGAAGAAAGGTCAACAAAGCAATTTAGTGTTTGAGTTTCCCCTCTGCACACTCTATACTGATGTGTAAAACTAGACTGATCGTTGCAGCAACAAAACTCTTTATTTTTACTGTGGCTTCTTTTAATGGGAAGCTGTGAATATGCCAACCTGGGACAAGAAGTACAGAGACATATTAATAAGAGCTATTAGGAGTGACATTTCATAGCACTTATGTTCTCTGTTTGTCACGATTTGTCATAGTCTATTTTAGTGCATTTATGTTTACGTTAAATGGGTAATGATAAAGTACTCTTAAGGGTGGAACGGAAGGTAAAGTGGGACACATTTTGTACGATGTAAAGTTGTGGCCATGAATTTTAATCCATTGATCATTACACTTAAAAGTGAACTGTATAACCTTTGTGTTACAGGCTTGTCTCCATGGTGATGCACAAGTTTAATGCCATACTGAGATGTCACTCTCAAAGCCTTCATCAGAAAAGTTACATGGTTCACCTTTAACAATGTATTAGTCACAGTGCTAATCCTGTACTTGGTCTTTTGGTATAGGTTGTGCACATAGACTGTATAGAAATGAACATAGCTAAACCGCTAGCAGTGACCCAAATAGGAAGTGAGCATGGGGGGGGGGGCTTTATATGATGATAGTGTTTTTATTTTGTGCATAAAAAAATCCTATTCCTAATATGGAACTCTGCTCCAAATCCGTTCCTATAACTGCTAGCAGTTTGATTTTTATTTGACTGGAGCCGAACGAATGGGTGATGTTATACTGCCTTAGCCCACTTCTTTACAGTCTATGGTTGTGCATCGTACTGTTTAAAGCGTTGTTTTGGATTAGCTTGACTGTTGCCGGGGTGACATTGGTGCTGAACTTGTGCTCCCTGTAGTGCCACAGAAATGCTGTCATCTGGCCTCAGTGTCATGGTGTCCAGTTTAGAGTTTAGATGTGAGCAGTCAATGATGGAGATCATGTTGATTGTCTGTGTTGGTCTCTGGTTCGGGGCCAGCTTTGTTCTTTGACTTCTAATCGACTTCTGCTCCAGATGTTCACCAGTGACATGGCAGGGCGAAGTGTGTAATTTTATGGTCTTTTTATTTAATGCCTTCTATATAACACTTTTCTGGTCTATGTTATAATATTTCCTCATCACAAACATACCCGGCATTGTGTTTTGTTTCACTTACACAAATCCTTTTCTTCTTCTTCTGCTTCTTCCTCTTCTTCTTCCTCCTCATCTTCTTCCTCTTCTTCTTTCTCTTCTTCTTCCTCCTCTTCTTTCACCTATTCTTCCTCCTCCAATATGGTGGTCCACTGTGTTTTTAATGTCCATACACCTTCACTATAATCATTTGGATGATTTCAGCCCTGGAATTTCCATCCATCCATTTTCTTCTGCTTATCCGGGGCCAGGTCTCGAGGGAGGTGCCCAGGAGGCATCCGGAACAGATGCCCGAGCCACCTCAGCTGGCTCCTTTCGACGTGGAGGAGCAGCAGCTCTACTCCGAGCCCCTTCTGTGTGACTGAGCTCGTCACCTTATCTCTAAGGGAGTGCCCAGCCACTCTGTGGAGAAAATTCATTTCGGCTGCTTGTATCCATGATCTTGTCCTTTCGGTCACTACCCAAAGCTCATGACCACAGCTGAGGGTAGGAACGTAGATTGACCGGTAAATCGAGAGCTTTGCCTTTTGGCTCAGCTCCCTCTTCACCATAACGGTCCGGTACAGCGACCACATCACTGCCGACGCTGCACCGATTCGCCTGTCAATCTCACGCTCCATCCTCCCCTCACTCATGAACAAGACCCCGAGATACTTGAACTCCTCCACTTGAGGCACCCACCCGGAGAGGGCAAGACACCTTTTTCCGGTCGAGAAACCCTGGAATTTCTTATCTCTATTTAACTAAAAGTAAAAGGTTGCTGTTAACTTGAAAACTCGCTTCATGACATCACAAGGTGTGAATGAAACAAATGTGAATGAAACAAAACACAACTCCAGGTATGTTTTTGAGGAGCTAACGACATTCTAACATGGTTTAAAGTTCACAAGAGTCCACTTTGTGTAATCTAGGACCTGTGTTGTGTTTCTTTGTTTTGAATCCCCTCAGGCTATAACATGTACTATTGAAATATTGATAACTGCTGACCTCTGTATCAAGCGGTATGCTATTTGTCTTACTCCCGTTCTCCCCCTGAGGCTCTTGAGTAATAAACATTGCACAATCAACCGGGCAGAACAATATGACCTACAGCCTTATATATTGATGGTCTAAATGATCTGTGATTTGATTATGTTAAGAATTGTGTATACTGAACCAGCATTATCATTATGAGGTGGGCTGTACTGTGAAGGGTCTTGCCCACACTGGCTCACTCATTGCCCCTTCGGGGTGAGATTCGAACCCGGGCCCCCCGAGTGAAAGTCCAGTGAATTACCAGTTGAGCTAACCAGACCACAGACGTTGAGACACAAAAGCTCCTGACCATGCATGAAGGGTTCCATCCCAAATATATGAGTATGTATATATATATAGTATATATATACAGGGGGTCCTCGGGTTACGACGGTCTCGGTTTACGACGTTTCGTGGTTCCGAACGCGCCCCCATTAAAAAAATATATATATATATTACGCGTCATTCCGTCTTACGCGGTTTAGCGTGGTAAGAGATGTAAACAAACGCGAACGGTGCGCGGCGCACAGTGGAAGAATATGCTCTGTTGTGGTTGTAGGGCGGAGAAGACAGCCTCGTGTGCGTGCCCAATGTGGGTGGAAGTACCTGATGTGGGCTCTGATCTGCTCCTATGAAAGCGGCAGTGATAACCAAGCAGCGTAGTGGTCTAATTATTGAGATGGAAAGGTTATTGGTGCTTTGGTTGGAAGATCAAAGGCAAAATCTGACTTACGACGAAATTCGGGTTACGACGCGTCTTAAGAACGGATCAACGTCGTAACCCGAGGACCCCCTGTATATATATTTATATATTTATATATTTATATATTTATATATTTATATATTTATATATTTATATATTTATATATTTATATATTTATATATTTATTAGGGGTGTGAATCTTTCACTCACAAAACGGTTCGATTCGAATCTCGATTCACAGGCTACGATTCGATTCAGGGACGATTCATAAAATTAGTAAACGATCCGGTACGATTCGATCCGATCCGATCCGGTTTGGTTAATTTCGATTCAATACAAATTGACAACTTTACTCCCAAGTGCTTTAAAGTTATTGAGAAGAAAAAGAGAGAAACAAATTAAATTTCAAAATATCAGTATCATTTTGTTTATTTAGTGTCCAACAGACAATACACCAGGCCTACTGAAAAACTGGCAATCCGGTTTGCAAAACTCTGCTCATACTTAAAATACAACACATTCCTTCCCTCAAGCAACACAAAACAATAAGGTTAGATATCAAAAATAAAAAAGACGTTATAAAACAAGCAAGTTGCCTATTTAAGGCAAAAATCAGAATGAATCAGAATGATTAGTGCTTCAGTCACTCATATGAGTTTCAGTAACAGTAAAAGTGTCACATATCACTGACAAGAAGATAGATATTACTAGGCAGTTATAGAAAACACTAGCATGTTAAATCCACTGAATAACTAATACTTTCTCTCCATCTTATAACATTTCCTTAGTCTCCTTTGAGACAAAAATCATCTGTGTGTGTGTGAAGTACATTTCTATACCCACAAATCATAAGTAGCCTAAATACAGAAATGCACCAATTCTGATTATACATTGTATTTTCCACACAAAAGTAAATTAGCCAAGTCAATTTTAGCCCAAATCAAATATACATTGCCAATACATGAATGTTGTCTAAATAAATCACCCAATCCACTAACCGTGACAATAAAAACGCGTGTATCATACAATAGTTATGGTCTATAGCTGCCATGGAAACTATCAAGCTGACAGTGAAACATCAGACTGATATCAATGCGACACAACACTGGCACAAAAGTTAACCACGCATACGAACCATGTCCATAAATAGCGGTAGCGCACCAAATTAACTTAAACAACAGCTCAATAAATGGAAACAGCGTATCTTACCGGTGTTCTGTCGAATCTTCCTACCTTGTCAAACAAGGCGATCTGTCCTACGCTGTAATGACGAGACATTGCTCGCTTCCGCATACAGCCCGTGCCGCTCGCATGATTGGCAGTTAACCAGCCAATAAGCTTCAACCCCAGGTAAGTGAACCACTCACCATTCGCTAAAGAACGCAAACACACACAGGCGGCTTCTGCGCCATGACAGAGACCGCTCAGGAGCCGAGAACCGATTCTTGGAGGCAAATCCGGTGCATCGGACCTTTCGTAGTGAATTTGGACCGATCCGGACTCCGCTGATCGGTACACTCAGATCGCAGAGGTCACAGACCGATAACCGATCCAAATCGGTTAATCTTTACACCCCTAATATAGATATATATATATATATATATATATATATATATATATATATATATATATATATATATATTATCATGTTATGTTATAAAATATACCATTAAACTACCTGATAATTTCCGGACTATCGAGCACACCTGCATATAAGGCGCATCCCATCATTAATCACCCAGTGTATTGAACGATTTCTTCATGAGTTGGGATCAGATAAATAGATTTTTACAGAGATCACAGTGGAGCATCCTGAAGCTGTAAGCCGACAGCAGCAGCACTCGTCTTTAACAGTCTCAGCTTTACAGGTTTACTCTCCTCACTATTTCCGTAATGTCCTTTTGACTCCCATTGACTCTGAATTGCTTTTCATTGGGCACTCCGCTCCATTCTTGGCTCTTCCCTCTCCCTGTCTTTATTGCATCTCATAAGCCACGGGGAGACAGTCCAGCTGCTGCCTTGACGCCACTCAACCCCTATGCTCTTTGACAGTTTCCAATTAAGTCAGAAAATGTAATGTATGAATACTGGAAAGTCCTGTGACACAAACATGGTCCCCTGCTTTTGTAGCATTGTGCAGCCTGCCGTCAGGGGGTCTGCGCTAGGTCACTGTATTCATAGACTTGATTTGCTCCGTGCCTCCCCTGACTGCTGCACGCTGTCTCCCCTGCAGCTATTTGTTATCACTTGTAAATATGGCCACCGTTCACACATAAACCTCCATGTAAAAGGCTTTGTCGATCGGGGCATCTCTGTCTGCATATTGTGCTTATCTGTGCACTGGGCTGTGAATGAGGATTTGACAGTGGAAGTACATGAATGAGTTTTGGACTATCTTGTTTGTATTTGTGTGGCTAGCTCTGGCCTGAGTAAATAAAATACAAATCTGAGTATGGCTTTATAGTTATATAGCCATGTTATAATGTTGTTACCTCATTAAAAACATTTTGCTTCATTCACACATGTAGTATAAGTAATAATTTATTATCAATCTGTCTAAATCTAAAGCTCAAAATGCTTTGTTCCACCTTGTGATGACATCAAGTGATAATTTTCAATTTAACAGCTACCTTTTGCCTTTGCTTCAGTACAGATTGCCAATTCCAGGGCTGAAATTATCCTAATTATTCTAGTGAAGGTGTATGGAGTTTAATAACACAGTGATACTCTTCATGTACACTTCACATATTATCACATGAGTTCACAAGGTGGTACAGAGTGTTTTCTGTTTGAGAGAAGATTTCAGCCTTAACATGAAGGGTGTGTGTGTGTGTGTGCTAATGTAATGTTTGAATGAAACAAAACACAACTCCCAAGTAAGTTTAAGATGAGGAAACAACATTATAACAGAGATGTGAAAATAGCTCAATATGGCCCCTTTAAGCAAGTGTGTCTAACTATAAATAAGATGTCCTTGCATTACATTTTTATATGAACAAGAACATATGAAAATTAGATTTAGTAAGATTGCTCAAGAAACAATAGCTTAACTGATATAGCTGAAATTCTTCCATATGGCTGGCTTGTGTGAGACTGAACCCTTACTGCCCCCCTTCTGCGGTAGTTACACTGAATTCTGGCTCTGAACTGGAGACTTCCGCTGCCCCAGTGTTGAATGGGAGCAGTGCACTGAATTGCCAGGTCTGGTGTCTTTTTGAATGTATGTGTGCCCTGAGCTCATCCGGGGCCTGTAGACGGACCATAGAGCATCTGTGACCTCATCTCAACCTGCTGCTCCCTACTGCCCCTCATAGACACAGGAGGAACTGACAATACAAGCATTTACTTAAATTATAACTATATGTGTCTTGTATTTCATCATAGTTAACTGAATTATGTTTTGGTCTTTGGACTGTACTTTATTACACTTCAGCATGCAGTATTTTTGTGAAACTCAAAATATAAATAAAATATAAAAATAATAGAATGGGATATTTGCATATTTCCTTAATTCTGTTGTTATTTCTACAAGTCTCTCCTTGAACCTCCACCTTAACGTGGTGGAGGGGTTTTAGTACCTTACCTCCGGGAGGGGCTGGGGACATGGAGTCCAAGTGGGCTTTGTTCTCGGCCTCTGTTGTCCCCAAACCCGGTGGTGGACACCGGAAGTAAGGGATGCCATCAGGCTGAAGGAGTCCTAATGGGTCTTGTTTGCTCGTGGGATTCCTTAGGCAGCTAAGGGGTACCGGCAGACCAAGCGTGCTGCACCATCCGACGCCTCAGGAGGGGGAAGCAGTGCTTCACCAACACTGTTTACTGTGCGGGTGGAGAGCTGTTGACCTCGACTGGGGATGTTGTCGGACGGTGAGGATACTTTGAGGATCTCCTCAGTCCCACGCTCACATCTTCTGAGGAGTTCACGAGTGAGGGGGAGGATGGAGCATGAGATTGACAGGCAGCAGACCCGGAGGAGCTGGAGGAAGTGTCCGGGGGGAAGGAAGTCTTGGAGTCTCTGCTTAGACTGTTGCATCCAGGATCCGGCCCTGGATAACCAGAAGAAAATGGATGGATGGATATTTGTACAAGCAGCAAACTCCAGAAATGTCAAACCAACAAATATTGATTCATTCTAATACAAAATTGCAATGTCAGTGAAATACACAGTGTTGTTCTATTGTAAATACTATAGGCCTTTCACCATTGTTGTGAACTGGCCAGTGGGCATTGTACAACTTAAAGCTGTGTGGCAAAACATTGAAAGTATGACAGCTGGTCCAAACTTAGCCATATGAAGTTAAACTATTGTTGAGGGCAAAAAGGCGCTTTATCATCTTCATATGCATTCCACTGAGACAGCACTGAATTCAAAGCTCCATACCCTCCCTGTCTGGCCTATAAAACAGCAGACAGCCTATGTTTTTTGAAGAGACTGCATATAGACTTCCCTGCCAAGCAAAATGGACTAACAAAAGAAACTCATATTTTTTCATTTTTACACAATTTGAAAGGAAAAGTTCAGTATTCTGCTTGTACAAATGTCCTTTTAAGCAATGCAACGTTTCCCAAAGCATGTTGAGAAAAGACCATTGAACAACAATGGGGTTGGTGCAGTAGTGGTGCTGGCTACATGTGAATTTAACCATGTGATACTTAAGATTTTGTATTCTCATCAAATATATTCCGAATGTATACTGTAACGATGAAGCTCATATGTGTTTTTTAAAGTCTAGACCTGATATTTTATGTGACACATTGTATGCTGATTTAGGCCTTGAGAAATGTTAAGACATTATTTTAAATTTACTTTTCTGGTGGCTTTTCTGCTACCTGCTTGTCTCCATGGAGATATTATGCTATTATTGCTTTCCCTGGAATGTTCATGACATTAATCATATCCATCTAGCATTTATTCACACACCATCACGTGTTTCTATCACTGAAAAATACAATAATTCCTTCTGTGAATAGAGGTGACTCTCTCTATACAGTGCCGTGGAACACTCTAGACAATAACATTTCAATGGAGACAGGAGCGTGGCGGAAATGTTCAGCAGGGCACCTTTAATTTATACTACCGGAAATGTATATGTTATTAACTTTTGTATTTAAAAATGTGGGTCTGTGAGCTGTTGTCTTCATGAAGATGTTATTGCAGAATATTTCGCAGTAGCATTCAAGTTATTCATTATCTTTGTTTTTGTAGATTTTGGGTCGGCAGTAGCTCAGTTAGTAGAGTGTTTTTCCATTGATCCGAGTTACAATGATTATGAAAAACAAACGATTGTGGCTACTGGATTCTTTACCTGACTTTTTTCCTACCACCCAACTGCGTTTGTGCTTGTGTCTCCAATACCATAGGCCTTTCATTATGTGTTAGGTGCTTCCTGTAGGTTTCACGGTGGTTCTCCTTAACAGATTTATAACCAATGTACACCATTGTCAGGATAAATTACTACTTTGGGACAGGGACTTGTTGACATGTATCTGTTTAATTCTCTTTTTGTCTACTCTTTGATTTCCACTCAATATCCCTTTTTTTACTTTTAACTCCTCCTCTGTCTTCTGTAGTCTCCCAGCCAACTAATGTTTCTGTCTTGTATCTTTACGTTTATGTAGCAGACGACCCATGAACTCCATCACCAGAATGGGAAAACTATATCTCCACCTAGACGGGCTGTTATTTCGGCCACAAGTGCTTCAACGTAATATGTGGTCTGGCCTCCATGAGATGTAGTGCTCAACAAGCCATTAATCTCCCCTAAGCGCGCGGACACAAACACACACACACACACACACATTGGTGTTGAATGTTTCCTAAATGCACATAGCAACAAAAGGCATACACACGCTCCCTTGGCATCGCCTCTGCTGCCGGTTGACCTCCGCACCGGGAAAGCAGGTTTAGTAATGGGATCAGTAGCAACCGGCGGGCCCTTTCACCCCCAATTTCATCAATCTGGCTTTACTGTAAGTGGATGAGAGACAGGCTGGAAAAAGGAAGCAAAAAGTGCATCAGAGACTCTCATTTGAGACCTAAATGTTTAAAGGTGCATTGTGTAACTTTTCTGGTGGAGGGTCTGTCAAATGCTTTTTTTCCATGTTATTGCTTTGGAATGATTCACAGTATGGTATGCATGACGAGCAATAATTAATTACTTAATTATGTAAATTTTCTGTAGAGGCGTCCACCACATGTTCGTCCCTGTGAAGATTTTATGGAATGTTTCGGAATGTTTCACAGTATGATATTAAATGTAATCGATGTGTCATTACTGGAAAGAATACCTTGACAAACGTAGATTATTACTGCGTGCAGGCACAGCTCTCCACAGATCTGACCTGCAACTTGTCTTGTAATGTCACCCCCCTGTCTCCATGGAGATTGATTAATTTAATGCTCTACTGTGGAATATTCCAGGTGAAGGAACAATCAACAGGTTCTACAGAAAACATACATATAGTGCAAGTATAATACTAAACTTTTAACTGAGATGGTTTTCCATTTATGTTAAATGATTTTTTTTTTTTTTTTGGCACAGGATCAACTGTTCATAACTGTGTTCAAACTTTTATTAATTGGTGTTTAAAAAGTAGACAAGGCTGAGGAGAGAGTGTGTTCCCTGGGGCTGTAGAAGAACATATCTCACTGATTCAACAAAGGCAGGCTGGCTCTCATTTTCATGTTAGCTTTACACTTTGCTTAAAAATACATCTGACGAGCTGAAGGAACAGGCCTTCGGAGGCACGGGAAGAGAGGAGCCACACCGCTTTTCATTGACGGATTTGCCCTTTCCCCACAGTGCTTACACAAGTTCTGTAAAGAGCCAGTCATAATGGAGGCATAGCAGGAGTTTTATTTATATATTTTTACACCAACGCTACCCAGGCCTCCTTCCTACCCCATGTTGCATTAGTATTAGAGTGGACTTGTGGTGGGATGAGGAGATGGGTGGAGGTGAGGATCAAGTGTTGCGGTGAGACAAAGTGATGTGACAGCACAAAGGTTACAGACAAATCTAATTAAAAGAGAAAAGAGCAGAGATGGAGGAGTTGGATAGCGCAGAGGGGGGGCATCAGTCATTATTTTTCATGTGAATTCATTGTGAATTTTTTGTATTCATATGACCCAAGTTCCAACTTTAATAAGTGATCATCATAGTATAGAATAGAATAACTTTTTGATCAATGAATAATGTTAGTATTGAGTCTAATGGCCACAAGTGCAAGTTGTTAGCAGTTACTTTGACAGCCAGAACGCTTTGATAGAACTTTCCAAAGACAAGAGTGGATCTGGAGCCACATCCTGTCTCCCCGATTTCAGAGAACGTGATTGACAGCTGGATTAACCAATCAGAGAGATGCATGGCCCCTTTGCATCAAAACAAATATGGCCGATTTTGTCTGATTACATCTTGGATCACTATATTTTACTTCTACTATATTTTATACATGTATTTATTTTATTTATGTATTTATTTGATAGGGACATTGCATATTAAAGAACATCTGTAATTACAGTGTAAATATGACAGATTATAGCAACAAAACAAAACAAAACAAAACCCAAACAAAACTCATTTCCACGCAGGTGACACAGAAAACAGTAAAATACGAGACATATTTTTTCCTTGACTGTTTGAACTCTCACCCACAAGAAAACCCGTATTTACGTTGATCCTGACATTCCCCATCGGCTGAGTCTGCTTTGTGCATGAGGTGCTTCAGCTCTCAGCACCAGGTTGACTCTGTGTTAAAGGAATGAAAACAGTTGGCCTACATATTTTTTTCTTCCAAATGTGATAGTGAGGCTTTGATATCTACAAGGACGTGCACCTTTCATCAGTGATTTGTTTTTAGTTTCCTCCATTCTATTGCCTTTTGGGGATAAACCCATAAGAATAGGTCATATTTATGTGAGCAAAAATCAGCAGGAAAAAGAGCGTCTCCATGGAGATTGAAAAGTTGAATGTTATGAACATTCAGGCAAAGCAATAAAATGCTTATGAAGACAAACAGGTAACAGACCCTCCACCAAAACAGTTACACAATGCACATTTAAACATATCAATTGTGGATTAACGTAAAAAGCATTCATTCTTACTGACAGCAGGATTGCCTTTCCACAGATCTGACCAGCCTTTGTGATGTCACCTGCTCCAAGGAGATGAATATGTTTAATGCCATACTGTTGAACTTACCAGATAAAACGATAACATTTCCTTGGAGGCAAGCAGGTGACATACCCTCCAGCAGTACAGTTATATAGTATACCTTTCCGATTATTTAGTTGCTACCATTTCACAAATTTTGTCCCTCTCAGCTACTGCATCTTCTTTACAAACTTTTAAAACCACCTCCATTGCTCTAGGCTGAGTCTGGCTGAATAATGTTTGGATGAAGAAATGTTGCTCTGAGGCGTTTGATGCTGGGAGGACTTATTAAACAGATGCAGTGGACCAGAAAGAGTCCACTCTCCACTGCAGCAGGGACTCATTCAGAAAGACAGGAGCCGAGACATCACAGGGACAGAGTGGGACCCCCCTGACCTTTGACCCCACTGTCACGTCACCAGCAGTGGCAGCGTCTGTGCTGCTACTTCCTCTTGGAGCTCTGTATTGGTGGCAATGTTTCGGTTCCCTCCCTTTGATAGTAAGCCATTTTGACAATCAGATAAACATTTTCATTTCAACATTTGGAATTGATTATAGAAACCACACAATTAAAATGAACATTCTCGTCAAATAATACAAATTAACGCTGACGTTATGCTGTTGGGAAATGATGGATGCTAAACGGCTCTTGATTGAGAAGTATTTAGTTGTATAAAATGACATTAAAGGCACAATATGTAACTTTTCTGTGTGTCTGCCGTTTGCTTGTCTCCATGAATGTTCCACCGTATGGCATTCCACCGTATGGCATTAAACAGCAGTATATGTGACCGGCCACAGGAAAACCAGACACAAGTCATCCCGGAGGCGTTTTGAGTTATTCACAAATTCTGAAATTGTAGATTCTAAGCTGTACATGACCTCCGGAGAAACAGACGTGTCCCGAATGTGTCCCGAACGTGTCCCGTGTCAAAGTAGTATTTACAGTCCGTTTTCACTGTCCTTATTCTCTTGAAATGCAGCGTAAATATTCACGAGGTGCTCACAGCTGATAGGCGAAGGGACGAAAACAAAACGGCGCTAATCGTCACATGATTGGCCAGGAGCGCCAGCGTGGGTAATTATGGTAATTTACACACTCCCCGTTTCTTTCTGAAAAACAAGCCAATTTCAAAGACAAAATATATCCTTTAAAAAAGCAGCCAATGCTGTTATCTGAAACATGGAGTGGTTTCTTCGTGATCTCACCTCGCACATTCTGCAAATAAACGAAAATCACACATTTTTAAAAAACTGCTTCAAATGTGATTTTCTCGTTTTCACAAATCACGACTTGTAGCGGGATTTGTCGTGACAGGTCACATATGAGATCAGCAGGCGGTGTGACTAGCTCAAGTTCCAGGTCAGATCTGAGGAGATGCGATCCTGCTCATATACAACATTTTTCTAGGCATTTAAATGGGTTTAATGACATAGCCATATTGCATGTTGTCTTTAGCATTAGTATTGAGAGTGTTTATGTTTATGTCTCCTAGAGTGACCCACGAGCTCCCATTGTGTTGTGGAAAACTTAGAGGTCTGAGAAGGAACTATTTGCCAGATTTCTTATTCTTGCATTGCATCGACTAAAGCCTCACAGACAACAGCACATGCATCACTTGTGGCAGGATTCAAATACCAGATACGAAGTTTACATGACTGCATTTCTCCTTATAGCAAGACCAGACTGCTATAATAAGCCCTCTGGAGACTAACCACTCTGCCACACTGTCCATGATGTTCTTTCTGCCTCTAAAACATACAAAATAATGCATCGTGTACCAGACGGTCAGACGGGTGGGTGGGGGGATAAGGGCTCTCCTGGTGTTGTTGGCTGTCACTGTTTGACGTCTTGTATTTAGACAACTGAAATGAGGTGGTACGCTGCAGAGCATTGTGGGAGTTGTAGTTCTTCCACTCCGAGTGTAGCTGACATAACCAGGGTCAGCACGTGTGTCTGTCAGTCTACTGTGCCAAGAACTTTTCTCATAAAAATGACACCGACACTGCACACTTTAATGGACATATGACTTGCATCTTTTTCTAAATGATTGTTATTTGATTCCATTTGAATGATCAGTTTTTCTGATTTTACTACTTATAGGTATGTGTTTGGGCAAAAGGAACATTTTTGTTTGAGTCTATAAACTACTGACAACATTTCCCCCAAATTCCAAATAAAAATATGATCATTTAGAGCATTTATTTGCAGAAAATGACAAATGGTCAAAATAACAAAAAAGATACATGTTTTCAGACCTCAAACAATGCAAAGAAACAAGATCAAATTCATTTTAAAACAAAATAATACTAATGTTTACACTTAAGAAGAGTTCAGAAATCAATATTTGGTGCAATAAGCCTTATTTTTTAATCAGAGCTTTCATGCGTCTTGGCATGCTCTCCACAAGTCTTTCACACTGTTCTTGGGTGACTTTATTCCACTCCTGGTGCAAGAACTGAAGTAGCTCAGCTTTGTGTTTGTGTTGGAATTCAACAGACGCTGGAATGGAATGGCTGTAATACATGTAGAGATGCTGATTTCAGAAAATCAGCATCTTTATTTTCTGATCTATGCTTTAATGTTGTTTCCTCATCACAAACATACCCGGAGTTGTGTTTTGTTCCATTCACACATGTTTAACACATGTTCTTCTCACAAACTGAAAACACTCCTGTTCCACCTTGTGATGTCATGTGTTAATACAGGAAGTGCTTCAATGTGCTTTTGAACTCCATACACCTTCCCTAGAATCATTTGGATGATTTCTGCCCTGGAAATGCCAATCTCTACTGAACTAAAGGTAAAAGGTAGCTGGTCACTTGAAAACTACCACTATATGACCTCACAAGGTGGAACAGAGCATTTTGAGCTTTAGAGATGTAGACAGACTAATAATAATAAATAATAACAATAGAATAATAAAGGGTTACTCAAACATGTGAATGAAACAAAAGAACTTGGGTATTTTTTTGATGAGGTAACAACATTGTAACTTGACTTAAAGCTCATAAGAGTCAGTTATGAAACATACTCTTTCTGCAGTGTTTTATGGTTGCTTTTTATTCATCTTCAGTGCAGCTGCCAGATGCTACGCTATGTTACTTGAAACTCCGAGTTAGCTCCTGGCTGCACTCAAAGGCGTATTTCTTCACGGTGGTAGGAGATCCCAGCTTTCACCCAGTAAACAAGTGCTTAATATATACATGCAAGCCCAACACTGTTATAGGCAGTTTCACTACAAAGTGTGACAGTAAATAAGATCTCCATGGGGCAGAAATGTCTAATCGCCCTTGAAAAGGCTGTGTCGGAGTGCCCGGGTGCCCGTGGGTGCTGCAGCTGGTGGGAGGAGGTGTCGGCACGGGCGAGGGGCATTACTTTCGCACCATTGACTTCATTACCCCTCTCATGCACCCAGCCCCGGCATATACTCCAAACGCCCTTGCACATCCTAATTCGCTTAATTCTTTGATTATCAATTCAAACGCGTTCGGCCAGAAAGGTCAGTGGTTTCCATCGACCTTTTACCTTTAGAAATTGTGAATGGGAACGTGTCTAAATGCAAAATGGGTTGGCATATTGGTTTTATGCCAGATGCCTTCCTCAGATTACCCAAAATGGCAAAACAAATCCACTTTTGGCCTTAGATTTTTACTTTCACTCAAATCTTTAAAGTCCTAAATATTTCCACTTCCTGTTTTAAATGCCAATTGCTATGTAATGGTAGTAACTGCAAGTATGAGGTATTGTTTGTAGTATTTCTATATATGTGTATACATGAACAGTATTCAAATACTTTTACATTTGATGACTTATTTCATCTGTGAAAGAAAGCTATGGCAGTCACGTGGTGGGTCTCATTAAATGTTGATCACCCATATGTTCTTGAACATATTTTAGGAGAGCTATCCCACATGCATATAAAAGATCCATTGTCGTGACGAGAGAATCCTTAATTTGGTTGGCGATGGGTTGATGAGATGGAGGTTGCCATGGCGTGACTGTACACAAGTGTTTGTCCCTCGGAGGAGCCTTCTAAACAGGGACACTACAGAGAGAGGGCAGCTCCGTTCTGAACTACCACAACATGACACCTCAGCCTCTTTCTCTGATCTGAACCTCAGACTTTGACCTCTTTCATAATATGGATAACTCTCTGTCTACACTTGATTATAGTCAATTACAATCAGTGAAGATTACTAACTCCCATCAATTATAATGTATTATCACATAACTAATTTGAAGGGTAATTGTCCCAAGAGGCTCCAATTAAGTGCCTGTATCACAAACTTAGATGATTGGGACAACTAGAATGCCTGAAGAAGAAAAAAAGGTGAGTGGATATACAATAACTTTCATGACTATGTTGTCAATTTAATTTCTTGTCATTCATTGAGTAACAGGAATATATTTCAAAGAAGCTACAAAAACCTTTACAGTTATATTACAGGTCAGATCTGAGGAGAATCAACCTTATTCATAGTAAAAATACATATTTTTCAAAGAATTTTTAAGCAACAAATTAATTGAATAAATGCAATATGCCATATTATCAAATATTACAGGCAATTTCACCTTAATGGATACATGTAGGTGGCAAACCCCTACAACAGAAAAGTTACATAGTGCACATTTAAAGGAGATCTATCAGGCAAAGTTGACTTTTAATAGCTTTTAAATATGTTGTAATTGTTTTCTCTGCTAATTTGCTCATTCAAAGTTCTATTTAGAATGATTCCTGCATGTTTGAGTCGTCTTTATGCTCCTTTTAATCAAGATGTCATTGCTCTGAAAAGTGTATATGCTCATATTTTTATATTGCGCTTTTCCACCTTCAAGGCACTCAAAGGACTTTACAACAAGGACCCAGTCACCCATTCACACACACATTCATACACCAGCGTGGGCAGGCACTGAGGGCAAGGTGGGTTAAGTGTCTTGCCCAAGATAAAAGGAGAAGTTCAATTTATCAACTGGACAAAGTTTGTTTGGTTGAAAACGTTTCGCCGCTCATCCGAGAGGCTTCGTCAGAACTTCTCCTTTTATCATGGATTCTACCTGGACGACTGAGGGACTTTTCACGTGTCTTGCCCAAGAACACAAAGACAGTGTTCATTTGTGCAAGCTGGAATCACTATAGATCAGTGGATGCAACCAGTCTACCAATGATGTTTATGTCAGCTAACTGAGCTGTTGCCTTTTCCCCCTATACTCACTTACTGCTCTGTATTACACTTACTTTTTTGTTTCTTAATTAGTGATAAGAGTCACTGCAAGAAGTGAACTTGTGGTGTGGTCTGAGAGATCACAGACGTTGCGCACGCGTAAGCCTGTCATGGCCCCGCACATGCGACTCTGTGTGTGAAATACATCATCCATCATTGATGCCAAAGCTGTTGTCTGTTGAACTTGAGACTTTAAGTGACTCAGTGCTCTGAAAGCTGCCATGTCTGAATGCAAATAGAGACTAGTGGAGCGTCTCATGACTGGTAAATATTGTGAATTCAGTGTCCGCAGAGCAAAGCTGGTGGGAGAGAGACAGGTGAATACAAGTATGTGAGCTGATATAGGGACTCAGATGTGATGGCAGGAGTAGCGCCTGACAGTCTGAGCTGATGTTTTCACAGCCGTAGTCCAGGCCTTGGTGAGATGTGTTCCTCTATATGCAAAAGTAAGCGGCGCAGATCCTGACAGCTTGGCAGAGACTGTCTTTGGCTGATCCATTTGAGTAGTTTGGCTTTGTCTCTCCCTGTGTTTCCCTTGCTTCACGCTTTTTTCATCAATCTCATTTAGGCAGCCATTTCAACCTAAGGACCAGTCAGCCACCTGCTTCATAGGCAGTCCAGAAGAGAAGTTATACAAAGATAATAAAATCCAGTATTTTGCTAACTTTTTACATTATATTTTGTCTCTTGTAGTGTTTTTTCAGAGATGGATGGGAAAACTTTTTCATCTGTAATCTGTATTGCATCACAGCACCTCACATTCTGCATTATTCATTATATGTCCACTATTACACACAAGGACCCTTCTCCAAATCTGAACCACAATAGGCTATGGGAGAATTGCCTATTGTACTTTGTGTTTAGGTTAATAGCGTACAATATTATCCATCAGATACACAGCATAGACCTGCAAACAGTGAGTGATGCAAAGAACATTTTGAACAGAGACTCTGCACCTCTGACCAGTTATGTTTCCTGACACATAATTAGATTTTAATGAACAACAAGTCACAGAGGATGAAGCTCAAAAAGGGCCTTCCATCAGGGTCCATCGGCAGAGCGAGGCTAATGAAGAGTCTGTCTCTCAGCACCTGTACACACAACACAGGAAAAACATTGGTTTAGACTAGAGCCACCATGTCCAATGTCTATGTGGCAATAAGAGATGCAAGGATTATGTACAGTGTGTTAATGGTAGTCATTTTTATTTATTACTGTATGGTAAGGGAGAATCATACTAGCAATCCAGGAAACATACTAAACACAATAAAAAAAAACACATTCACTCATAAAAGAAAAACAAAAAGAAACTGTCTGTACATTTCCCTAACATTTTTAGTTCTGTGTGCCCTTTTTTTTTTGTCTAACATGACTTAAGTACAAGTTGACAATGTTATTAACTGTACAGGGTCAAATCAGACCCCCCTCTGGATGTAAAGTAAATGTATTTTCAACATATTGTGAGGTCTTATAGGGTTAAAATGTAATGATTATGATCAGAGATTTGAGATTTGTGCTTAATTTAGTTCAACAGTTTTTATTTGTATATTTTTGTGTGCATAAACTACTAATGTGTTACTAAAAAAACAGCCTTTTCAGCAGGTCTCAGACTATAATAATAATAATTTTGTAATAATAATAAAAATAATAAAACAATAATACAATTATAATAAAATACCTTTACTTTTCAGTCCTGTCCAAAATGTAGTGGAGTAGAAAGTACAGATACCTGCTCTCAAATATAGTTAAGTAAAACTACAAAGTATTCACTTTAAAATCGACTTAAGTAAAGTACTGATACCTTAAATTTATACTTATGTACAGTACTTTACTACTTTTACTTTACTTTGTTATGTTCCACCACTGCTAACACATACATTACCCTCTCTTTTATATTATATTTGATGAGTGAGCTGTACCCAAACAATTTATCTTGTGGATCAATAAAGTTTGTCTAAGTCTAAGTCTAATAAATACTCCACAAAACATAATGTTAAATTAAATTAATAATTCATTTAAACTCCTCCATGCAAAGTATCTAGGAATTTCTGTAGTTACAGACGAGTAAAGTTTATGCATCCCTTTTGACTCTCCCAGTGTTAAAGGATCTGTGTCTGCCTGCTGCATTTATCTGTCTACATTAGGACACAACCACTGCTCTGTAATTGACTTTGATTCCACGAACAAGCCCAGGCCGTATTGAGCCGGCTACTTACAGTCAGTATCAATGTTATCAGAGTGCTCCAGGTGAGGAAGTTGTACGCTACAAATCAGGTGTGACACTATCTCTCTATCATCAACTCTTCTCCTTTTACCTGCCCATCGACCAGCTATTGACCGCCACAGTGGAAAAGAATCGATCTGTCTCTCTCTGTGTAACTTCACACTCTCCGTGAGCAAAAGGCAATTGTAGGAAATGACTGATCACAAGCGTAAGAATTGGTCTGAGAGAATTAAGTGACCCAAAGGGGACTAGAGCGGAGTCTACTAAGTGCTTTCGAGCAGGCTTTAAGAAAGGTTTGCTCCTCTATCTTAGCGCTGTCCAGCTATCCCATTGATTGATTCATTCATTTTTAACAGGCAATTCTCACGGGGCAAGAGAACCCAGAGCCCGCTGTGAGGGGGTGCACCGTGGACCATTATATAGAGTTAATTGTAGGGCTGACATATGCAGTCAGTCAATACGTCCCATGGGTGGTTTTAAAGTCACCTAGTCCCAAGTGCATGTCTTTGAATGACAAAAGGTACCGAGAGATACAGAAAGAGACGGAGTACAGACGCTCCTCAACTTACGAATGAGTTACGTTCCGGACATCCGTTTGTTAGTTGAATTTGTTCGTAAGTCATTATTATATGTTTAAGGCTTGTATAAGTTATCTATATGGATTTGTACTGCATTTAAAGATCCCATGACATGGTACTTCTTGATGCTTTCATATGGCTCCTTAATGGTTCCCTAATACTGTAAATGAATCCTTCTTCAAAATCAACACTCAGTGCATGAGAAACAGAGATAAGATGAGAAAGAGTAATTTTTCTCTCTCTGAACAGTCCATAATGGGCGTTGTTGCTTGAATGCAAATGAGGAGAAAAGAGATGGCCTATAGTAGAGGGTGGGGCGTGGCCAAACTCTCCGCTCTCCGCTCTCAGCTCTCAGCTGTGCGCTCTCTGATCCATTTCCGCGTTTTTGCGTGGAGAAGAGATTAGAAGCGTTCCATTGAAAAATAAACACATTTCCACATAAAATAAAATTAACCCACTGCTGTTCAAAGGACCAGAGGCTCAGATAAAGGACTTCCAAGCCTAGAAACACTCGGACGTTCCTCCAGGCAAATAAAAAAACGCATTTCGCATTGCCTAGCGCATTTGCAGTCCAAACTCTCTGCGCGTGATTTACAGAGACGCTGAGTACAGACAGACGGGGGTGGAACTGCATTTGCATTTCTTTTTTCGATCTGACGTCAATAAGGTGCCTTGTTCAAACTCGCCCGTTTGAGCTCCGATTTTTTCTAATGCAGAAAAGGATTGCAAATGCTCAGTTTAGACATTTCACAACTTTTAACCATGGGGGGGGCTAAACAGGGTAGGGGAGCTCACATTAACGTTCAAAAACCCCAGAAAGTGAAAATTTCATGCCATGAGACCTTTAAATAACACTAATATCACTAATAACACTAATAACACAATAACACTAAATAATACTAATATGCTTTTTAAAAATATGGAAAACTGATTAGATAAAAAGAAGAGAGGGACACAGAGGCAAACGCAGTCAGCTGGGAGAGAGAGTGTTGCGTTTATATTTTTGTTTGTTATTTTGTTATATTTAACTTTTTTTTTTTTTTTTATTTTCGACCCTGTTCGTAACTCCGAATGTTCGTAAATCGAATGTTCGTATGTCGAGGAGCATCTGTAGTGTTTTTTCAGAAGACAATAGCTATCTTAGGAGTCAGACCTGAAATCTTTCTGAAATATCACTTATTAAAGGTGCTATATTACACACATTTTACTCTTGTGAGCTTTTAGCCATGTTAGAATGTCATTACCTCATCAAAAACGTACCAGGGAGTTGTGTTTTGTTTCATTCACACGTTTGACTTTTTCCTTTATTACTAGTCTATCTACACTCCCAAAGCTCAAAATGCTCTGTTCCATCTTGTGATGTCATGTGGTGGTATTTTTCAAGTTTTCAACAGCTACCTCTTCTCTTAATTTTAGTTCAGTAGAGAGGAAATCATCCAAATGATTCAAGCGAAGGTGTCCTGTATTACCACAGGACTAATGTAATTGTATTATATTATTGCATGGACTATTGGAATATTGATGTAGGGACCACATCAAAATTGGGTCTTCATCAATCAGCATTATGTGAACACAGAACTACGAGGGGGAGCTGTACTGTGTATAAATGGACATAGCAGAGCCATTACCTGCCACACTCCAAATAGGAAGTGAACAACTTCTCCTGTGCGAGATCAATAAAGGTCAATCTTCTAATCCTTGACCACTGTAAGGCGCTTTGTGTTACAATTTTGTATGAAAAGCGCCTTATAAATATTGTTTGATTGATTGATTGAACAAGGCGGCGCTTCTGGCTCCATCAACATCATTTATAATTGAAAAAATAAATAAAATTGTCGCCCCTCTCTGCAACTGCTGCAATGAGCTTTGTCATTTTGGTTTTAAAATGTTTGTATTAACCCACTCTGCACAATCCTGGTATTTTATTTTGCCATTTTGTCCATGAATAAATTCCTATTTCTAACATTCATTAATTCATTTTCTTCTGCTTTTTCCGAGTTCGGGTCGCAGGGGTAACAGTCCAAACAGAGCGACAGATCTCAATGCACCGGCCCCCATGGATCCTCCTCCTCCTATTTCTAATATGTGGCTCAAAATTTGCCCCTATAATTGCTAGCATTGTGAGCTTCATTGATTGGCGCCATAATATTGTTATATGCAGACGCGTGAAAAGTCCCTCAGTCGTCCAGGTAGAATCCATGATCAAAGGAGAAGTTCAATTTGTCAACTGGACAAAGTTTGTTTGGTTGAAAACGTTTCGCCGCTCATCCTAGAGGCTTCGTCAGCTCTGGCCCTCATGCTGGTATATGCAGACTGCTAGTTATTTCTATAGACAGATCACAACAATCTTCAGTGATGAGAAATTATTAATTTACTTTACCGAAACTGGCAATACCAGATCCAGACAACTCAATATTTACCATTGTGAGAAAGGATGTAATTACTTATAGCTGTGAAGGTGCACACTGGCAGTGCTGTGGTCAGTATCTCCTCTGTGCACACACACAACACGTGGCTCAGCATATCGACAAGAAAGAGAGAAAAGAATTTACACAATTCCTGTCTGTGTTTGATAAACGACACGAGGCATTTGAAAATCAATCCAGGTTTAAATGCTTCTGCCACCAGCTGTTGTAGTCTCCATTTCACATAAACAACAATAGTATTCGCTTTCCTTTGTACCTTGTTGTTGCATGTAGGCCTGTCATAATAATTGCTATATCGACTTGTCGTTCAATATATGAAAGCTGGAAACATGTACTTTTGGGGTCAGTATTTATCATGTGTACATTTTCTTTTCACTACTGGGAAATCTGTGGTTGTTTTTTGGCTATGCAATAATATTTAAACCAGAAAATGTTGTATTAATAACTTTTATCTCATTACAGATGCAAGTACTAAAGTGTTTAATCTGGCTATTTATTTTTATTTTTAACAATATTGTACATTTAGAATAATTTTTGTGTTTTAAATCTGCTCTTGGATGATTCTGCCAGTTTCATGAATTAGTTTCAATATTATCATTTATCGATATGTAACAATATCCAAATCTCTTGATATGATATTTTAATGATATGCATCTCACGGTACAATATTTACGGTGAAATTTAGTGAAAGCTTACCAAATTGTGAACATACTTTTTTAAAATGCCTTGAAACGCCGTTGGTACCTTTTAACTCTTAAGAATTAAGAGTTAAAAGTGCTCAGTAACAGTTATTTCTTGATGTAGTCTGCACTGAAACAGCAAAGGATCATGGTCAAGGTAGTTCCCTCTGTTTTTTTTTTAGCTATTTCTGCGCCATAACAAAGAAGCTTGTGAGTCGATAAATTGCAATGGCCCACGATTTTATTGTGAGACTTTTGACGATAAAATATCACAATATTTCCATTATTGTTACATCCTTATTGAACAATATATTGCAAAATCTTCAAAATTTGTTATCATGACAGGCCTAGCTGCATGGTACTGAGTCAGTGGCCTTGACCGTCAAAGATAATGGCATGCTAATATGTAATAAACTTTGTAAGTCGCTTCAGAGAACTGCGGTTGCCAAACTGTGTTGCCAGGGGAAAGCACATATAATCCCCCAGCTCTGCCCAAGCAAAATTAATACTAAGCTGTTTTGGCTGACCACTTCTCGCCAATATGTACAAGAGACAATTACCAATGGGCCACCAGAGCACAATTAATAAGCACAGAGCCACCCAAATGCACACCCGCTAACAAAGATGTATCGGCAGAAATAGCAGTCCAAGCAAATTAAAAGTGTAATTGTGAGACGCAGAAGAGGGATGTTTGGTTGTAGTTCGCGACACAGTGTGCACACAAGCACCATGTTGTTTCTGCAAAATAAAATAATCATTATTCAAAGTGTCGAGCAAAGCTATTTGGGAATAATGGAAAACTAAATATGGCAGAACATAAGCATAAGCATCATTAGTTGAGATCTACTGACCCAGAGGTCGGTGGTGTGATTCCAGCTCCTACAGATGAATACTACCGCTGTGTCCGTGTCTGCATACGCTGATGTATGAATGTGCTTGTGAATGAGTGAGTGGTCCCTTGATGTAAAGTGCTTTGAGTTGCTTAAAGGTGGAAAAGCGTTTGACCACTGACCAGATTCCAAAGGACATAAACTAAAGTGATATTTCTGCCTTTTTATGGTTAATTTCATGTACCATTCATGCTTTGGTGCAATAGGCTACTTGAACCTCAACCTCCAGGACATTTACAGGGCACATTTTAACACATACCTGATGCATTGTGAAAGTATAGTCTGTATTTTGTTTAGTTCCATGTCTGGATAATTGGGGATAACAGTGTTAAGAAAGGCATTATACTTAAATTTCTGTGCATTTACAGAAAACAACTAAATACATTTAAGAAACAACAATATTTTTCTTCATTTGATTTGCCATTAGACATTTAACTAACACATAACCTCATTCTTACATAAATTATAAATAGACAAATGAGAAAATGGCATTAGCAAAAGAAAGAATCAGGTAACGGCTTCTTTTTGGAATACTTTTGCAATTAAGTTTTTTCCCCATATCTGTTTTGTGGCATTGAACGATCTATTTTTGTGTATTTTGTTTCTCAGTGTTACTTGTGCCATAAGATTTCAAACAGATTATATTGTCAGTGTACATGATATTCCAGCAAACACAAAATGACATGTTTAATATCTTGCTTCCACTTTCTCTCTCCTCCATATGTCCCTCCTATGTAATATATGATGTAATTTTATACAGTTAGCTTTATATCCTTCGCCCCTATAACACACACTGGACAACCCACGACAAACATACACACAAAAAGGCTGTATCCACTGCTAACTTTGTGCTGCCTGGTACTTTGTATTACATGATGTATTTGCACTCTCATCTAATAAGAACATAGATTACAAAGTGCTGGATTCACTGTCCTCGTCTCCGCCTCACTGCTCAGCTTGTCCACGCGTATAAGCTTAGAACGTCTTATGCATTGGTCGCCATGTTGACAATTTACATTTGTCTGCTAAGCCTTAAAACAAATTATAATCGATCGGCTGCATGATGAAAAGTGAGGTACGCTTGCCAATAGAATGGAATACAAGGTGACAAGGACAACAGAATCGCAATTAGCTTTGTTATAGCGTGTAGACATGGGCAGACACTACAACTGGCAATGCGGTACAAAGCAGTTAGCTTACAGTTGGGAAGGAACTATATATTTTAAATTTTAAATTTTGTTTTGAACAACTGGCCCCACATTTGCCGTCTAGTCCCAAGCCCAAATTTTGTTGACACGTTGCAGTAGTCGTAGTTTCACTAATGGCCATTCAATACAATGGTACTAATAAAAGCAGTAATAACAGAACTGGAAAAGTATTCTTTTCCAGTTCTGTACTAGACGTTGTTGTAGCATGTTTAGCGTGTGATCCCTTTCATAGTAAATTGGCCTACCTTGGCATCCATGTGAACAACGGGCTGGACTGGAGGGACAACTGTAATGCACGCATGTGTACAAGAAGAGCATGAGCAGACTCCCTGAGAAAGCTCAGGGCACTGGCCACTGTGGTGGGCACTGGCCACCACAGTGTACTTTGCTGTGGTCTGCTGGGGGAGCAGCATCAGTAAAAAGGATAGTGAGCGGATTGACAAACTGATCAGTAAAGCTGGTCACGTGATCGGCTGTGAGCTGGAGACATTTGTCACAGTGAGGGACAGGAGGACACTGGACAAACTGCTCTCCATCAGGTACACTCCTGCTCACCCACTGCACCAGACCATAGAGGGACAGAGGAGCTCATTCTCCAACAGGCTCCTACAGCTCCACTCAAACAGTGAGAGATACAGGACTACATTCATACCATACTCCATACAACTGTACAACAACTTGCCCTTATGTAACAGATAATACTCCCTACAACTGTATATAGCTGGGATCTTATTTGATATTGTATTTTATCTTGTATTATTTATTTTTCTACATTATTCTGATTTGTACATATACATTTATTATTTTTTTTTTATTTTTATAATTATGTCTCATCTGACACTGGTCTATTGCTCTTTGTTTCCTGTTCCATCTATCTGTTATATATAATATTTGATGAGTGAGCTACTGTACCCAAACTTTTTTTTTTTTTAATTCGTTTATTTGGAAGGAACAATGCATATTATTGAACGCACAATTTGTATAAGATCACACAAACCAATGTAAATATGCCGGATTTAGCGCAGTGCTTATTTCCATCCGCAGTCCCAGACATAAAGATATAGCATACAACAGAAAATATGTTGCAGTTGCAGACAATAGACAATTTAGTACATGTGTTATGATCACACACATAAAAACAATTTATCATCTATACAATAATAGCATATAGCATATTTCTCTTGTGGATCAATAACGTTTGTCTAAGTCTAAATCAAATGTTTATATAGCACTTTCAAAGTGCATTTCATCAAGCAGCCACTCACCCATTCACCCACACATTCATACAACAGTGTACGCAGACACTGGGGCCAAGCTGGGTTAAGAGACCACTGGGAAGTCCAGGTGCCACAGTGGGGCGCCAGTCGTTCTGTCCTTAGGCACCCACATTTGCCTAGTATGAAAGTGGTGTGTGCGTGAGTGTTGGAGGTGGTCGGAGGGGCCGATGGCGCAGATTGGCAGCCTCACTTCCGTCAGTCTGCCCCAGGGCAGCTGTGGCTACAATAGTAGCTTACCACCACCAAGTGTGGAGTGAATGAACAATGAACTGTAAAGCGCTTTGGGTGTCATGATATATAAATGCTATGAATTAATTAAGTGTCTTGCCCAAGGACACAATGACAATATTCATTTGTGGGATTTGAAACTGCATCATCATCCTGTCGGCCAGTGGATCTAACCGCTCTACCAATGAGCTTTATGTTGAGAGTAGTAAATACTATACTTGGATGTTGGATATGTATATTTTATATTTCCTAAAGTGATATTGCATTAAATAACCCCTACTATTGTAATTTACTCTCTTTAAGTTTGAATATGTTGGTGTTATGACTACTGTATATTCGCACTACCATCTCCATTATGGAAACTTATCATATCAAGTCAGATGCCTGTATTCTGCCAGGCTTTGCCCCGGGCCAAGCCCTAGAGGTTTGTGAATCTGCTCAGTCGCATCTTACCCATGACTTCAAACCTCATCAGTTCAGTGGGAAACCAGAGCTTGGCGTTCTACACCTCCCCTCCCTCAACCCCACACACCTAGTCCACTTCAATTTGCACACACAAAGGTATTACCCATTATGTGAGTAACCCAGTCAGTCATTATCTTGAGTCTTCACAGAACAATAGTGGTTTGAGACAGTGTGAGCCTCCAGCAGAGTCGCCATGTCATCTTAATGTGTCAAACGCAGTGGTAGAACGTCTGCTTGTCACTTTGTTCCCGGACTTTAATGGAATAAATTATCTGATCAGGCTGACAGCTAGCTCCCTGACATGCATCTGCTGTATGTAACATGCATTTTCCTCCATGACAATTTACCTGACAGCACAGGGAGCAGTTAGGGTAGAGGCAGGGGAGATCTTAACATCCAGATAGCACTGATATATTGCATATTGATGTGTCTTTGGTTTTCATATCAGAGAGATAGATGTGGGTTGAAGAATAACATAAGAAATGGTACACAACAGATAGCTTGAGATCACATGCTATGTTTATTATTTGTTGATAAATTCCATTGATGAATGATACATTTGTTTCAAAATTATATGACCTTCCATATTATTGGTTGGAAGTAGAAATAGTAGGGAATCGTCATCAAAAACATAACTGGAGTTGTGTTCACTTTCATTCACACGTTTGACTAATTCTGTATTATTAGTCTGTCCACATCTCCAAAGTTGGAAATGCTCTGTTTCACCTTGTGATGTCATGTAGTGGTAGTTTTTAGGTTAACAGCTACTTCTTACCTTTTTTCAGTAAGTAGAGATTGGCAATTCCAGGTCTGAAATCATCCAAATGATTCTAGTGAAGGTATATGGAGTTTGAAAACACAATGGAGCGCTTCCTGCATTGCCACATGACATCACAAAGTAAATGGCATACCCCTTTATATTTCAAGTGTCGTGGTATTGCTTCAAAACAGTAGCAATCAACTAAAATGCCTTATCCAATTGTAGCCTATTGTTTTCATTGTCTTTAACTTCATGCAATTCTGCAGTAGAAAATTGACTGGTATAGACCATTAAAAGCTCCCTGCACCCTCTGTACTAGCACACATATAAACACACACACAGAAGCAGTAAGCACAGTAAATGCATACATGTACCTCCTTCCACCTGTAGCCCAGTGGAAGGGCTGTGTGAGCTTGCTGAAAAATCATTCTCCGCCCAGGCAAGTGCAAGGCAATTCCATTGCGGCGAGGAGGAAAAAGGCTTTTTTAATGAGAAAAAATGGGAGGCCGGGGAAGAGTTAGCAGTAGCAGTCCAGATAATTGATGGCAACTGTTTGGGTAGGAGATTAAGATTCATGGAAAAGACCCCACAGAGGGCTGAAGACACGGAGGAGGTGATGGGGAACTTGACCTGGGATTACCAATCTCTACTGAACTTAACTTCAAAACAACTGCTTCATGACATCACAAGGTGGAACAGAGCATTTTACGCATTGGAGATGATGCTCTTGTAGGCAAGATGGCACCAGCGTGTACTGGCAGTTGTCTACCTGCTCTGCTAAAATTGTTGTTTGTTGTGGTATCACTTTGTAGTTTGTGCCAAGATATCTCTGGACTGCTGGTCTACAATTGCCAGGCACTTATTGATTTAAAGCGTTCTATTTCTATAACTGTTTCTTAATCACAATTTTGAGGATCAAATTCCCTCCTCATTTGGCATCAGTCCCGGCCTACCTGCTGTGCTCACGTGTCTCCACACGGAGTAAGCAGCCCAGAAAGCACGGAAAATGTGAAGGTGTGTTACTGAAGGCTTACTGGAGAGCCAATTCTGGAATTATTCCTCTCCTTACCACTCCTGAAAGCCCAGCACTTCAAAGATCACACGGATTATGGTGGATCCAGCTTATGACACATTGGTTCTGTGCGCTTTGGTGTATCGCCCTCCAAAGTTCAATCAGGGCTCTCAAGTCTCACACTTTGAGAGTGTGACACACGCAATTCGACGTGTTCACACGCTCACACGCCACACATGGTATTTCTCACGCTGAAATTTAGTTACGCAATTCAAGCGCAGCGCACAGCGCTTCTGTGCCCAGAAAATCGGTTACATAATGCAGGCACCGCACGTTTTCAGCGAAAAAAAGTCAGTCGCAGTCAGTCAGTCTTTTGAAAGACTTAAATTTGATTGATTTGTTTAACTTAACCCGGTCAGTGTCGGGCTGAACACACGAAAAAGGACACACACTGGACTTGGTATTGTCTTTTGGTTTTAATGTAAATCTAATGAAGATTTGCGAAACACATTTTTCAGACCACTTTGCCATGTTGTTCTCTATAAAGCTGCCCCAAAGTGTGGTTAGTTCGTGCGCCCCAACATGCCGAGTGCTCACAATGAACTCTGACTGCTTCTTTGTTTGCTGCCATGTTCAATGCATAGGAAATGGACCAAGGTGGCTGGCAAAACACTACGCTGGATGGTCTGCTCTCTCGTTTCAGTGATGCTTGTGCTGAGTTTTTGGAGGCAGTGGCTCCATTAAGGCTAAAGCCCACAAAGCCTGGGCTAAATGAGAATACACATGAAGCTAGGCGTGCATGTAGACGCGCTGCGAGAGGAAATGGAAAAAAAAAGACCATCCACAGGTCTCCCTGCAAATATCAAGAGACATTTTGGTCAAATATCAGAGGGTAGTTAAAGCTGCTAAATGTAGTTTGATATCAAACATGTGTCAACCAACTGCCACAAACCTCAGATGCTTTTTAGTACTTTCAAGTCTCATGGTAAATCCATGTATGACAGATGTTGTTATGCCCTCATCTACACTCTGTGAAAACATCTTATCATTCTTAAGGGATAAAGTCTCTTCTCTTAGACTGTCACTGCCTTCTGCTGTGGACCTTAGCCTCAACAGTGTTTTGAGCCAGTGTCTCTTTCGGAGTTGAAAAAAATAAAGCCCTCCTTGTGTCCTCTGGATATTATTCCAAGTCGTTTGTTCACAGATGTTTTTGATTCTATTGGACCTAATATTGCTAATGTTGTGAGCTCGTCTCTGATGTCTGGTTGTTTTCCCACTGTCCTGAAACCTGCTGTAGTCCAGCCACTCATTAAAAGGCCTAGTCTTGACCCAAATGTTCTTTGTAACTTTAGAACCATCTCAAAGTTGCCCTTTTTGTCTAAGGTTTTAGAGAGTTTGCATATGACCAACTAAAGACTTAATCTTAATGAAAAATTTCAATCTGGTTTGTATACAGCTCTTTTAAGTTTCTAATGACCTGCTTTTAACCGTTGACTCTGGGAAATCCACAGTTCTTTTGCTTTTAGACTTATCCGCCACCTTTGACACGGTGGATCACAGCATCCTGCTGTCTCACCTGGAGACACGTGTGGGCATTAAGGGTACAGCACAATGTTGGTTTCAGTCCTGTCTATCAGACAGGAATTTTTCTATAAACTTAGGGCAGTACTCCTCTGTGTCTCCCTTAGAGTATGGTGTGCCCCAGGGTACTAAATTACCGCCGGCCCTCTTTGCTCTGTACATGCTCCCCCTGGGTGATGATTTTTTAGAAAGCACAATGTCACATTTCACTGTTTTGCAGATCACATTCAAATATATCTGCCAGTGACTGCAAATGACAACCAGAGCACAATCAAAGCTCTGCAGGACTGTCTCAGGGATGTACAGACTTGGCTGAGCATAAATTTCCTGAATTTAAATAAAAATAAAACTGAGATTGTGGTGTTTGGGCAAACTAACCCACTGCTTGGACATGACAGTGTGATTGGTCCTCTGTCCTCCTATTGTCTTCCTGCAGTGAGAAATCTTGGGGTGACTGTGGACTCTTATGTTCAAACTGGACAAGCACATTGTCTCTGTTATGAAGTCCAGGTTCTTTCAATGGAGGCCCCTTGCTAAAATAAAGCCCTATCTCCCACAGGTGGATTATGAAAAAGCTATCCATGCTTCTGTAACATCACGCCTGGACTATTGCAATTCTTTGTATGTAGAGCTGGACCAGAGCTTCCTGCAGCGATTAGAACATGTCCAGAATGGTGCAGCTCGTCTGCTGACAAATACCAAGAGGCAAGAACACATCACATGTGCTGTGCAACCTGCACTGGCTCCCTGTCTTGTATTGGGGGCAAATTAAAATGTTATTGTGTTCTAATGTTTACACCCTATGGGTCCAGTCTATTTGAGGGAATTACTGCAGTCCTATCCTACCCCCTGAGATCAGCTGACCAGCTCCAGTTGATCATTCCCAAATCTAGGCTCAAGACAAGAGGTGACAAAGCCTTTTCTGTGGCAGCGCCCAGACTGTGGAACAGCCTTCCTCTTCCTGTCAGATCCTCTCAGTTTGTAATGCAGTTTAAAGTTTAAAACTAGGCTGAAAACTCACCTGTTCTCCCTGGCATTTAATACTATCTAGTCAGGTTGTCTTGGTGTTCTTGGTGTTTTATTATAGTTTTCACATGTATTGTGTCATCTGTATATGTATCTGTTTCTTCTGTTTTCGTTGACTTTTATATGAAGCACTTTGGTCAGCTGAAGTTGTTTTAAATGTAAATAAATAAATAAACTTGAATTGAATTGAATGTAGATAGACTAATAATAAAGAATTGCTCAAACATGTGTGATTGAAACAAAGCTCCAGCTATGTTTTTGAGGAGGTAACAATATTCTAACATGGCTTAAAACTCACAAGAGTCAATGTTGTATAGTACAGGACTTTTAAGAATACTAGTCTTAGACGATATTTATTAATTTAGTGTTGAGTTATCATTATTGTGGTATAGAAACTGGTATATCGTGTATCAAGTCTTTTTCTTCATATCAAAATTGAGTTTGAAATTTCAGTATTGTGATGACACTAATCTTGTAATCTTGTATTTGTCAGAGCTGCTTATAATTAACATAGAGATGGAGTATTATGTGACAATTTTTCAAATGAATTCCAACCGCTGGACTCCAAACTAAAATTACATTAAAAAGCAGAAAATAAAGCAAAGGGAGACCGGTGTAAGGCCTGAGGCAAGAGAACCCCTGATTCTCTTGTGGCTGGCCTGCTCCTCCAACACCCTGACCTCCACAGACACAAGATGGTGGGAAAACTTTGTTGCTAACTCTCTGTCTTCCACTAACCACCCTTGAGGAGCCTTAGAGCACTGCACTTAATATGAAACCACTCCATAGAACTGCTTATGCCTGGAGAGGGGTCTTTATACGAGAATACCTGTATATGTATAAGAATATTTATAAAACTCCCTACTTTTTCAGCCCCTAAATATCTAGAGAATTAGTCTTAATGCCCTGTGATGATGGATGGCCCCTGAAGGATGTGCCGTACAGTATTAAACCAATATCCATCAGCAGCTTCACCTCTGGCAAACTACTGACCCACTCAAGCTTTGGTGATTTATCCTGGTGCGTTAATGTTCGATGATCGCACAAAGGCGCATATCCAAACTGCAAAAAAGTTCAGGTGTGGTCCGAAATGTCATGGGAGGACACGCAGTACTCGTGGGGAATTGTGTTATATGTTGTGGTCTTTTATTATTGGTCTAAAAGTAGGTTGTAGGGCAGGGGTCTCCAACTTTTCCAAGTTCGGGAGCTACCAGTAGCTCTCCACCCCCTTCCAAGTAGCTCGCCAAAGAATTTCGGAATTATACCACTGTGCTGAATAACAAAAAAATGGTTAATTACATGCCCATGACCATTGTACATGTATCATTTTGGAGCCCAACTTTGTGCACTAATAAATGGACAATGGTTTAAGTTTTATAGGCACCTAACTGTACCTAATGGCTTGCCGACTTTCATATAATCATCTCAATGTCTTACAGCCGTTAAAATGAGTAGGTCTCTGGCATTTTTGTTTTGTAAAGGTAACTCACTGGAGGAAAAATGTTGGAGATCCCTGTTGTAGGGCTATGGTTAAAGGGATAGTGCGTTTTTTTTTTAATGTTAATCTGTATGGGTTTCCTTCTAAAAGTTTCGTGCGGTATCACTGGCTTACCTCTGACAGTCTCCGCTCAGCCCGGTTCTGCTCGCGTTCTGGAGCTCACGTAAGTAGGTCCGGTAAGTTCGCGGGGACAGTTAATAAAGCTTGTTTTTCTTCTCAAAACAAAACATTTGTCCGAAAGGTCATATATTTGCGTCCCAAACAGTTGTCCACGAAAAATCCAGCAGCGTGTTTTGCATTTGGATATTTTCTCTCTAGATTCGTAGCAGTGCGCCCACATTAGCTCTATTGCCTGTTCACTTGTAAACATTCGTTTAAAGGGATATGCCACCCCCAGGTCAAATTTGGGCATCTCCCCACAGTCCAGAGACTAAAATAAGTGGTGGAAAGCGTTTTCCTGCTCACCCAGCCATTGTCCGAGTCTGTCGCAACTGACCGCCGCGGTATCTGCAGCTACTCCGCCTTAGACTGGAGTCTAACGTCGCCAGAGAAAGATTTCGGCCAAAAGGAATTAATTTGCTCGATGCTTTTCCCAATTACTTTATGTGTAGTGCGCATTCATATCGAGTGCAAATAAATGTGCAAATCAACACGGAGAGCTTGCCTTGGTCATTTTGGGTGGGAACTATTTTTCAGTGCGGAAGAACATGGCCGAATCACGCACCACGTTGTGCAACAGGGGAACTCCCTTCCCGGTGCGTAACTGGGATTCCCCTGGCAGCGTGCTGCGTTATACGGCCATGTTCTTCCGCACTGAAAAATAGTTCCCACCCAAAATGACCAAGGCAAGCTCTCCGTGTTGATTTGCACATTTATTTGCACTCGATATGAATGCGCACTACACAGAAAGTAATTGGGAAAAGCATCGAGCAAATTAATTCCTTTTGGCCGAAATCTTTCTCTGGCGACGTTAGACTCCAGTCTAACGCGGAGTAGCTGCAGATACCGCGGCGGTCAGTGGCGACAGACTCGGACAATGGCTGGGTGAGCAGGAAAACGCTTTCCACCACTTATTTTAGTCTCTGGACTGTGGGGAGATGCCCAAATTTGACCTGGGGGTGGCATATCCCTTTAAAGGTTAACAGGCTAATACAGCTAATATGCGCGCAGTGATACGAATCAAGACGAAATATGTGAATGCGAAATACGCTGCTGGATTTTTCGTGGACAACTGTTTTGGATGCAAATATATCACCTCTCGGACAAATGTTTTGTTTGGAGAAGAAAAACAAGCTTTTTTAACTGTACCCGCTACTTACGTGAGCTCCAGAACGCGAGCAGAACCGGGCTGAGCGGAGACTGTCAGAGGTAAGCCAGTGTTACCGCACAAAACTCACTAAACCCATACATAAAAAACAACATTAAAAAACAAAAAAATAAAAACCTCACTATCCCTTTAATCAGCTGTTTAGCAAGTTGAAAGGGCAGTGGTTATTCTTTTAAAAGTGCACTGTGTAACCTTTCTGGAGGAGGGTCCATCATTTGCTTGTCTCGATGGAGATTTGGAGATACTGTTTTGCCTTGATGATTCCACTGTATAGAAATAAACTTTGTAATCACAGTGGAGACAGGACATGTTAATGGTCAGATGATATCTATGGAGGAGCAGGCCTGTACGTGTTAAGAATCATGTCATGTGAATTCATGTTTTCAAAGGTATTTTTGAGCTACCCGTCCATACATCCGTCCATTTTCTTCCACTTATCCGGGGCCGCGTCACGGGGACTCCCAGACTTCCTTCACCCCAGACACTTTGTCCAGCTCCTCCAGGGGGACCCCAAGGCGTTCCGAGGCCAGCCAAGAAGACATAGTCCCTCCAGTGTGTCCTGGGTCTTCCCCGGGTCTCCTCCCGGTGGGACATGGCTGGAACACCTCCCGAGGGAGACTTCCAGGAGGCATCCAGAACAGATGCCTGAGCCACATCAGCGGCTCCTCTCGACGTGGAGGAGCAGCGGCTCTACTCCGAGCCCCTCCCATGTGACTGAGCTCCTCGCCCTATCGCTAAAGGACTGCCCAGCCAAACTCATTTCGGCCGCCCGTAAAACACCCGTAACTGAACCAATACAAGGGAGACATGTTTATTGTCCTAGTATGGAACATTCCAGGCAAAGAAATAACATCACCATGAAGACAAGCAAGTAGCACTGCACCTTTAACAAAACATTTTTGTTTTTGTTCCATATCAATGAGAAATCAAGATAGTATTTATTTTCTTGATAAAAGGAGAAGTTCAATTTGTCAACTGGACAAAGTATGTTTGGTTGAAAACGTTTCGCAACTCATCCGAGAGGCTTCGTCAGCTCTAATAAGAATACTGAGTATTCTTATTAGAGCTGACGAAGCCTCTCGGATGAGTGGCGAAACGTTTTCTTCGTCAGCTCTAATAAGAATACTGAGTATTCTTATTAGAGCTGACGAAGCCTCTCGGATGAGTGGCGAAACGTTTTCAACCAAACATACTTTGTCCAGTTGACAAATTGAACTTCTCCTTTTATCATGGATTCTACCTGGACGACTGAGGGACTTTTCACGTATTTATTTTCTTGTTGGCAGTACATTTCTTTCTATTTTCACTTTTCTGGTAGGGGGTTCACCACCTGCTTGTTTTGCAGACGTTATCACTTTGCTAAGAAATTGCATCTAATCTAGCTTGCATGTATTTAGTTACACGTGTTTTAATGGTAAAAATGCTGTAAACAATTTGTGGCGTCACCAGCTTGCCTCCATGAAAGCAGATCAATTAAATTTATTTAATTTAATTAGACTTAGACTTTTCCTTAGAAATTAGACTTTTATCTAAGTCTAATTTATGCATCTTGAGATGCATCATCTGTTTTCCAAACAGGTCGGAAAAAAAACTATGTAACATTATAAGTTGATTGAGTTTTTATATCTGATAGTTTTCAGAGTAGGATTAGGAGGCTGTGTAAACGTTTGTGACTATGTGTTATTTTGGCTCCTTCTCTGACAAATGATTCCAATATAAACATGAGATTGTTAAATGAATAAAGAAGCTTCTCCTTTGGAGTAGAAACGACAAAACAAACGGTAATGAGCAGGAAATAATCATAATGTTGTAGAAAGATTGATGCAAGATTATCTGCCTCATTAACATGGATTATTACAAGGTAACAATTAATGTGACAGTGATTTATCATTTACACACTCAACCAAGGGACTGCGCAAAACCTCCACTGCCTTTGAATAGCACTGCAGCATCATTACAGCAGCTAATTGTACTCCCAGGTACACAAACCTGACATTCAAATGATCAAATCTGTGATAAATGTTGTGATAAACTCTGCTTTTACAACCAAACCCAATCTTTAATCAATAGGGCTTTGTCTGTGAACACGTTTACCCCCTGTGTTTTCGTATAGCTCGTCAGCAGGTTGTCAGGAAGATGAGCTGAAAGCCATTTTTCCTTCTAACACATCCTTAATACACACACATACACACACATGCACACAGAGGCACCAATTTTGGATGTGGGCCGTTCGTTTGACCCCATTGCTCTAGCTCTCTGCTGTCTCTCTTTAGCGTCCTGTTGGGACATGGTACACCTCAGGGTTGACTGTTTCCACTATTAGCATATAAAGAGCTTGTATTGGGTGAGGAGAGGGGGGTGCAGAAGCAAAGGACACACCCACTGGGAGAGGCTCTGCTTGAAGCTTGAGAAACTAAAATGAGTTGTGCATCAGTTTCAGTATAGTCACAAAAACATGGGACAGAAGCGCATGCTGCTTCTCTAAACTGTAAACACTTTTTGTGAATTGTCAAAGCCTGTGATCTGACCCTCACATAGTTTGTAAGGTAGAGGATTGTCTCGTCTTGTAAACTCATGAATAAATAAGGAGCTGACACACTGGAGCAGGGAAAATATGGAATAGGCTAAAACATGGACTCCTTTGCAATAGAAAAACAAACTAACAGACATCTCTACCGTGGGTATGTTGCTTATTTTGTCTTCTGAGGTTCTGAAAACAAACTGGGTTAAAGGTCCCATGACATGGTACTTCTTGATGCTTTTATATGGCTCCTTAATGGTTCCCTAAAACTGTAAATGAATCCTTCTTCAAAATCAAGACTCAGTGCATGAGAAAGAGAGATAAGATGAGAAAGAGTCATAAATATCTCTCTGGAACACTCCATTATGGTCGTTGTTGCTTGAATGCAAATGAGGAGGACAAAGGTAGGCCAGAGTAGTGGGTGGGGGCGTGGCCAAACTCTCCACTCTTTCCTCTTCAGCTGTGCGCTGTGCACTGGCCCCACTTCCGCGTTTTTGCGCGGAGGAAGAGATGAGAAGCGTTCCATTGAAAAATAAACACATTTCCACAGAAAATAAAATTAAACCACTGCTGTTTCAGATGTCCACAGGTTCAGATAAAGGACTTCCGAGCCTAGAAACACTCGCACGTGCCTCCAGGCAAATAAAAAAAACGCATTTCGCATTGCGTAGCTCCTTCGCAGTCCAAACTCTATGGGCGTGATTTACAGAGACGCTGCGTAGAATCACAGATGGGGGTGGAGCTGCATTTTTCGATGTGACGTCAATAAGTTTCCTTGCTCAGAATCACCCGTTTGAGCTGTGTTTTTTTCTAACGCAGAAAAGGACCGCAAATGCTCAGTTTAGACATTTCGCAACTTTTAGCCATGGGAGGGGCTAAACAGGGTAGGGGAGCTCACATTAACGTTCAAAAACCTCAGAAAGTGAAAATTTCATGCCATGGGACCTTTAAAAAAAACTAACCTAAACGTTAATTCACCCAAAATTCAAAATTTACTCTTGTGAGCTTTAAGCCATGTTATAGTGCTGTTATCTTCTCAAAAATATTCCTGGAGTTGTGTTTTTTTATTTGCATGTTTGAGTAAGCCTTTGTCACTAGCCTGTCTACATCTCCAAAGCTCAAAATGCTGTCATGAATTTTTCAAGTTAAGTAGTGATTGGCAATCCCTCGGCGGCTGAAATAATCCAATTGATTTTAATGGATGTGTATGGAATCTAAAAGCACAGTGGAGTATTATCACATAACATCACAAGGTGGAACAGTGTGCTTTCTGTTTCAGAGGAGAAATTATACGCAGGATTTGTGTGTTAAACTTGTGAATGAAACAAAACACAACTCCAGGTATATTTGTGATGAGGAAACATTATATTATAGATCAGAAAATTGTGTGGGGCTGTTAAACATGCACAATAATTAGTCTTTGGAGCAAAGGGAGCTTCCAAGGTGAATCCCATGAATCAGCCAGTTCTGCTATTTGTAGGTTTGACCCAGAATGCTGATGTCTCATTTAGTCAAATACACACCCTTCATGACGAGGCTCTGGGGAGCAGTGTGAAGGTGCTTTTGGCGTTATTTAGCAGATATGGCCCATGAATTTCAGTGTGTCTTATTGGCGGCGTCTGCGTAAACCTGGTTCATTTTACCCTTCAGTGCTCACAGCATAATGGTGGGCTATCAGCAGCTGGCCGTTATGCGCTTCTGATCAGGACATTTCTAAATTAAGAATTAACAGGTAATACAGCCTATATTTAGATGTAGATTTCTCAAACCAACAGTGGCTCCAAAAATTTTTCTTAAATGCTCTTAAAGCTTGGGTAATTTTTTTCACACAGTGAAATGAGGAAGTAGCTCTCACAAATCCATTAGCACATTGTTAAAGGGCCCATATTATGGTATTTTCTGATGTATGGTATAAACGTGTATCTTCATCAAAAACATACCTGGAGGTGTGTTTTGTTCTTGTTTGTTTTGTTGAAACCAAACACAACTCCGGGTTTGTTTTTGATGATGGTTTATAATATGGCTTAAAGCTCACAAGAGTCAATGTTGTAAAATATAGGATCTTTAATATCCACATGCATTCATTTTCAAAATGCTCTATTCCACCATGTGATGTCATGAAGCAGTATAGTTTTCAAGTTAACAGCTACCTTTTACCTTTAGTTCAGTAGAGATTGGCAATTCTAGGGCTGAAATGATCCAAATGATTCTAGTGAAGGTGTATGGAGCTTAAAAACAACAAATCGAACTTGTATTACCACATACATCACAAGGCGGAACAGAGTGATTGAGAGAAGAACTCAACCTAAATGTGTAGGATTTGAGAGTTAAACATGTGAATGAAACAAAACAAAAATCTAGGTAGAAACAACATGAAGCAACATTATAACGTCAGATCAGAAGATATTTTAAATTAGATTAAGATTTTATTGATCTCACACACAGTGACACACAGGAGAAATTTTACTTCTGCATTTGACCCATCCTTTTCAGGAGCAGTGAGCAGCCATCTTTCCGGAGCCCGGGGGGCAGTACCGTGAAGAGAAGCAGAGTTCCGCAGCAACTTCACCCCAGACAATACTCTTTTCTCCGTCTCCCGAACCGGTTCCCCTTGGTTGGACTTCTGACCCCTGCCCCCTTCCGCCCTTGCCCCCCTTGGCCCTTATACCCAGTGGTGTTTGTTCCCGTGCCCACATCCCCCGTTGTGTTTTCTGAGTACTTTGCGAATGTTATTGCGGTTTTGAGAATATGTAACTTAAATAATAAAAGATAAAAAAAAGGGTCTTGCCCAAGGACCCAAACTGGCTTGCTCATTGCCAAGGGGGATTTGAACCCAGGTTCCCCGGGTGGAAGTCAAGTGACTTACCAGTTGAGCTAGCCAGCCAGCTTTATATGGGTGTTCTACCTGAACTCAGTATCACTCAAGTAATTGAAGTTGTTGACGTAATCTGGCTATAAAACTACAGGACTTTTACCTGTACATGAGTGCATTTTAGAGAATTTTATTAACCATGATCTGCGACCCCTGAAGTTCCATTATCAGCTTTGTAGTCACTGAAAAGTTCATGTACATTTTTCTCCAGAATAATTCAAGTGTGGTCAGTGAGAGGCTTAAAAGCTTTGTCCTCAACTTGACTGTCAGAAGAGTCAAGCTGCAACAAGGGAATTTAGTGTAATGAGGTGCGTGTTGGTGTCAGCTTCTCTCCCCTGCCATCGCCATGCTCTGCTCTTGTCTAACGGGCGATTCAGAGCCTTTGGAGATGCACAGAAAGTGGTTTGTGTGAGGGAATAAATGCTTACTCTTCAAATAGCCTGTCTGTCAGTATTTGATTCTCACACCTCCACATTTCCTAGCACTGTTATTATACTGAATGAGAAAATGATACATTCCCCGATGGTTGGGTGTGGTGTAGTGTAATGTGTAGTATGTGTTTCAGTTTCATTCAAGAAGGTTTTTTTGTTTGGCATAAAAGTCGACTTCTAAGATTACAAGAAGATGTAGCAATTATTTGTCAATTAGTGGCTTCTGATCCAAAAGAGCTCCATTGAGAGGTTGAATATACATTATTTCAGGTGACCATATGCAGTCCGATTTAGTGACTGCATGCCTTTTTTGTAAGAAGAGAAGAGAAGAGGTGACTTTATTGATCTCACACTGGATCTGCATTTTAACCCATCCGATATATATATATACACACATTACTGCAACCGGTTTGGTCAGTTTGGTCAGGACCTAAGCTGGAGGATTTTACCTATGGTGCATGTTTTGGGTTGATGGGGGAAACCGGAGTGCCCGGAGGAAACCCACCCAGACACAGGGAGAACATGCAAACTCCACACAGAACACCCACAGAAAGGCCTGGGCGACCCGGCGATCGAACCCGGAACCTTCTTGCTGTGAAGCAAGAGCACTAGCCACTCAGCTACCGTGCCGCCATACTATGTGCCGTAATACTATGGAGTGCCACAGTCCCACCCATTTCAAAGTCCGCTTCAGTTCCGCTCCATGTAAAAATGTTGTTTTAAATCCAAAAAGCACATTTAAAATGCAAGATGCAATGCAAAATGCAAGCACACACCACACTGCGTAACAGGGGAACTCCCAACGTGGTGCGTAACTGGGATTCCCCTGTCAGCGTGGTGTGTGCTTCGTCTGTCTTTTTCCGCACTGAAAAATAGTTCCCACCCAAAATGACCAAGTCAAGCTCTCCGTGTTGATTTGCACATTTATTTGCACTCGATATGAATGCGCACTACACAGAAAGTAATTGGGAAACGCATCGAGCAAATTAATTCCTTTTGGCCGAAATCTTTCTCTGGCGACGTTAGACTCCAGTCTAACGCAGAGTAGCTGCAGATACCGCGGCGGTCAGTGCTGACAGACCTGGACAATGGCTGGGTCACCAGAAAAACGCTTTCCACCACTTATTTTAGTCTCTGGACTGTGGGGAGATGCCCAAGTTTGACCTGGGGGTGGCATATCCCTTTAATAACGTAGCGGTTTATAAAGTGTCAATAACAGATTTTACATTCTGTTACTACAATGTAGTTGATCAACCCCAAGCAAGCTTTCAAAATTTGTATGTACTTTTTTTTTTCTTTTGGAAAGAAAAATTCATGAGAAATATACTTTTGGAATAAGGGGGTGGGCAGTCACTGTTGAGCTCCATTGTCTCCAGCCTGAACATTAGAGAGACCTGCACTATCAAATTAATGCAGAATATCTGTACTTTAGTACTAACTTTTTACGGATGTATACTTCTACTCTACCAAAAGCCCATAGTGTATTCATTTAAAGCAAAAGGATCAATTTAACACAATATAATGAATACCAAATGGTTCATAATAAAATCTGGGAAAATGGGTATTTTACACAGCTAAAAACAATTAATCAACAATTTTATGTGACATTAAATTAAGAAAATCAAATATTAAGCATCACAGCACCGCTTGATGTAATGTCCTGTTTTTGACATAATATATTTCCATGTTTGGATTAATATGCCAGAAAGTCTCATTTATATTCTGCTGCTTTTGTTTGCCTGTGTTCAACAACACCAAATCAAAGCCAACCATATGACCTTACAGGACCTTCCCGCACTTATTATGTTTACTCAGTAATTTAGCCCAAACATGCATTGTAATCATGTTTTCACAGTGTTAAAGGTCCTAGCTCAGGTTGCAGCTGCAGGCTATCCTCCATTGAAAACTCCCATGAGGCTCAGCAGCTGTGTGCAGCTGCCAGAGTGCCGATGCAAATTTCTGAGTGACCATATGGACGTACAGCGACAGGGTTTTTGGGAGGTGACCAGCGCTGGAGTGGGGTAGGCGTCAGTGGACCGTAAACACTTAGTTAGTTATTGTTTCTGATGCCTATGAAACAGCTCAGCAGATGGACTATAATGGGCCCTGTGATTGTTATTATGAGCAGTGGCTCACACTTTACCAAACCTCATCGGGGAAAGTCAAAGGAGGAATAACATCTACGACCTCACATATCACACTTTTGTTTTATAAAAGCACCCTAACTTCTGATTATTCGAACCATGTTATACCTTTCACCCCCATATTGACAGTGTTTACTTATGGAAGTGACATTTCCAACTTCATTTAATTCAGTCAGTTACCGGATATTGGGATGACCTTTGCCGGCTTCCCTGGCAGCCGCCTATAAACCTCTGGGTTTTGCCAGCTTTATAGGCTTTCGATAATCGCATAAGGCACTATTGATGAAGTTGTTGTGCGCAGTACCTATGAAATGAATTGGGCGAGGAGCAGAGACCTTGGCAGAGCAGTGCCTTTGTAATTTATGAATTTAGAATTGACAAAAGGGGGCCACTGAGCAGTTCGTGGACTGACTTTGTTTTCATCATAAACAAGGCTTTCTGGAATTGTCTTGTACTTTCTTTATGGGGCACTAGTGAGGTGAATCATAATAAGTATTACTGTGCTATGATAAAGCTGTATTTCAGTACTGTCAAAGATTTTTACTCCTGGACTATGTGCAGATTGTGCTTGCTTTGATTTAAGGATGCACCAATCCAATACTGGGATCGGATATTGGCAAAAAAATTGCTAGATCGGATATTGGCTTCCAAATATCGATTCAATCGATATCCTGGTTTGGCATGTAAACTAATCTAATACTATTTTACTGGTTGTAGACAGTCCAAAAAGTCTGATAATGTATGAACTTTTATTTATATAAAGCAGTTCTATAGTTACTTGAGAGATAAAAACAGATACATAACACATTTGGATCAGAAATAAATGCTGTTATCAACCTCTGCACTAGTATTGGTTGATATCTGCAGATACTTAAAGGTTCAGTGTGTAGGATTCGTGGCGCATAGGTGGATAGTGGCTATGGCACTTCCTGTTTTAGCTACAGCAAACCTCGACGGTCACCCGGACAACAACGGTATTAATAAAACGCGGTCTCCCGTTCACTTTTTTTTTTCTTTTCGCATGAAAGCATACATTCCCGATCGTGTACCATGATAATCTACATATCAAATGAAACCTTACAGTCTCCTCTTTTTGACAATGCAATTCATTTCCCGGCACAACAATCACTCCCCGAGCACATGGGGCTTTTATACGGAAAAGCACAAAACGAGGTTTGTTACTTAGCTTACCTTTGAAGGCTCTGCACAGGTCAAACTCTGTATTTCACCACAAGCTTGGTATCAATATGCCCGTAAGGATCCAGCGAATAAAATCCAGTAAAACAATTTAGTCCAAAACACGTGTTAGATCCATTACGACATGTGATACAGCAGCATGCTTGTTGTTTACCCAAAACCACGAGCCTCCCCCCACCCCACCCACACCTCTGTCCCTCTCTCCTTGTCTCTTGCGGAGCGCGCCGGAGCCGCCTGCTTTTCCTCCAGTGCTACCACGAGCCTTGCCGAAGGCGAAGGCGGAGCCCAAATGTCCTTCTGCGGCTCTCGTATTCAAAATGGCTGCCTCTATATGGGGAAGATCCCCCTTTTATGTGACTATATCTAAGTCCAAAAGAATACTTTGATTTCATGATGGAAGTGAAAAGGCTTGAAAAACAATGTATTTTTGAATGGATATCTTCAATTTCGGTAATTAACGGGTAAAAATCTTGCACACTGTCCCTTTAAAGCCATAATATCAAATTCAGTATCAGGACTGGAAAAGCTGGATCGGTGAATCCGTATTTTGATTTGATATAATTTAATCATGCTCTGAAATCTTGCTTCAGTGGCATTGCAAACACGGCTCAAACTATTTGTCTAACAAATCATTTACAGAAGTTATTCTCTCTTCAATATATATATACTCAACAAAAATATAAACGCAACACTTTTGTTTTTGCTCCCATTTTTCATTAGATGGACCCAAAGATCCAAAATTCCCTCCAGATACACAACACTACCATTTCTCTCAAACATTGTTCACAAATCTGTCCAAATGTGTGACAGCGAGCACCTCTGCCCCGCCGAGACAATCCAGCCCACCTCACAGGTGCGCCACATCAAGATGCCGATCCGACATCATGACCAGTGCACAGGTGTGCCCCAGACTGCCCACAATAAAAGGCCAGCCTGAAATGTGCATTTTTTTTTTTGCTTTATTGGGGGTCTGGGGACTCAGAACCAGTCAGTATCTGGTGTGACCACCATTTGCCTCATGCAGTGCAACACATCTTCTTCGCATAGAGTTTATCAGATTGTCAATTGTGGCCTGTGGAATGTTGGTCCACTCCTCTTCAATGGCTGTGCGAAGTTGCTGGATATTAGTGGGAGCTGGTACACGCAGTCGTATACGCCGGTCAAGCACATCCCAAACATGCTCAATGGGTGACATGTCCGGTGAGTATGCTGGCCATGCAAGAACTGGGACATTCTCAGCTTCCAAGAATTGTGTACAGATCCTTGCAACATGGGGCCGTGCATTATCTTGCTGAAAGATGAGGTGATGTTCATGGATGTATGGCACAACAATGGGCCTCAGGATCTCATCACGGTATCTCTGTGCATTCAAAATGCCATCAATAAAATGCAACTGTGTTCTTCGTCCATAACAGCCTTTGAAGAGGAGTGGACCAACATTCCACAGGCCACAACTGACAATCTGATAAACTCTATGCGAAGAAGATGTGTTGCACTGCATGAGGCAAATGGTGGTCACACCAGATACTGACTGGTTCTGAGTCCCCAGACCCCCAATAAAGCAAAAAAATGCACATTTCGGGGTGGCCTTTTATTGTGGGCAGTCTGGGGCGCACCTGTGCACTGGTCATGATGTCGGATCGGCATCTTGATGTGGCGCACCTGTGAGGTGGGGTGGATTGTCTCGGCGGGGCAGAGGTGCTCGCTGTCACACATTTGGACAGATTTGTGAACAATGTTTGAGAGAAATGGTAGTGTTGTGTATCTGGAGTGAATTTTGGATCTTTGGGTCCATCTCAGGAAAAATGGGAGCAAAAACAAAAGTGTTGCGTTTATATTTTTGTTGAGTGTATATATGCCATCCCACCATCCATTTTCTTCCTCTTATCTGGGACTGGACTTCTTTCACCCAGGAAACGTCCTCAAGCTCCTCCAGGGGGACCCCAAGGCATTCCCAGGCCAGCCGAGAGACGTAGTCCCTCCAGCGTGTCCTGGGTCCTCCCTCGGGCCTCCTCCTGGTTGTACATACCTAGACCTATATGTATAACATATAAATATACTGTACATTTTGACAAGATCCAGTCTAATAGGACCAGCACAAAAGTACCACAACATAACTTAAAGCAACATGTTTAGCAAATTATTACTTTTAATCTTACCAAATGAGCATTTCTGAATTTGCTGACTCTAACAGGACATAGTGTTTAGAGTCAGTTCAGATAAACACACTAGATAAATATCAGTAATAAGATGCTGGATACAAATCTCTTTCTTTGTAATTGAATATAATAGTGCCTTGCAGAAATTTATTGTGGTGCACTTGTAAATAAATGAACCTACTCTTCATATTACAGTTTCGTCAAAGCACAGTGTACATTAAATTCTATTATGTCTTTCCTGCCCACGTCTCATAATGCTTACGTTAATTAGTTATAGTGGAAAGTTGTGGCTTATTAAGATTCATTGCCTCAATCCATCACAGTGGTGGAGAAATTAAGTGCAAACAAATTTAATAATTGTAGTACACACTGTATTGACTGTATTAACTTTTTTTTTTTTTGCCATCCATTTTTTGTTCCATCAAACCTGAGTAATATTCTGGAAAAGCTACACTTTGCACTTGTACTTTGGAGTAGGGCTGCACCAATCCAGCCTTTTCTGTTCTGATACCGATGTCGTTACCCGATATCAACCAGGGCACAGACTGAACATATAGGATTTATTCTTTTTTCCACAAAGAGCGCATGGTAAAAATGATCCAAATGTGTTTTGTAAAGGTTATTTATCATTTAAAGTAACCACAGAACAGCTTTGAGAAAGTACAAGTGTTTTGGGCCAACGTTGACCAGTAAACTGTCTTATTACACAAGTTTTGACTGAACCTATATCTTGGAACCAATTGAACCAGATTCATAAATATGTATACCGGTATAGTATCTGTGTATTCCTATTATGGAGATTCTTCAGTCTATTCTTGTATAATCATCATTATGTAAAAGCCCTCCTTGATAAGAGCATGCTGCGTTATACATTTGCAGATATATAATGTGGACAGATAACATTGTAGATTCATGAGGTTATTTAATGCTATGTGCTCACTCTCTCAGACATGGGACTGTTAGGATCACGAGTGTTACTCCAGCAACAGTCAACACCTCAGTGAATGCCCTCCACAGTACAGATGGTTTTGTTGTGGTTCACTTGGCAGTCAGCACCATTTCACATTCACACAGAGCTATAGGGAATCTGTGTGTTTCATTAGAATGGAAAAAAAGTCACACGCCATTGTACTCTGTGCCATTTGAAAGTGTCTAGTGAAGAGATAACATTGAGAAAAGCATCTAGAACTGAACTCAATTTAATTCGTTCTTAGCTATTGGCTTTTTGTACTGACTTTGAGGGGTTCTGCGAAACAGTATCTCGTTTTTATGTGTGCATGAAAATGATAAATTGATTCTTGAATCTTACGTCGGTTTGCCTTTACCCAGAGGAGTTGTGGTTTAAATCTCACTGCCCGTGTAGTTTCTGCTTTTATGTTTTTAAGGTAAACATTTCACCCACATACTTCTACATAAAACCCAGAGAGTGCTTTGGCTGCCATGGCTCCAGTAATCTGCTGTGGCATAGAGGTTATTGCAAGCTGTCTCTTGAAATGTTATAAAAATATGTATGTCACTACAATTATTAAGATAAATTAATAACCTTGATAACCTTTATTTGTCCCACAATTAGGAAATTACATTATGTTGCAATGCTGTGTTTCATTAATAGCAAGAGAAAAGGAAGCATCCAGTCAAAATCAAGATAAATACTAATAAATACTAACTATTAAAAGACGTAAAGGTGCACTGTGCAACTTTTTAGGTGGAGGATCCGCTACTTACTTGTCTTACTTATTACTTTCCATGTTATGACTTTAACCCCTTACAGTGGAGGGCCTTTTTTGAGCAATTGTCCCTAAAAGGACCTCTCCAAATTAAAATCATTCCTGTTATTGAAGTATATGGATTATATACAAATGTTTGGTCTCTGTGTAAAGGGAACATTCTCTAGTTTTACCCTCAGCATTTACATTCACTCCAAATGTGATTGGAAAAAAGTTATACACCTTGGAACACCAAAAAAAATGTGTTTTTTTTATCCTCGCCTAATTTTTTTCTAAATATAAAAGGTGTCTATAGCTGCTGTTCATAGCTGAGGCCTAAAATACACTATCTTTCAATACAATAAGTTGTTGACCACTCAAATTTCAAATTGGGAATCAATAGCTGTAAAAATAAACTTTTTACTCCACTTTTTGTTATACTTTGTCCAGGCGTTTTATACAGGGATCATGCTTTTATCCAAACCTATCCAAACCTATCCAAATTGGAAACATTTAGAAAACGTTTAATAACTTTTGACTCATCCAACCTACAGACATCATTGAGGGCTCTACTGAAAGCTTACAACTAGAGGAATCCATTTCTGCACACAAGGTCACTATATTATGTCCCTGAGAATTACATTCTATAAAAAAGTGTTTTTTTCAATCAAAAATAGACCAAACACGTGTTGAAAATGAAAATATGTATTGAAAAATTCTATAACACTGCACACTGTATACATTTTCAAAAAACCATGGACACTAAACGCACATATTTACAGGTATTTACACACTAAGAGTCTGGTGTGTTCCACTGACTGTAGCAGTCCCTTGTTTGAATAAAGCAGAGTGCAGTGTCACAGGTAGAACATTTTACAGCTGTCTTTGACTGACATCTTCTACACTTCAGCCTGCCATTTGTGCGGTCACCACTGCTGCCCATCCGTTCTTTGTTGCTCCGGTCGTGGTAGGGCTCCTTATCTGCAGTTGGGCTTTATTGGTACACAGTGATGACACTAGTAAGAAAAACACAAAAATATAACAGGAAATAAGCTCATGCTTTCTAAAATTTTATTTTCAAAGATCAAAGTCACCTTTATTGTCAATTCTCCCATATGTGTTCAACATAGTGAATCGAAATTTTGTTTCTCTCTGGCCAAGTAGTGCAAAAACAGTGTACAAAATACAATAAAGACAAAACAAAAACTATCTAAGACAAAAATCTAAATCTAAAAACTAAAATCTATTCTTATTTATTTTCTTATTTATTTTATCTAAACACCCAATAAATAATAGTAGGTCTATTTTACAAAAAGTGATCTAAATGCACAAAAAAAAATCTAATGTTTATTGTTTTATTTTTATTCAAATACTACATCAAATACATAATAAAATTATACTTACACACCCAGAAGTACATCCTTCATAAACAACGCCTCCTCCACACAGTCCATATGTTTCCTGATTCTCTAACTCCGACTGCTCCAGAGCTGAAATCTGCAGCCTCCAAACTTAAATATTTTCTCTTTCCAGTCCTTTTAGCCATATTTTCAATCAAGGAAACTCAAATCAACAGCAAAGGCGCAAGACGCATGGCTGCGCGTAATTTACGCACAGTTTACGCACGGACCGCAATTTCGCGTTACGCAGCTGTTTCACGTGGAGCTTGTTGTGAAAGGCCTAACAAACTATATGTCTCCCTGTTCAGCTCCTGATTGGCTGTTCGCCTGAACTGTCAATCATCCTGTGTAACCTAACTTGTTGACTCAGCAAGGGCGGAACTCTTAGCTGATATTTACCGGAGCGTCACACATGATTGGACCTTTATGGCTCTAGACCAGCCCACACCGCTTCTTTATGGATAATCTAAGTGTCAATCTATAGCTTACCCTTATGTTTAGCTGCTGCTAGCGCGGTTTTAGTGAGGAAAGTTATATTTGGCTCGATTTAGGCTAAAGAAGTGGGAAAAAAACACTGGCGCTTATGTAAGTTGGGAAGACTTTCGCTGTCGTATTGGATCTAACACGTGCTTTGGACTAAATTGTTTTACTGGATTTTATTCGCTGGATCCTTATGGACAAATTGATGCCAAGCTTATCGTGAAATACAGATGTCTGACCTGTCCAGAGCCTTCAAAGGTAAGCGAAGTAACAAACCTCGTTTTGTTCTTTTCCGTATAAAAGCCCCATGTGCTCGGGGAGTGATTGTTGTGCCGGGAAATGAATTGCATAGTCAAAAAGAGGAGACTGTAAGGTTTCATTTGATGTGTAGAGTGTCATGATGCACGTTCGGGAATGTTTGCTCTTATATGGAAAGAAAAAAAAAAACGTGAAAGGGACCGTGCACGGGCCGGTCACAGCGTAAGAAGTTAAACATTTCCATTTAGTATTTATTCATTACATGTGCGACTCTCCACTGATCTGAATTGTAATGCGTAGTGCTGTAACCTGCTTATCTCCCTTGTGATAGGTAGATTTAGGCTGCATCCCATTACTCTGTCTTATCCCTTGCCCCTTCCCCTACCCCTTTATCTACATCTTTGTCTTGCTCCTCGATACCGAGCTAAGAGGGCCAGGGGTACGAATGTTCCCCTAAGAAATGGGACACCACTTGATTACCGTTTGCGTCATCATCCCTTGCCTCTACCTGGCTGCTACGTCTACAGAGGGAACAACAATTGACGCAAATAAACGTAAACAATGTCAAGGATTATCGGGTACCTCAGCTTGACAAAAAACTAGTGTGTTTATGCATGAAAGTTCGATGAAAATGATAACGTCGGCTAAACAGACAAAACTACAATTAAAACCGCAACAGCAGTTTACTAAAAGTAACGTAGAACATGAGCGTCATAATTGTAAACCTGCTAAACTGTTAATCGATAATTATAACTGCTGAAAATACATTTATGAGACTCCTTGGCTGGTCGATGTGACGCTGCCATCCTGATCCCAAAACCTGCCTGAGCTTGTAGGCGTACCCCTTCGTTTCAAGTCTGGTCGAGAGCTTACTTCGTTTCAAGGGGTATGTAGCCCTCGGTCGTGGCCCTAGCCCTTGATCAAAATTAGAATCGGGACACCCCTTGCCCTCACATGAACGTGTAAAACAAAGGGGTAGGGGTAAGGGGTAAGACAGAGAAATGGGACACCGCTGTAATCTACTGTATACTGCAGAACATTCTAGACAAAGCTATGCCCTTTCCATGGAGACAAACAGGTGACAGACCACTAGAAATGTTTTGCAGTGCACCTTTAACAAACAACATAAAATCTAAAATTTAACACAGTGCCAAAACTACTGTGTACAATAACTGACTATGGTTATGGTTATGTACAGCGCAGTATATGGACCATATTAAAAAAAGACATTTCATTATTATTGCTCGAAATTACAAGCCTATATAAACAGTGCAGATTGTGTTAGACAGGGCATCTGGCTTATATTTCCTTATAGATTAAAACAAAAATAATTTCATAGTGACACAGCTAACCCAAATCCTGCCTGAGTTGCATACAACTCACTGTTTTGCGGCAATAGGAATAAAAGGCCATTTCTCCAAACACCTCAGTGCCCCGCTCCTGTGATCTCAGCGGCCTGCCCCAAAGGTCCAATAACAGTTTATTACACCTATCCCCCCTTTATGAGCCTCCCTCTCTGCTCCCCTCAGCTCACACTAACTGTTATTGAATACACCCAGGTCTACCATACATCATTGCTGAGCAGCGCGTTATGCTATGTGCGGCCCAGCTAATCATCAGCAGTTCATATGGGTGCTGTCGGGGTCACATTGGAATTGTTCTACTTATCTAATATCATCGGAGATCCAGTGTTGTGTTTAAAGCAGTCCCATTTGTCTTTCTCATTGCTGCAGGCCAGGATTATCCTTCCACAATATGTATCAGTGGCGTAATGACCAGTGTAAATATAAAAGAAAATCAGGAGCTTGGTCGCATATACAATCCAGTTTTGTGAGGGGAGATAAGATGAACTGTTTTTTTTTTTTTTTCAAAGCATATAGAGGACAAAGTGGAAAATAACACTGTTGGGAAAGTCCACTGTGTAACTGTCCTGGAGGAGGGTCTGCCACCTGCTTGTGTCCGTGGAGATGGTTTTGCTTTGCCTAACCCAATTCCCCAATATGGCATTCAGCATATTTATTACCAGTGAGATAAGTAGGAGAATGTAAATGAATTTAAATCCCTACAATTGTATAAATGCATGTTAGATAAGTTAGCGGGTCCATATTACACTATTGTCTGATCTATGTTATAATGTTGTTTCCTCATCACAAACATACCTACAGTGACACATGTTTAACACACACACACACCCTGCATATTTAGACTGTGCTCTTGCCTCAAACAGAAAACACCTTGTGATTTCATGGGGTAATACAGGAAGTGCCCCCACTGTGTTAATTTCAGCCCTGGAACTGCCAATCCCTACTGAGCAAAAAGTAAAAGGTAGCTGTTTATTTGAAAACTGGAAAGGTGGAACAGAGCATTTTGAGCTTTAGAGATGTAAACAGACTAATAATAAAGGGTTACACACACGTCAATGAAACAAAACAAGCTAAAAGCTCACAAAAGTCAACTGTGTATAGCCTCATAGTAGCCTATAATAATTCTATAAGACTGCAGCTGAAGGTCCCTAGACACAGTAGTGCCAGTCAGATGTTTGCTAATTATTGGTGTACACTCATGTTCTGCTGCACTTGGACATCTGCAGTACAGTTTTATGTCTAGACTTATTGCTGTTATATGCTTTAATTTGTCCAGAGGTAAGATCTGTGAGGTTTACCTCCAAAATATGGCATCATCGGTGCTCCTCTCTATACTGAAAGGAAATAGGAAATATAGAGATTATAATATTGCTTCTATATGTTTTTTTTTTCATGTAATCTTGTTTATTTTTAATAATATGCAATATATATCTATACTGTGTATTTGTTAATTATGGACCACATGTGCTTTCTGTGTTCTTAATAATAATAATGATAATAATAATAATAATAATAATAATAATAATAATAATAATAATAATAATAATAATAAAAGGCCTTTAAATAACATGCTTTGAAACATTCCAAGCAAAGCAATGAACATTTGCATAGTGTACCTTTAGATGTGTCCTTCCATAAGTAAAAGTAAAATTCCAAAACTTTACCCTTTAAATTAGCTGTAACTAAAAAAAATCTCCTAGTTTTGATGTTGAAATTCCCAACTACACTATAAGCAATGAATGAAGGTTAAAATTAAGATTCAAAGCATAGACTTTTGAGTGTGGAAGTGGAGAGGCAGGCACCCATGGGAGACAGGTGATACGTTTCAGGGTGTAGCCGTCACCCCTCTGTCACACTGATGGCTCCCCTGTCCCGGAGCGTGCAGAGGGACAGGTGAAACGGACTCTCAGACAATACAAATGAGAGTGTTGGAGAGGAACAAATGTCAGGCCATATGTGAGGAGGAGTCATGGTGTTGTTCTGATTGGCTACTTAAAAGTCATGTTATGAGCTATAAAAGACCGCAGTGTGTTTTTGTACAGCCATCCAAAATATATTGATACCTAATGTGATCCTTATTTACTGCGAAGCAAATACCTATTTTGTGTTTTAAAGCTGCATTGTGCTACTTTTCCATGAAATGCTTTTCTGGAATGTTTCACAGTATGGTTTTAAATATTTCTATCTTCATGGAGACCAAACCAGAATAAGTAACAGGTCAGATCAGTGGAGAGACAACCTTGCTTACAGTCAGAATGCCTGTTTTTCTAGGTATTTTTGAGCTATAAACCTGTAATTGAATAAATGTAACGTAGAGCTGTTTATTGTCATACTGTGGAACATTCTAGGCAGAGCAATGACATATCCATAGAAACAAGCAGGTGACTGACCCTCCAGCACAAAAACACCTTTATTCAAATAGTGCATGAAAGAAATACATTTAAATTCTTCTTCTTCTTTTGCAATATAGCAATGTGACCCCAACAGTGTCTGCACTATGAAGCACTTCTTTTGGTTTGGTTAAAGGATGTTTTTTAATGAAAAATTTAAAGTGAAAATGACCCACTTTTAAAGTTTGGGTATAGCAGACAAAATTGGCCAAATGTGAAAAATCAATACCCAAACATGCTCCCTGCTTCCTCTTTAAATGGTCTTATAAATACAGTGCCCAAGGTTAAACACACACACACACACACACACACACATATGTAAAATAATCATGCTCACTGCCTGATATGAATCATGGCTTTTCAGAACATTGTGTGCGGTCTGAAACGGTAACAAATTCTCCAAATTGGTTTCTGGTCCTCTATTTACTGCAATGGGGTGGCCAATTAGGTCCATTTGATCTCATATTTGTGAGTTGTTTTTCACTAAAACAGACTTTAATGAACCTTGCTCTCCAAATCAAACCAGGAGCTAGTTTCTGCATGGTTAGGAGTCTTTGGCACAGAGGCTAGGTTGAAAAGGGAATAACAAAAAATATAAAATGTTCCACTTTCTCATAATTCATGCACTGTTTTAGCAATGCAAAAAGCAGTCAATTACAAAGCTAACAATGGTACATTTCTAGTCCCAAAATGAGAGGACAGTTGGGTTTGTTTGATCTTGGTCTGAAATGTGCTGCAGTACTCTGCCACTATTTTGGAAGTAGAGCATTGGTTATTTGGGGAAACAGTGTGGCAAACAGAACCAAATACTTGTTTTGTATATTGCATTTTTAAATTGCCTCAGTATAGCCTGCTATTTACATTAAATGCTACTGTACATCTTACAGGATATTTTTCATGTAAGTAGTTGTTTAAATGTTCAATAAAAGTGTTTAAATGTTTTGTATTTCTTGAGTTGCATTGACATACAAAAGTGTTTTTTGTACATCTGTGGTCAAGACAAAAACAGATTGCTCAGAGTGCTCATCTCCACATTTGTGAGTGCTGCAGATAAAAAGCTATGACTGGATCGCCAAAAGGTGGTGAAATTATTTGCTTTGAGCAGGGTCCCAGACTTTCCTGCATTAGCATAAAGTGTCTGACTCACCAGGCGAGCACCCTTCGGATTTCACAGACTGTTGCCATGCCTCAAAATCTGTATGAAACTCAAAACATGCATTAAAAAAAGTTGCCTATATCACCACAATTTGTATGAGTGGTTCCATGAATGATGAGGGACACTGTAGACCTAGATCATAGCTTCATAGAAAACAAAAGCTGTCATAATTTAATATGATCTTTTGTGTGTTTTGTTGTAGTTTGTGCTGGGACAGAGAACAAGCTGAGTACCCTGTCTGACCTGGATCTGCAGTACCGCACAATGAGGAAGTACTACGAGAACTGCGAGGTGGTCATGGGAAATCTGGAGATCACCAGCATCGGCCGCAGCCGTGACCTCACCTTCCTCCGAGTAAGAGCTGAGCACCTGCATACACCACAGACAGTAGTGATGGGCTTATGGGCACCTGCAAGTTTAATGGGAACTGAAGAATTTATGCTGAAGTGATCACAGATGTACATATCAGCTAGTGGCTCATATAGTGGAGCATCACATTTAACAGAAGAAGAGTCCAGAAAGTGCAAAAATGACCAAAGCCAAAGAAAAGAAATAGTCCATTTTAACATGTGTTATAATGTAATGTATTCATTCAACTCTTGGGGTGTGATCAATGGTCATTGCTTTCTTGCAGAGTAGCAAAAGTTCCTTAATCAATTCCCCTTCTTTAGAACATTTTATTTTAATATTAATTACTTTTTTTTCATAGACTTGTCGAGCTTAAAGGGATATGCCACCCCCAGGTCAAATTTGGGCATCTCCCCACAGTCCAGAGACTAAAATAAGTGGTGGAAAGCGTTTTCCTGCTCACCCAGCCATTGTCCGAGTCTGTCGCCACTGACCGCCGCGGTATCTGGTGCTCCTCCGCCTTAGACTGGAGTCTAACGTCGCCAGAGACAGATTTCGGCCAAAAGGAATTAATTTGCTCGATGCTTTTCCCAATTACTTTATGTGTAGTGCGCATTCATATCGAGTGCAAATAAATGTGCAAATCAACACGGAGAGCTTGCCTTGGTCATTTTGGGTGGGAACTATTTTCCAGTGCGGAAGAATACAGCCGTATCACGCAGCACGCTGCCAGGGGAATCCCAGTTACGCACCGGGAAGGGAGTTCCCCTGTTGCACAACGTGGTATCGTGGTATCTCACCGAAATCTTTCTCTGGCGACGTTAGACTCCAGTCTAAGGCGGAGGAGCTGCAGATACCGCGGCGGTCAGTGGCGACAGACTCGGACAATGGCTGGGTGAGCAGGAAAACGCTTTCCACCACTTATTTTAGTCTCTGGACTGTGGGGAGATGCCCAAATTTGACCTGGGGGTGGCATATCCCTTTAAGACATTGTATGGCCAGGGTAATGGTCACTTTGGGTTCCTTATAGGCTTGTTAAAAGTATCATGAAGAGATTGAAAATGATCTTGTGCTTTATCAGAACTACTATAACACATCATAATATAACAAATATTATTTTGTGTTAAAAACTTTAAAAAACATTCTATTTTATAAAAAAATGGAACATTTAAATATGTATATCATTGTAGTACTGTATTTAAATTAGCACAGAGTATCAAGCCTCTTCCGTAGTATCTCAAATAGTATTATGATTATACTAGCACCTTATGATTCTTATGGGACCACCCAATATCAGTCTTTTGATTCATGCTTCTCCCACCTATTCTGCTGGAAAATCTCAGTAGTTAATAAATCCTGCAGGAATAGGGAATGTGTACACAGTCGTAAATGAGAAGATAAAATTGTAGCTTGTGATTTGAATGTTATTACAGACTGATTACAATGTTTACCTGATAAAATCACATGCAAATGACAGTGCAGTCAAAAAACACCTCCACAGCTCTGCACACACGATCAGACAGGAAACTCAAGATTGCAGCTCATTAATCCCTCCAACACACGCGTATTTTACCAATCCAGGAAATGAACACGATTCTATAACTGCAATTATTACAAACATTTAATCGACTTTGACAATTTAAGAGGAGTGTTGTGGGTTAGTGATGTTCCTTCTGAGCAGTGCAAAATCTAAGTGTTTAAAGCCCCAGTGTGTAGGATTCGTGGCGCATAGGTGGATAGTCGCTATTGCACACATTCCCGATCATGTACCATGACACTCTACACATCAAATGAAACCTTACAGTCTCCTCTTTTTGACTATGCAATTCATTTCCCTGCAAAACAATCACTCCCCGAGCACATGGGGCTTTTATACGGAAAAGCACAAAACGAGGTTAGCTTACCTTAGAATGCTTTGCACATGTCAAACTCTATTTCACCATAAACTTGCTCTCAATTTGTCCGTAAGGATCCAGCGAATAAAATCCAGTAAAACAATTTAGTCCAAAACACGTGTTAGATCCATTACGAGTCTGATCCGGCAGCATGCTTGTGTTGTTTACCCAAAACCACGAGCCTTGCCGAAGGCGGAGCCCAAATGTCCTTCTGCGGCTCTCGTATTCAAAATGGCTGCCTCTGCATGGGGAAGATCCCCCTTTTATGTGACTATATCTAAGTCCAAAAGAATACTTTGATTTCATGATGGAAGTGAAAAGGCTTGGAAAACAATGTATTTTTGAATGGGTATCTTCAATTTCGGTAATTAACGGGTAAAAATCTTACACACTGTCCCTTTAAAGTGTCTAAAGTGTTTAAAGGGCCCATATTAGGCAGTTTTCTGAGCTATGTTAAAATGTTGTTTCCTCGTCAAAAACATACATGGAGTTTTGTTTTGTTAGGCTCAGTTCTCTCAAAGAGAATACACTGTTCCACCTTGTAATGTCTTGTGGTAATAGAGGAAGTGCTCCATATACCTTCACTAGAATCATTTGGATCATTTTAGACCTTAAATTGCCACTCTCTTCTAAAGAAAAGAGTAGAAAGTAGCTGTTAAGTTGAAAACTACCTCTTGATCACATCACAAGGTGGAACAGAGCATTCTTTGGTGATGTAGACAACTGAATTATGCAGGATTACTCAAACAAAACACAACTCCTGGTATGTTTTTGAGGAGCTAAGAACATTTTAACATAGCTAAAAGCTCACAGTTTTGCATAATATAGGACCTTTAAAGATCCCATGACATGGTACTTCTTGATGCTTTTATATGGCTCCTTAATGGTTCCCTAACACTGTAAATGAATCCTTCTCCAAAATCAAGAATCAGTGCATGAGAAAGAGAGATAAGATGAGAAAGAGTCATACATCTCTCTCTGGAACAGTCCATTATGGGCGTTGTTGCTTGAATGCAAATGAGGAGGACAGAGATGGCGTATGGTAGCGGGTGGGGGCGTGGCCAAACTCTCCACTCTCTCCTCTTCAGCTGTGCGCTCTGGCTGGCCCCGCTTCCGCGTTTTTGTGCGGAGGAGGAGATGAGAAGCGTTCCATTGAAAAATAAACACATTTCCACAGAAAATAAAATTAAACCACTGCTGTTTCAGAGGTCCAGAGGGTCGGGTAAAGGACTTCCGAGCCTAGAAACACTCGCACGTGCCTCCAGGCAAATAAAAAAACGCATTTCGCATTGCGTAGCTCCTCTGCAGTCCAAACTCTGTGGGCGTGATTTACAGAGACGCTGAGTAGAGACACAGACGGGGGTGGAGCTGTATTTTTCGAGCTGATGTCAATAAGGTGCCTTGTTCAAAATCGCCCGTTTGAGCTGTGTTTTTTTCTAACACAGAAAAGGACCGCAAATGCTCAGTTTAGACATTTCGCAACTTTTAGCTTTTAGGGTAGGGGGCCTAAACAGGGTAGGGGAGCTCACATTAACGTTCAAAAACCTCAGAAAGTGAAAATTTCATGCCATGGGACCTTTAAATGAGTTTGGTATGTGATATTTTGACTTCTATCATTTATGTTGCTAGTTAGTTTGGGAGTGTGTCACAACTTGCATGTTTATACTTCAGATACAATGTCTTTGTCGTACTGTATCTCTATCGCATGCTTAAGGGCATTTGGGCTAATGCCAAACTTTGATCATACAGTTACATTCAAAATAGCATAACTGACATTTTGATTTGTTTCTAAACCTGAACAAAGGATTATTGTCAAGAATTATTATCAAAATGTTTAGTCCTATTGTTAAAAAAAATGCCTGCAGTTAGTGTTTTGTTATAATTACACTTGTCTACAAGCAAAATGCTTCCGGAACAAAAGTGAAATTTTTCTTGTTTTAGGTCACTAATAAAGAAAAGTAAGTCAGAAGTGCTGATTGGCTATAGTTTCCAAGATATAGTATTTGGTCAAAATAGGACATTTATGCAAAATAAGGCAAAAATGGTAGTTTATCAGAAGGTACAGTGTGTCTACAAGCAACCAGTTCTATCTGAAAGCCTGTCTGCACATTCACATACATTCATTTTAAAGATCCCATGACATGGTACTTCTTGATGCTTTTATATGGCTCCTTAATGGTTCCCTAATACTGTAAATGAATCCTTCTTCAAAATCAACACTTAGTGCATGAGAAAGACACATGTACAGAGTCAGAGTCATAATCTCTCTGTCTGAACAACTCATTCTGGGCCTTGTTGCTTGAATGCAAATGAGAAGGACACAGATTGGTTAGAGGAGCGGGTGGGGGGTGGGGGGGCAAATGCGCCACTGGTTCCTTGTTTTAGCGGTGCGCTGTGCCTGGCCCCACTTCCGCGTGTGTAAGCGCGAAGGAGGAAAGGAGAGCCTTTTCAATGAAAAAAAACACATTTTCACAGGAAATAAAATTAAACCACTGCTGTTTCAGAGGTCCAGAGGGTTGGGTAAAGGACTTCCGAGTCTAGAAACACTCGCATGTGCCTCCAGGCAAATAAAAAAACGCATTTCGCATTGCGTAGCTCCTCCGCAGTCCAAATTCTCTGGGCGTGATTTCCAGAGACAGGAGGTGGAGATCCAGACGGTGGTGGAACTGAATTTGCATTTCTTTTTTCGATCTGACGTCAATAAGGTGGCTTGTCCAGAATCGCCCATTTGAGCTGTGTTTTTTTCAAATGCAGAAAAGGATCGCAAATGCTCAGTTTAGACATTTCACAACTTTTAGCCATTGGGGGGGCTAAACAGGGTAGGGGAGCTCACATTAACGTTCAAAAACCTCAGAAAGTGAAAATTTCATGCCATGGGACCTTTAATATGTCTAGAGTTTTAACATATATCAATATATATTATTATATCATTACGTATCTTGAATATATTTGCTAACCAACACAGTTATCAATTGATTTTCAGTTCATCTTATCAATATAAGTTAGATTTAGCCACTTTTATCTCGGAAGCAGATCGAGTCCAAAAATTTGTAGACCAGTGTTACAGAGCATTTTGTGGTTTGTATAAACTTTTGTTGTTGTGACATCCAACTATTTAAACTTGTATCTAAATTTCTAAATCTAAATTTATCTAAAAATTCAGACATCAAAATTAACTTCAATTTTGTCCTTTGTCGTTTTCCCTATGGAGATTTTTTAAACTTACTAATTGCTCTCATGAGTCAAGCCTAACTAGCAGCTTTTATAATCGTCCTTCTCTTTCTCTGGGCTCCTTTTGTTCAGTCTTTGCTTTGGCGGAAAATTGCCCCCAAAATGCCCATTTATCTGAAATTGCAGCTGAAAAAGTTGCCAGCTTGAACTTTCTCATCATTGACCTTGGTGCTGCTCGTGCTTTGCGCTCAATGGCCGACACACTGATAAGAGAAGAGGCGGTATTTCTAATCAGGAGTAATCAAACTAACTCTCTCTCGGAGTGTCCTTCTCTCATTGTGTCTCAAGCCCAGACCGATCATCAAACTCCAAATAACTGAAAGATTTGATTGAACATAATCAGGGAAAAATGAAGGGAAGATAATTAACCTATATTATCCATAAGAAATGTAACACAAAATACGTCTTTTCTGAGAGGAACGTAGCATAGCCGCAAATGCTAATTGTACAGTGTGAAACCTCATTCTTTGTTTAGTGTGACAAAAAAAAAAAATCTTCATTGTGGGGGTTGGCAATATGCAGATAAATACATAAATAATAATAATAATAATGTCACCCTTTTCTTGGAGCCAGATAACAATTTTGATTTTATCCTGATTGATTTAAGCTTAGTGTCTTTATATTGCTGTGAATAGAAAACTAAAGTAATCTGCTTCTTCTGAAATATAGCTAGCTGTCACGTTCCAAATAGGAAGTGTTCATGGGAGCACTTCTGGCTCCACTGACTCAGTTTCCAGTTGACATTGAAAAATTGTCACCCCTCTCTCTGTAACTGCAGCTGTAAGCTTCGTCATTTTGGTTTTAAAATATTCATATTAACCTGCTCCACATGACCCTGGTGTTTTTTATTTGCTTTGTTTAGTCTATAAATAAATTCCTGTTCCTTATATGGATGTGGCTCCAAAATTTGCCCGATAACTGCTAGCCTCTTGAGCTTCCTTTGACTGGAGCTGAATGCTATGGGTGACATCACGCTCCCTTAGTCCCACACACAGTCCCACAGTCTATGGTCCCTCACTCTGCGGTTAACCAATGAATAATGTCTATCTTTGAGCTTTGAGTTGCATTCAAGCACATTTTATTAATCACAATTGGCTGATTTGACAAAAATAGCAATAAGCTGGAAATCACAATTAGATTTTTATCACAGTAAATACATATTTATCTAGACTGCTTCTTTTAATCAAATACACCTTTCTAGGCACCTAAGTTGCTGATTTGTTTGACTTTGCCGAAATACAACATATAAAAATGAAACGTGAATTTTGCCGAAAATACATGAATATTTGGTACATTGTTTTGCTTTGTCAATATTTTTGTGATGGAGGAAATTGGAAAATACTATATTCTGTGAAGTCCAGTAGAATAATATTTGTCCTGTGTCATACTAAGCTAAAAATGTTTCTCCAAATGCTTACATCCACTTTACTTTGACAGATACACCTCTGAGTGTGTTGACACATGATGGACAATGGACCCCAGGGACCAGAGCAGTAATGGCACTGTAATGGGAGGTCATGTGGAGCCATTTAAAGTTACTGTAGTCAAATTTGCAGGGGGCAGAAAAATATGCTGAATCACATTTGAAATCAGCTTGTTCTTTTGACCTTTGGCAACCAGCAACTCCTCAAGAACACCACCTTGGACCATGCTGACTGCACTGTGCACTGCTACAGCCATCAACTAACAATTGATTTCAGTCGGTCAAAGCACTAGGTGAGGGCATGCTCCCCTGGTGGTAATAAAGCGCTGACTGAATAACTGGGCGGTATTGCAATGTACGCTTTGTTGTGGCAGTCCCACAATAAAGCGGCGTTAGATATTTTGCCCCACACTCACATGATTATAAAGCAATGGGACTGAATGGTTGTTTTGGATCTGTTACAGTGAGTGATGGTGTTGGCACGTGCACAATTTATTTATATATATATATATATATATATATAATGATCCCGGAGAGTTTGAGTTATTCACAGATTCTAAGCTTTCCAATGATGTCTTACACATGAAAATCTGACTATATTTGAAGAAGTTGTGGCTATTTGAATGCAGTTTTCTCACAACTTGCCTCATTTGCATGACATTAAGCTAAGCCCTCCCCCATCAGTGACTATCTATGGTGTGGTACTAATGTCTAGGCAGGTCAGAATCATTCAATAATTTAATAATACATAGGATAATATGTTAAGTCAAAGTTTACTACAAAATTTTATAGACTACCAAGGTTCAAGATGTTTTTTTTTTGTCATATGCAGGATCAACACAAGGTCAATAATGCAATGAAATACTTAAGATCAAGAAGAACTGTTGACTCTCCAAGATAGTCAGGAAGTACTAATAGCATAGCAAAGTAACCAATATAATAAGAAAAAAAATGTAATAAAATATGTAATAAAATACCAAGGTACAGGTAGGATTAAATAGGGTATTTAAGGAGTAAGGAGTATTTCACAGGAGGTAATACTGCTCAAATGAATTTTGTATTGCACATAATATAGCATAGTATAATATACTATGCTTTAAATGAATAAATAACAATAAATAAATACATATATACAGTACTCAACAAAAATATAAACGCAACACTTTTGTTTTTGCTCTCATTTTTCCTGAGATGGACCCAAAGATCCAAAATTCACTCCAGATACACTACACTACCATTTCTCTCAAACATTGTTCACAAATCTGTCCAAATGTGTGACAGCGAGCACCTCTGCCCCGCCGAGACAATCCACCCCACCTCACAGGTGCGCCACATCAAGATGCCGATCCGACATCATGACCAGTGCACAGGTGCACCCCAGACTGCCCACAATAAAAGGCCACCCCGAAATGTGCATTTTTTTGCTTTATTGGGGGTCTGGGGACTCAGAACCAGTCAGTATCTGGTGTGACCACCATTTGCCTCATGCAGTGCAACACATCTTCTTCGCATAGAGTTTATCAGATTGTCAATTGTGGCCTGTGGAATGTTGGTCCACTCTTCTTCAATGGCTGTGCGAAGTTGCTGGATATTAGTGGGAGCTGGTACACGCTGTCGTATACGCCGGTCAAGCACATCCCAAACATGCTCAATGGGTGACATGTCCGGTGAGTATGCTGGCCATGCAAGAACTGGGACATTTTCAGCTTCCAAGAATTGTGTACAGATCCTTGCAACATGGGGCCGTGCATTATCTTGCTGAAACATGAGGTGATGTTCATGGATGTATGGCACAACAATGGGCCTCAGGATCTCATCACGGTATCTCTGTGCATTCAAAATGCCATCAATAAAATGCACCTGTGTTCTTCGTCCATAACAGCCTTTGAAGAGGAGTGGACCAACATTCCACAGGCCACAACTGACAATCTGATAAACTCTATGCGAAGAAGATGTGTTGCACTGCATGAGGCAAATGGTGGTCACACCAGATACTGACTGGTTCTGAGTCCCCAGACCCCCAATAAAGCAAAAAAAAAAAAGCACATTTCAGGGTGGCCTTTTATTGTGGGCAGTCTGGGGTGCACCTGTGCACTGGTCATGATGTCGGATCGGCATCTTGATGTGGCGCACCTGTGAGGTGGGGTGGATTGTCTCGGCGGGGCAGAGGTGCTCGCTGTCACACATTTTGACAGATTTGTAAACAATGTTTGAGAGAAATGGTAGTGTTGTGTATCTGGAGTGAATTTTGGATCTTTGGGTCCATCTCAGGAAAAATGGGAGCAAAAACAAAAGTGTTGCGTTTATATTTTTGTTGAGTGTACATGTCATATATCTTAGCAGTATAGATATAAATAAACTTTTGGTCACATCAAAATGGACTTTAATAACAATTCAATAATTTCAGTAAGATAGCTGTAATTCCAAAAATAAATTAAAGTGCACTTTCAAAGTTCTATTATATAAAAGTTGCGGACTGAAAAGCCGTGGTGCATCACACACACACACACACACACACACACACACACACACATATATATATATATATATATATATATATATATATATATATATATATATAATATAATATAATATACTATACTATACTATACTATTCTATACTACCCTGCCATTGAGCGTACTAACCTGGGAAATCCCAGGCTGCTTTCGTTCGTTCCGATCTGAAAGACGGCCTGGCAACTATGGCAAGCGAGCTCTCCCGATTATGTCAGAGAGCGGGGAGGGGTGGCAAGACGGTGACGCGTACTACGTGACAAACGGAAGCTTGTAGTTTGAACTGACAACTGACATGATTGGCTATGGGCTACGTATACGCCAAATGATAGACATTCGTAACGCCCAATAAACGGCCGTTGGCGATCGTAAACCGCACCTCCGGTACGAGATCTTTCGAAGGTGGCTTCCAGACCATATATCACTTGTGATATGGTCAGGTTGTATTGCGAAAAGGCTGTTTATTCGTCTGGCTTCATTATCTTGAGTGTTCCTCTTTAGGCGGCTGGCTAAGGCTTGTAGTCTTTGTTGGCAGTTTTGAGTGCTTCAGGTACGGGCATCTTGGGTACTTACTTTCTCTCTCATTGCAGCTTTCTGGGCCTCTGACAGTTGGCTCACTTCTCCCCACGCTTCCTTGATTTTAGCCTCTTTTCCATGGTGGGTATTGTCTCTCACGGCTCCCATGGTTGCTCTTATAGCCCAGCTGCTGAAGTGTATATCAGCTCATTGGTTTCAGTGATGGCTGTGGTAGGGATCGCTCTCAGTGCTGCATTCACGTGTTCTAGGAGATTTTCAGATGGTACTTCACTTAGTCTCTGTAACTGGCATTGGGGTTGCCCTTGTGTTCATTCGGGCCATGATCTTATCTTTCCGGTCAGTCACTGCCTCGTTTCAGCATGATACTTCTTTGTACCCAATCTCTGGTTGGGGAGTTTGTGTTAACTCCCCTCTGACCTGGCTTCCTGCCTTTCCCTTGCTGTAGCATTTGTGTTGTACCTTGTCAGTCTCTAGTTGTGATAGCAGAGATAGCAGAGACTGAACTGCAAACTAAACTAATACAAGAATGTCATACATTTCAGAACATTTTTGCAGTGGTCTCCAGCATACATAAAAAGATGGACATTCTATTATAATTAGAGCAATTTGTTTCAACAGTACTCATATCATTTTTTTTCTTTTTTTAGTCTAATTGTAATTAAGGGCACATATCAAGATTGATTACAGCAACTGCATCTTTTTCCTTCTTTCTTATAGGATAATGGTCCTATATTTAATCAACAGTATTGTAGTTATAAGTTGGAGACTCAGTACTACACACATTTCCAGTGAGGTCACTTCATTATTGCTGTATCTTTAATGGCTAAAACAGTTCTATGTAATACTACTACTGAGGCTTCTTACATTTTGTCACATACTTTAAATTACTACCAACTGTATGTTAATCTTGACCACTGGTGGGTGAAGTACTCAATTTTGTTACTTGTAGTATCACTTGAAAAAGTCTACTACTATTTTAAAATGTACTTAAAGAGAAAGTAAGTAAGTAAGTAAGAGTAAGTAAAAGTATTTCACACAAGTGTTAAGCTGTTAATATGTAGTGATACTGTGATATGTAGTGATATAAAATGTTACATATTTTGGTTAACACTTGTAATACAAATCAGTGTGTTATTATTAAAGGTCCCATGGCATGAAATTTTTTTTGAACGTTAATGTGAGCTCCCCTACCCTGAAACAGCAGTGGTTTAATTTTATTTTCTGTGAAAATGTGTTTTTTTTTTCATTGAAATGGCTCTCCTTTCTTCCTCCGCTCTTAAAACACGGAAGTGGGGCCAGCGCACAGCGCACCGCTAAAACAAGGAACCAGCGGCGCATTTGCCCCCCCCCCACCCGCTGCTCTGACCTATCTCTGTCCTTCTCATTTGCATTCAAGCAACAACGCCCAGAATGAGTTGTTCAGAGAGAGATTTTTTTTCTCATGAACTGAGTGTTGATTTTGAAGAACAATTTATTTACAGTATTAGGGAACCATTAAGGCGCCATATAAAAGCATCAAGAAGTACCATGTCATGGGATCTTTAAGAAATTTGAGTACAGTATGTACTAATATTTTTGTTTGCTGAAAGCCAAAGCTTGAATTCAAAAACTTTAGTCAGGATTTGACATGATAAATAATAACCTTCCAAATCACATAAAAAGCACTTTTACTTTTCAGTCAAGTTAAAAAAGTGAAGTAAAAGTAAAAAGTATCCAGTCTAAAATCTACTTAAAAGTACAGATACCTAAAAATCTTTACTACTGAGCTTCACAATGACCACTGGAGTTTTCCTTCTTTTTTGAGCTGTTAAGGTATGGTCCTGAATGGCCAATGAGCTAGTTAAATGCCTTGTTTACATGGGTCTTAATAAGAGAGTTCCTTTTTCATGCGCTGATTAGATTGTTGACAGCCAAATATCAGGATTGATCCAGGCATTCAAGCAGGGCCATTTTGTGTTCTTTGTGTTGCCGAGCGATATTGAAAATGTCCCTGCTGACTTGAAGCAAACCAATACAATATCAGAACTGCCACCATTAGATCCCTGCAGAGGTAATCGGCCTCAGTGACTTTAATACCACAAGAGCCATTTTCAATACAAGTGTTGTTTAACTGATGAGGAAACAATATTAGTTCAATGGTATTCGAGTCAGGTTGGTTGTAGTACTTCTTTTATGAACTGGAAAGTATTGGTACTGCTATGACAACTACTATGATTGCTAATGTACTGTATGGGGCTGCAGGATATGACAAGAACTTTGTTTTCCCTTATATTAATCATTAAAAGGCCCATATTATTCTATGTTATAATGTTGTTTCCTCATCAAAAACATACCTGGGGGTGAGTTTTGTTTCATTCACACATGTTTAACACACAAACCCTGCATATTTAGGCTGAGTTCTTCTTAAACAGAAAACACTGCTGCTTGTGATGTCATGCCATAATACATGTGCACCACTGCGTTTTTTGTTTTTTTTTAACTCCATACACCTTCATTGGAATCATTTGGGTAATTTCAGCCCTGGAATTGCCTGTCTCCTCCAAGGTAAAGGTAGCTGATAACTTGAAAACTACCACTACATAACCTCACAAGGTGGAACAGAGCATTTTGAGCTTTGGAGATGTAGACTGATCATAAAGGATTGCTCAAGTAAGTAAGTAAGTTTTTATTTTTTATTTTATATAGTTCTTTTCACAGACATATGTCACATGCTTTAGACGATTTACAGAGCATTATTCATTCACTCCATATCCGGTGGTAGTAAGGTATTGTATTACCTAGAAAAATACCTAGAAAAACAGGCATTCTGACTGTCTTGCCTCTCCACAGACCTGACGTGTCTAGTTCAACCTCCATGAAGATAGAAAGGTTTAATGCCATGCTGTGAAAGATTCCAGGCAAAGCAATAACATCTCCTAGAAGTTACACAATGCACCTTTCCTTGTTAATGCTTCCGGAGTCTCATTTGTCTGAAAAATTGAGATTAGATTTGTATCAAAAATGATGCAGTCCGAGTTTTGCTACTTTCCTGTTCTCCTTGTATAATATTTGCCCTGGCACAAATTCTCATTACAAAAAGGTGTATGTTTGTAGGTTAGGGTTGAGGCCAACATTCTCATTTACAAAGCAGCTCCCTGGTGGCACCGACATGCCAGGTTCCTCCACCTTTTCCTGCTCACCAATTAACACGGGTTAATTGAAGATGCTAATTAGGAACACAGGGTGCCACTCAGCGAGGGAGAGAGGGCAGGGTGCATGTTGTATTTTTAGGCAATAGTATTATTATTATGATAAAACGGATTAATAACATAAGCCTCCAGGGAGCAGGACACTTCACCTTGAGGTAGAGCAGAGGAGATGGAGTGGCAGGAAAAACGTATTGTGCTCGGTGCTTGGTTTACCATAGCAGCTGTCTGGGCCTGTGATTGAAAGTGATGCGGCTGCGTTCTTCTCCAGATAGCCCCCGGATTGATGGCTGCCTCCCAAAGCCCTGCTACAGCTCCTGCAGTAAATAGAGTCCATCTTCTAAACGGCTTCCACAGCAGATGAATCAACACAGCCAGTGATTAATACACGCTTTAGAGGAGCTTTTTCTTTATCCACATGTATGCACACTTATGCACAGCACACACAACTATCTACTTGGACATTATTTTTATGATGGAGTCAAACACACTAAAATCTTTTATATTTAAACAGAACACAAGATGATAAATTGTGTAATAATAAAACGATAAATCATTAAATTTCTTTCTCAGCAAAAACTTCTAGCTACATGGCTTTGTTTCATATTTCATGGCACCATATGTATGCAAACTGTGCCTGGGCTTCTCTTTACATATGAAAAATGTCCTATAATTTAGACTATTCACATAACAACAAATACGTTTTGGTGAGGATACATTTCAGCGCTATAAAAGCATTTGCATAGCAGCTGTTGTAGTAAAATCAGTAGTTACACTATAGTAGTACTAGTACTTCTCAGGAATAACAGTAGCAACAGTGTTAGCAGTAGTGGTGGGTATTGGCAAAGAAGTCACGATTCAATTCAAGTCACAATTCATATGCCACGATGCGATACTATCACGATGCATCACGATACTTGAATTATTGCGATGCATTGCAATATATTAGACATACTTCAGTGAAAATGTACCAAAAAAAATAATAATAACTTAAATATCAGTGGCTGTGTATCTGGGTAGTGTCTTCAATTGATACATAACTGAGCAACTAAATTCATAACTGAATTTATTGAATAACAAAAACAAATAAACCATCCTTCCTTGATACTGCCTGAAGTCCATTGCTTTGCTGGAAATCAGTTCAACACAATAGAATTGTGAATGCTTTTATCTATTTCCGATGACAACTGCATTTACCTACGATAGATTTATTTATTCATTAATTTATGTATTAATATGTATTTATTTATTACTTATTGAATTTCTCCTTTTATCATTACTTGAATTTCTCCTTTTATCATTACTTATTTATGCTTTTAAATGCTAAAATATGAATTTATATTGTTAAATTACACTTTAATTGTATTGTTAATGTTACCTGTAATGCCCACTTGGTCCTGATGGCTTCTGCAGTTACTCATCAGTTAAACATCTTAACGCTCGTCCTCGGAAAGGAAAGGCCTTATACAGAGCCTCTTTTTCACTCAAATACCTCTTGTTAAGATCATGGCACATTGTGGTTTTAATTTCCCTTGTCAAGATGGAATCAGTCGGATTGTCTTGGAGCTCGTGGACGAGTTGAGCACGGAGTGGCGCTACAATAGATAGCGTTGGACTGGTCTCCTCTGATATTGCGAGTGTAGCTACTTTCATAGGTTTCATTGCAGCGACGATCTCCTCAGCAGCCGTTATGTCACACTCGGTAAGGGTCCTTCTCAGACTTCCGTATTTCGGCAGACAGGAGCGCGGAAATGCCGCTGGCGTGAAGGCAGCGGCATTTCCGCTTTTCCGTTTTTTAAATTAATAATCGATATTTGGCATCAAGAATCGATGCAGTATATTGTGAAAGTTAGTATCACGATGCATTGTCATGACGATTATTTTGCACACCCCTAGTTAGCAGTATTACTTACATGCTGGTTCCTGTATTCTAAGAGTATCCTACAATACCAGAGCTGGTGACTAAAACTTGTTATATTTACTATACTACTTTACTATTAGCACAGAAAGTATATTTATCATAATATTAGTAGAGATAGTAGTAGTATCAGCCACAATAGCAGAACGCTGATGGTTGGAATGACTACAGTTGTATCGGGAAAGAAGCAGATCAGTTCTTTTGTTAATTATTGACCATTGGATATTACGGTCATTTAAAATTGAACACTAGCCAAACAAATCTTAAAGATCCCATGACATGGTACTTCTTGATGCTTTTATATGGCTCCTTAATGGTTCCCTAATACTGTAAATGAATCCTTCTTCAAAATCAACACTCAGTGCATGAGAAACAGAGATAAAATGAGAAAGAGTAATTTTTCTCTCTCTGAACACTCCATAATGGGCGTTGTTGCTTGAATGCAAATGAGGAGAAAAGAGATGGCCTATAGTAGAGGGTGGGGGCATGGCCAAACTCTCCGCTTTCGGCTCTGAGCTCTCAGCTGATCCATTTCCGTGTTTTTGCACGGGGGGAGAGATTTGAAGCGTTCCATTGAAAAATAAACACATTTCCACAGAAAATAAAATTAAACCACTGCTGTTCAAAGGTCCAGAGGCTCAGATAAAGGACTTCCGAGCCTAGAAACACTCGGACGTGCCTCCAGGCAAATAAAAAAACGCATTTCGCATTGCCTAGCGCATTCGCAGTCCAAACTCTCTGGGCGTGATTTACAGAGACGCTGAGTTCAGACAGACGGGGGTGGAACTGCATTTGCATTTCTTTTTTCGATCTGACGTCAATAAGGTGCCTTGTTCAAAATCGCCCGTTTGAGCTCCGATTTTTTGTAACGCAGAAAAGGATCGCAAATGCTCAGTTTAGACATTTCACAACTTTTAACCATGGGGGGGGCCTAAACAGAGTAGGGGAGCTCAAATTAACGTTCAAAAACCTCAGAAAGTGAAAATTTCATGCCATGGGACCTTTAAGTACGATTATAATGTTTACAAATTCCATTCTGCTTTTGGGGGCCTAGGGTACTGTTCAGATCTTGTTGTACAGTAACTGGCGTGGTTCATGGGAGAAACTGTAGAAAACCTCCCAATGCCACAACTTCAATAACTAGTTTCTCCAAGGAAAGATCATTGAGGTGTAAAAAGCACTGAGATGTAAAAGTACTGTCTAGGGAGTCCCCCAGTGTAGCAGGTGTGAACTGGTCTTTTGGCTGCGCTGTGCTGTTAGCATTAGCTGTAACCTTCCAGGCCATAATCACACGCTTTGTTCTGTGCTCCGGTACCACAGAGATGAGAGGGGTCCATCGGGCAAATTATGCAACACACTGCGCAACATTTGCAAGAGTTTCGAAGCTGTGATTTAAAGGTTATGTGAGGGAAGGCGTGTGGTAAAAGACGACTGGCAGACAGAGTGAAAAAGTGAAAGGATTAAACCGTAAATTGAGACATAGATGTATCTAAAATCCTTTTGTAAGAATACCTCAAAGTAGCGTTACTCAAGAAAATGACTCACTAATAATTCAGACTGGAAACCAATTGCATTTAAATGGCCCATATTACACTATTTTCGGATGTTGTTTCCTCCTCACAAACATATCTGGAGTTGTTTCTTTCACATATGTTTAACACATACATTCTGCAAGTTTAGGCTGAGCTCTTCTCTCAAACACTCTGTTCCATCTTGTGATGTCATGTGGTAATACAGGAAGTGCTCCCGTGTATTTTTAAACTCCATACACCTTCACTAGAATCATTTTGATATTTTCAGCCCTGGGATTGCAATTCTTTATTAAAGAAAAGGTAAAAGGAGCCGTTAACTTGAAAACTATCGCTTCATGACATCACAAGGTGGAACAGAGCATTTTGAGCCTGGTAAATGTAGATAGACTAATAATAAAGGGTTATTCAAACTCAATGAAACAAAAGACAACTCCATATAGGTTTTTGATGAGGTAACAGCATTCTAATATGGCTAATAGAGTACATTTTGTGTAATATAATAACATATTACCTTTACGTAAGTAGTAATAAGTCTTTAAAAAAACAGAACTAATTAGCAACTACCACATCTTTTTCCAACTACATTTGAAAGCATCATGTGTAGTTTTCCCCTCCCAACTCCGACATCTTCCTCTGTACTTTCCTGACTGGCATATTTGTCCGCGGGGCTCCATCAATGGCCTCCCCTGCTTCCTAATTTCTGATGCGGGGTAGATGAGCCGATTATACTGCCCCCTGCTCCTCAGCAAACTCCTTCAATATTAATGAAGACTGATGAAGTGCTAGGGAGCCCCTGTCTTTCAGCTCTGACCTAGATTGGATTGACAATTGCAATTAGCGTCCCCTCAAGTTCATTTCCATCACTTTAATTTGACACGACGAAGGACAGTGATGGCCGCCAGTGAGACTGTCGAGAGCATGGGCGATCCTGAGCGTGGGGAGGGTTAGGGAGAGAAAAGGGAGGTGAGGGAGCTTCACCGGGAACTAGTTTGGAAAGAGAAAGTGAGGAAGAGCTATGGTGTTTGATAGGGAGACAAGTCTATTATAAAGAGACAGGTATCAGGAAGAGCAGTTGTTACTAAATGCAATAATGAAGTTGTACATTTCAAGTGGTGACGACTTTGAATATTCTGTCTGTTGTTCATTTGTTATAGCAGATTAGATAGATAGATAGATAGATAGATAGATAGATGACAAGAGGAGAGTAGAAAATTACTATACGGGTAAATTACAAACAAAAGTTGAGATCAGTATACACTGATGAACACGTTAGAACACATTTAATGCTCAAATGACCTGATACTACTACTGATAAAATACCTAAAATGTATAGTGTACATGTTTAAAGGTACCAAGTTAGAATAAAGTTAAGGAACTATTGATGCTGCACCTAGTATTGAAAACTAGTACTGGATAAGGCTACGTTTATACGATGACGGTCTAAACAGAAGATGCAAAAGTGGCCTCACATCTTCACTTTTTGTTCCGCATTTAGACGAGCGTTTTCAGGAGGAAATCTGCGTGCATACGGTGACGCAAATGTGTGTGGAATTCGATTGGGTATGCATGCCAGTCGGCTAGGTGGTGCTGTGATACATTATCATTATGTCCGCGTGCATGCGTAGCGCCGCGGAAACCAAAACCAAAACAAAACATGGCTACCAGTATCAAAAAAAAATGTCTGTGGTCAAATGAAGAAGTTCAACTATTGCTTCAGACCACATTAGACTACAAAGCAAAGAAGGCACAACAAGGTGTGGACTGGGAGTCCTGCCAAACAAAGGACACTGATATATGGACAAATGTGACGTAAACGCGTAAGCGACGTCAGCAGATTTGACCAGAGTTTTGCATCTTGGGCAGTGTAGACGAAAACGCTACGGCGGAGCATATTCAAGTTTTCCACTTGGGAGGGCGGTTTCAGTTTTTTGCGTGTTCAAGCCCCAAAAATGTCTAAACGAAAGTCACTTCCGATAAAATATTTTGTCGTTTTTACCCGTAAGCGTTCTTGTGTAAACAGGCCCTGAGTTGATGCCTGCTGCGTCCTGACGGAGTGAACACTGTCAAAAGGGGGAAGAGAAAAACATGTTTTCTTTTTCTTCAAATAATGTTTAATACAGGAATACATTCAAGTACTAATGTCGGCGGGGCACCAACACAATGCCCTATGTATACCCTGTTTAAACCTGCATTATGCTTGTGAGCTGAGGTGTCACTGATCGGGTGTCATGTCAGTTTGTGTGAGAGAGCAAAACAATATGTAGTGTTGGGGACAGCAGCACCTTAAATGAATGATGGTCTGTCTGCTGCACAGGGAGAAGATAGTGAGAAGAGGAGGAGGAGGTGTCACTCTGTGTGTGTTTAGTGTTCATTTTAAACAAGCACATTTCCATATGATTTGTGTGTGTGAGCGACAGGGTTAAAGCCTCTCCTTGTCTGAATGACAGATACATTTACTCTCTCCTTCACACTGCTGGCCATCCGCTATCTGGGCTTGCCTCCTGAAAAATGCTCCACAGAAACACCAGTGGGAAGAAAAATGTACTTGAATGGTTTCCTTAAAATAGACCAAATATTTTTGGCCAGTCGAAATAAAGGGCATATAACAAACAAAAAAATTGCATTCCTCAGAGCCCCAAACCAGATCCATCATTCTGAAGTCCAACTTATAACTCCACCACAAAACTTTTGAAATGAAAAAAGCATATATTTTCATTATGTTTTCATTGTGCAAAAAAACCCCTGAAAAACATGAATCCTTGATGGCTTATACAGATCTGACACCAAAATGGCCTGGATGAGGGCCTCCACCTGTTGTCGCCATGGAAATTTAATTTCTTTGGATGAAATGTTCCACCATATGGCATAAAACAGTTCTATCTCTATGGGGAATGTAGTATTGTTTGAAATTTAAAGATGCACAGTTGGTACAGCATTTGTCCACTGGTCCAGAGGTTGGCGGTTTGACAAAAAGTACATCAAGGTTGCAAGTGGCATCAAGCGATGTGGGGCCACGGGGGGTTCCATGGGGACCAGTGCACTGTGATCTGGGCAGCGGACCTGGACCATTACCCCCGCAGCCCGAAAATGCGGAAGAAAGCGACCGTGTAACTTTTCTGGTGGCGGGTTCATCAAATTATTTTCTTCTGGAATGTTTCAGAGTATGGTATTAAACCTTTCTATCGTCATGGAGACCAAACCAGACCAAGTTACAGGTCAGATTTGTGGAGAGGCAACCCCACTCATTGTCAGAATACCTGTTTTTCTTGGTATTTTGGAGCTATAAAACCACTAATTTATGTAAAGAAGAGCTGTTTAATGTCATACTGTGGAACATTGCAGGTAGAGCAGTGACATATCCATTGACAGACCCCCAACCAAAAAGTTACACAGTGCACCTTCAGAATGCTAAACATGACCTGATGTTAAATCTTAGGCAGTACTAGTATTCTCTACTTCGTGCTTCACTTTACCTTATAAACTAATCACGTAGCTAAGTACTCATAACTCCTAAACACCTAACATAGCTCAAAATCTAACGAAAGACCCTAGTAACAGTAAAGGAAAATGTTAACCTTGTGAAATTCCCATAGCTTACTTAATATTTGCTGTCTTTTGGGTAATGTAGTGTACAGATTGAGGATATTGTGAGACTTTAAAGCCCCATATACTCCTCATTCTACAGTCTTTCCTCTGGCTCTATTTCATTGCGCTGATAGTCACAGCCCAGTGGCACAGAGAGCAACAGGGCCAGAGCCCGCAAGTACCCAGGCAGTGACAATGGCCGCCGTCTTTCAAACTTCATATCTTTCTCCTCCCTGTGCAGGTGGCTGAAAAGAGTGAACCATACAGAACAACTTCTCTAGAGGATCCAAATCAATTTCCTCCCACTGCGACTGAGATTGAGAAGGCCTTTTGAATGGCAAGAGCTTATAGGCAGTCTGAATACAAAAGGTGTGCTCCAACAAACCTGTGTCATGCTCATTAACAGTGGTCTGCTGATAAGAGGAGTACTTATTGAAAACAGTGCATAATCCTCTGGGCTTTGCTTCAGTATTCACTCTGCACTGCTGGGTCCTCTCTGCATGATAATACAAGTTCTTGTCAAATTGTCATACCTTGTTCCAAAAGTGAATCTTCGTCATATTTCTTTCAGTTTTTTTAAAGGACCCATATTACGTTCTTTTCTGACCTATGTTGAGTTGATTTCTCATTAAAAACATACCTGGAGTTGTGTTTTGTTGCATTCACACATGTTTTCCACACAAATCCTGCGTATTTAGGCTGAATTATTTTCTCAAACTGACAATAACAATAAGTGCTCCACTGTGTTTTTAACCTCCATATTAGGGATGTCAACAATTAATCGACTTACAATTAATTGTCGATCAAGACGTTGGCCGAACAAAATGCATTAATTGTAACTAATCGCTAGAGGGCGCTACTCTGGAATATGAACACGAGATGTGAACCCACTCGCGAGAAAGACCATAGCGTTACATCATGTAACCCTTTCCTCTCTGGATGTTGCCATACAACTCACAGTAGAGCTGGACCTAGAACCATATATTTTTGAAATTATAAAAGCATATAACTTACATGCTTTTATAATTTCTTGATTGTTCTGGTTTGAGGCCCTGTAATGTTTTATGCTGTGTCCAGGAGCCCTGTGAAATGTATATTTTGTACTGTAACCCTTCACAGATTAAGGGAGAGAAATATTGTTGATGCCTCAGTTCAAAATAAATGTTGAGAATGTCCTAAAAATAGCCTGGATTCACTGGTTTCATCATAATATGTAGACTAAATAACATTCATTTAATTTATTCTGTTCCTTTTAATTTCAAGATTTCCAAGCTGCAAGTGCAACAACTGAGCCAGTCCTCAATTTATTTTCAATAAAGAATGTATTTTGTTATTCAGCATCAATACATTTCTCTGCTGTTTACTAAGGAATAATTAATTGAGGAATATACAATATAATAATACTATGATATATTTTTGACTCAGTGTTATGTATACTATAGCTTATATTCTTAAAGACCCTATTGAAACACTAAAATTCAGGTGAAAAACGCCGCTTATCAGTTAATCGTAAGTCGATCGATAAGGTCAATCAACTATAGATTAATTAATTAATTGATAATTTGCATCCCTACTCCATATACCGTCATTACACTTAAATTACACTGCTGCTTAAATGACACTTAAAGGACACCAACACTGCTGCTTAAATGACACTGTTTGAGCTTTATTACACTACACCAGAGGTCTTCAACAGGGGGGTCGCAACCCCTAGGGGGGTCGCGGAGGTACTGCACGGGGGTCGCGAAATCTTTTGATTTCACTTTAAAATAATATAATTTTATATTTTATAGTGTAAAATACAGTATTAACCTGTGTATTATTTCCTTGTATTGGATGTACCATAACAGAGTAGCAATGTTTATACATGACAGTAAGCTCAATTTAATATAGAACACAATTCTATGCCGTATATATAGTTGGGGGGTCCCTGGCCCAGTTCGCCATCTGTTTGGGGGTCCCTGGCCTGAAAAACGTTGAAGACCCCTGCACTACACATTGTGTGTTTTACCTATGTGTATTGTATTTAAGTTTACTATACTTTTGCTACAGGTATATGTGATGTTTTTAGTCATTGTGTTTATTGTCTTGTTTATCAGATGTTTTATGTTCACTGTGGGCCTAGGTGGCGCTGCGATTTCAAATCCTGTGTGTGCAACCTGTACACATGTTTTTTGGGAATAAAGCTGACTTTGAACTTTGGACTTTGAACTTTACTAGTATCATTTGGATAATTTCTGTCGTGGAATTTCCAATCTTTACTGAACAAAAACTAAAAGGTAGCTGTTCACTTGAAAATGATCACTTCATGACATCTCAAGGTGGATCATTTTGAGCTTTGGAGAGGTAAACAGACTAAAACAGACAAACATAATCTTAAAATATGTGCATTTTTATTGTGGTATACAGCAAATTTGAGCAGTATAGTATATTACATTTGTCAGCGAGGACTATCTGCAGACACTACAGGAGATTTTCTGTCACCTCCTATAACTTTTTCTGAACAATTATACTATATCATTATAAGATATATTACTGAGTTGATAAATGTATTTCACAATATTAACTTAACTAATCTAAACTAAACTAAACTTAACTTAACAAAAAGTGTAGCTAAAACTAAAAAAGTGTCTCATGTCTGTTTAACATTTCAACCACTAATGTTGTCTTAATACTATATTTTAATGTAAATGTCATCTCATCTATCACGTGAGCTGGTTATCTTGTTTACCTATAGCTCCACATTTGTTTGGTCTTTATACATCTGCAGCACTGGCTTCTCCACTCTCTCCTTCGCTCTGTGCTAACTAGCCACTGTTTGAATAAAAACTCATTAGGATTACATAGTCATTTAGCGAAGTGACACGGCCTGTAATTGTACCATCCATCAATTGCTGTGTAATAACACCCAGAGAGGAGCTAAATGTTGATTAGCCCTCAGCCAATTTCACCGGCGTCTTTGGGGAATAAAGAGCCAGAGGAGCTGAGGGGACATGATGATGGGGCTTCTCAGAGGAGGGCAGGGGTCCAGGGTGCTGATCCATGCAGGATAAATGAACCCAAGGGGAGGAGTGTGTCAAAGATGCATGCAGAATATAGGTTCTATTTATGCAGTTTACAGTGGGAAAAAAATGGTATTTTGTCTTTTTTTTTGGCAATGGAAAAATATTTTGGCCCTTTAGAAGCTAACGCCTCGCTCAGACTGCACACGGTCCAGCTGCAGCACCAGTGTGGGCCCCGTCTTATTGTGATGGAACACTCATACGAGGTCCGGAGCGCTGTGCTGTTGCGGTCACCGCTTTTCGGAGCTCCTCTCAATACTTGTGATTATATGGAATATTCACGGCCAGTGGACTGGAGCTGCACTGCATGCAGTCCGAGCCCAGGGTTAGGGTGGAAAACGCATAACTCTTTCTTCAGTTAAAAGATACCACCAGATGATATTATTCAAATAATACCAAATAATATCAATCATTTTTGTTAACATAAAGAAGACAATAGTCAAAATAGAACAATTTGGTGAAGGAACATCAGGTCAATTAGAAAGAGGAAAAATTACAACCAGCCCTAAACGCTGTCAGTCTGAGCTGAGAGATGTTTTTGTTCAAAATGACTGATCACCAGTGCCTAATTGTTTATGGTGTGGCTTAATAAACTGCACTGGTCCCAGCACATTTCACAGTGTGTGCCCTGTGAAAACATTTGCAGTGGACACTACATTGATTAAAGTTGAGCTTTTAGGAGTTTAAAAATGCTGACTTGGTATTTCTGCTACTTTTAGATACACCTTAGTCCCACACATTTCTATCTATCCTCATCATCTCCCTTCACAAATAAAATGCACGCATTATGGATTCCTATCGGCTGTTTTGTCCTTATGCACAGTACCATTTATTGAATGTGTCCACGTATTTATTACACTGTATTCAAACATCAAACATGTCTTTGTGGTTACGGCATTCAAAACTCTGTAGACACTTTATCAGTACAGTTCACACAGGAGTAATGTCACACTAAACCAGTGATACAACTTTTATAGATACACAGTCATGGAACTTCCTGTATATCTCCCATTTTGGTCAGGTATACAGCACTGCAAAATAAAATCAGTATTCTTGGAGGGTAGGTTAAGTAGTAGTAGTAGTAGTAGTGGTGATGGTGAAAGAATCAGTAGCAGCACGAGTGACTGGACTTTGCTACTGCTTTGAAAATTCTTGTTTTCACATATACACCCACGTATCAGTATTTCCTATCCAAATTCTGATACACGTAGACCGCAAACATAGACTGTATAAAGAAGTGGACTAAGGAAGCATTCAGCTCCAGTCAAATGAAGCTCATGAGGCTAGCATTTATAGGGGCGAATTTGGAGCAGAATTCCACATTAGGAATAGGAATTTATTTATGGACAAAATGGCAAAGGATCATGTAGAAAGGGTTAATACAAACAGTTTAAGGCCAAAATGACAGAGAGAGGGGTGACGACATTTATATACACAGTCTATGGCCACAACAGTATCACGTAGCCATAGCTGTCAGCTTGGTTTAGCATCAGTTCTGGTGATGATTTTAGAATGAGATAACATAAAGAAACCGACGAGAAGCATCTGACATCAATGCCTTTTCTATTGCAGTCCATAGATCACTATCACAAATTAAAACGAACAGAATGTAATAAAGTCTGTCGTAAATGTTGTAACTAAATAACAGAAAAGCAGAACACGTCTTCTTTAAGATCATTATAATCTCTTCTTTAAACTTCTGAGCCGTACTCTCCCATTTTGAACTCGAAAGAACAGAAAGTTGATAGAGGTGGTGTGGGAAGACATCTTTTTCTCTCCTCTATTCATCCTGACTCATTTTCCTCTCCCTAAATAGCCATTGAATAACTTAATTGCGCCTTGATGACAATATTTAATGCAGATAATATCCCATTGGTTGACAGTGATGAGACTTCTAAAGGGACTGGAGTTAGATAAATGCATAAAGGAACAGTCAGAAGTATAGAGAAATAAAAAGAAAGTCTGTTTAAATATAATTGTAGCTTTTAGTATGATATGAATGCATTGTGCTAAGCTAACAGGGATGACTCCACCTTCATGAGCCACTTTTCTATATCACTAATGGCCCCAGCTTATGTCTAGTATGAATATCACTATCTGGGAAGTGAAAATTGCTCTGACTTTTACAGCATTGTTATCAGCACGACCCAGGGCAAGTACTAAGAGCTAAAAAAAAAACAAAAAAATGTTTCCAAAAAAAATAATCGTCATGAACTTGGATTCAAAACTTTAAAAATGTTTGTGGTTTGTTGGACAGTGATGCATACAATTGATGGTTGGTGGTGACAAGTTTGAAATAGATTCTGAAGGCTTGGGGAGGAAGTGTCATGCCCAAGGACACATTTCAAATATCTCAGCTCTGGAAAAAAATAAGAGACCAACACAAACACAAAGTTGAGCTACTTCAGTTCTTGCACCAGGAGTGGAATAAAGTCACCCAAGAACAATGTGAAAGACTTGTGGAGAGCATGCCAATACGCACCAAATATTGATTTCTGAACTCTTCTTAAGTGTAAACATTAGTATTATGTTGTTTTAAAATGAATTTGATCTTGTTTCTTTGCATTGTTTGAGGTCTGAAAACATGTATTTTGACCATTTGTCATTTTCTGTAACTAAATGCTCTAAACGATAATATTTTTATTTGGAATTTGGCGGAAATGTTGTCAGTAGTTTATATAGACTCAAACAAAAATGTTCCTTTTGCCTAAACACATACCTATATGTAGTAAAATCAGAAAAACTGATTTTGCAGTGGTCTCTTACTTTTTTCCAGAGCTGGGAATAGTTTAGAAACTGGACAAACACTAGTACTGTACGTAAGTATAAATTTTAGGTATCTGTGCTTTACCTGTACATTTTTAAGTAGATTTTTTTTTACTTTTACATCACTACATTTGAGAACAGGTACCTGTGCTTTTTTCCACATTATACTTATACGACTGAAAAGTATAAGTATTTTACATTATTGTTTGAGACTGCTGAAAAGTCTGAGGCGTTATTTATTTATATATTTTTATCAAGTTCATAATTTGAGCAAACAAAAATATACAAATAAAAACAACTGTCAATTCAGTTGTTTCTACTGAGCAAAATTCAGACCAAATCTTCATCGCAAACAGTACATTTGAAGCTTCATTACATCTCAAAATCTACTAATCTAAGTACTATTTTTTACTTTTACTCTTACATGAGTAGTCTTTTACAGAAGTAACAAAATGGACCACCAATGGCAAACACTTACAAAGAGCTGGCATAGTTTGGCATAATGTTTATCTGAAGGTTTTGAGTTCAATTCCTTTAGTTTGTAAGAACAATGGAGTAAACTGGTGACTGCAGTCAAGAGTACACTCTGTAATCGGTTGTTCCAAGGATAGGCTACCATTGTGAAACCTATTGAAAAAGCAGAACCTGAATCATTTAAAGGGCGATTACATTACCTACTGGAGGATAATTTTCACTTCTTTCTCACAAAGTCATCCTTTTTGCTTTTATAACATTGATCATCTAAAAAATCTACAAAAAAAAATAAATAAGAAAGCACCAGTTGACTAAAAGCACGCTCTGGAAAAAATAAAAATAAAAAATAAAACATTAAGGAGTACCAATTATGCAAAATGGACTTTTCAGAGCTTTTAACCATGTTATAGCTTCTCACATCTTTGAGTAATCATTATACTTGTGTAATCATACCGCCACTTCAATTTTATTGTCTTAATCGGTGATTCATATAGGAATCTGCAACATTATTTTTGTACAAATGGGGAAAAAATGCTACTTTCTTTGTTGTGATGATATTTACGTCGATGCCAGGTCTCATTGTTTGCTTTTCTAACTTGGAAGTGAAGAGATATTTCTTTTAGTGTAATTGTTTTAGATGAATATTATGATTAAAATGTCCAAATTCTAATGATCCACAGATGTCAAAGATAACTATATAGCAGACACGAGCACAATAGGTCGTCTTTAATAATATACAACAGTTTGCATTGTGTTGATCTTTCTTTTTTTCTTTTTTTTTGGTATGCTATTTTCAGCCATTTCATAAACAAGCTCATAAACAAGTCCTACATACAATTGGAAGTTAATATGAAATCTTGAGGTAAAGGTAGTTAAAGAAGAAAAACTGGACAATATTGAGAGTGTAAATGGCGAGGGGGAACAAGAAGAAGAAGAAGAAGAAGTGAAGAAGTGAACTTTATTGATCTCACACTGGAGAAATTCTTCTCTGCATTTTAACCCATCCTATATATATATATATATACATATATTAGGAGCAGTGGGCAGCACACACATTAGGGCGCCCGGGGACCATCTCCATGATCTTCTTGCTTCGGTTTGGTCAGGACCTAAGCTGGAGTACCTATGGTGCATGTTTTGGGTTGGTGGGGGAAACCGGAGTGCCCGGAGGAAACCCACCCAGACACGGGGAGAACATGCAAACTCCACACAGAAAGGCTCGGGTGACCCGGGGATCGAACAACAACTATACAACAACTATACAACAACTATAACATTGAAGCTCTAAAAAGTCGATTTTGCATAATAGGGCCACTATTAATATTATTAATATTACCCGCTGGGTAATCTTTTGTATACTTAATATTCTGTAACTTTCCCCAATGTGGTTTTCCTTGTTCTACTGCTGAGCAGGATCTGCCACTATCCCACTGAGAAGCACATTGTTTTAATTGTCCTGCTCTAATTTCACCATAACACTTCAATATCTTAATTAAACATGATTGTTATCTATTTGTTTAATTCTCCCAAACGCTCGTGGGATCGGGCTGCCAAGTAAAACTGGCTGAGTTCTCTCCTGTGGCATCATTTGTTCTGCATGTGTCATTGTAATAGAAGCAACAGTAGTGGTGGTAGTTGTTCTTGTGGTTAGTGAGTTTTGTAATGTTAGTGAGTTTTTTAGTAGTAATAGTAGTAGCAGTAGTAGTAGTAGTTGGAGTTGTTAGAGTTGTTGTAATAGTTGGAGTTGTTGTAGTTGTAAGTAATAGCCTTAGGTAGTTATTGTTATAGTTGTTGTAGAAAGTAGTGGTAGTTTAGTTTATTAAGTAGCTATTCTTCCTGGGGTCTTAGTAGTAGTAGTGGGAATAGTGGTGGTAGTAGCAGTAGTAGTCTTGGTAGTTATAGTCTTGGTAATTATTGTTGTAGTTGTAGTAGTGGTAGTAGTAGTGGTGGTGGTGGTGGTGGTGGTAGTGGTAAGTAGTAAATAGTAGTAAATAGTAGTACATAGTAGTATTTTTACCTGTCCTTCTATAAAATAAGCCTTGGCTTCTTCTTCTTGTGGCCAAATTTATGAGTCTCTGGGGCCCATCACATTTTATGAGCTAATAATGCAGGCAGGACCATTAAGTGTGGCCTGAGATGGCTCACAGGGCTCTTTACAGTCTTCTGAGGGGAACTGTACGTACACTCTGAGGACATCCACACTCCTCTGACTCCTCATTCAGTCACCCTCTGGAGGCCACTCGTGTCGACGATCTGTGGTCAAACTGAAATGTGGCACAGCTCAAAAACTCACTTCTCCTCAGTAAATTGTTAAAGGTACACTGACTTCTCTGGTGAAGGGTCTCTCAGCTAAATTGTCTGTACGGTAGACCTGTGACAATAATAAAAGTTCAACTATGATAGATTGCTAAAGGAAATTCAAAATCAAAATTTCGTTATGCTTGCATAATGACAATAAAGAATCTTGAATCACGAATCTTGAATCTTGAAATATAGACGATAATATTGAATGCCATTATGCAACTGACATGATCATCTTTAAAAATATTCTATTGTTAAAATAGCCTGAGTTGCATTCAAATGAAAGACTTAATGACTCCAGTCATTTAACTCCCTACAGCTGAAATCTTCACTCCGCTAGTACAAAGAAAAAGAAAAACTGCCCACATAAATACTGATCCCCAACAATACTAATAATACTAATAATAATAATAATAATAATGTCATTATCATGAACATGGAGATGTTCTGGATTTGCCTCCTAAATGTTTTCTTTAAGATGAGGAAATACATTGAGAAATGATGCTTCGTGTGATGCAGTCTTGTTTTGGACACTGGATTGGCCACTTTGTTTACTTTGTAAATGTTTCCATGTAAATTACAACACCTTGTTTTGAGGAGATAATGATGTTTTTGGAGGCAGCGTTTGAATTGTCTTGTTTTGTTGTGACATGAATCACCCAAAGGACAATGTATTCTGATGCACTTAGACCTGAGTGTTTCTGTAATTAAGTTATTTGTGTTCCAGCAGTGGAGGATCTCACCCCAGAGGCCATGGCATCACCTCTTTTGTTCAGTCATCTCTGGCTAAACTCTGTGCTAAACTCTGTGCTAAACTCTGTGCTAAACTCTGAGCTAAACTCTGAGATATTTGAGACATTATGACATCACTCCAACTCTAGTTTATATTCACTAATCAATAAATCAAACAAACTTTATTTATAAAGCACTTTTCATACAAAAAAATGCAACACAAACGCTTTACAGTGATTAAAAACAACCTCACATTTCCTTCCACCCACCCAGCCAGCCCCCCACAGCTGCCCGACACCACACAACCAAACAGTAACACACACGCACACGCACGCACGCACACACACACACACACACACACGCACGCACACACACACACACACGCACGCACGCACACACACACACACACACACACACACACACACAAACATGCTAAAATACACAAAACTACACATAGTAAAATGTGAGGCTGAATACAGGCAAACCAGTTGAGAAAGAACTTAGTAACTTAAATCAGTATTTTGAAAACTATGATTAAAAAGGATTTAAAAATGTTATTTTTTCAAAAACATGATTTGTATTATATGATGTGCAAACTGTTTTTAGGTCAGTCATTGTGTTTAAAGTGTTTAAACCTAAAAAAAAAAAACATGCACCAGAGACTACAGGTGGAAATGAGTGCTACAGCCTGGCACAGTGCATCACTCCTGTTAAGGAGAAAAGGTGTATTGTGTAACTTTTCTGGTGGAGGGTCTGTCAAATGCTTTTCTCCATGTAAATGTTGCTTTGTCTGGAATGTTTCATAGTATGGCATTAAGCCTTTCTATCTTCAGGGAGACCAAACCAGGTCAGATCTGTGAAGAGGCAACCCCACTCACAGTCAGAATACCTGTTTGTTTGTTTGTTTTTTAGGTATTTTTGAACTATAAAACCACCTGTAATTTACTAAATGTAAGGTAGAGCTGTCATACTGTAGAACATTTCAGGCAGAGCAATGACATATTCACGGAGAAAAGCATTTGACAGACCCTCTACCAGTTTGGAGGAGGACTTTTTCTAACCTTGGGCTGGTCAGATTTAAGAGAACTCTTAATCTCTAGAGCCTGTGTGGCCACCATATGGGTATCGATTTCTGTCTGTGTCTAGGATCCATCGATTCCATTGCTAGCTACCTATTCCTCAAGTTGAAGCTGTGCCTGCAATCACTGAATGGCAAACAAAACTTCGTAGAGGAAAAATCTTTATCTCATTCTTTACTTTTTTTTATGTGGTAAACCTAGAAGAATGAAAACTTTCTTTGGTTGATTTATTTATTTTTGGCTATAAACATTTCATATTGCTTAAAGGGCTCATATTTATCTATGTTATAATGGTGTTTCTTTGTCAAAACAAACCTGGAGTTTTGTTTTAACACATACACACTGCATATTTAGGCTGAGTTCTTTTCTCAAACTGAAAACACTGCGATGTCATGTGGTAATGCATTGCTCCACTGTGTTTTTAAACTCATACACCTTCATAGTCATAGTCATAGTTTGCTTTATTGTCGAAAACAATCATGTACATGTACATAGAGTGAATTCGAAATTTTGTTTCCCCACTAACCAGGCAGGACAGTGATAGAGTGGGCTCGGGGAGGGGCCGCTGCACATGCGCGCGCCGCCGACTGGGAGATGCAGAGTAGAAAAGATGCAATACAATCAGTGACAATTTAACAACATGTAATGACAGAAAAACAATTGGAGATATAACATACGGTGATCTTTTTCGTTGGCAACAGAAGGAAGGGTGTGGGGGGATCAGATTGGAAATCAATGAAAATGATTGAACCGAGAGCAGAGATCAGACCTTTACTAAAAATACAGGGAACATTTCTACTCAATCATGTCAGTGTGTCAGTGTCAGTGTGTGATAGTGGGTGCCATGTTTATGTAGAGTCCAGATAACAAACCACATTCTGTGGCCTTGGAAGTGTTCTTGCAGGGAGGCAAAGTCAAAACACAGATAACTATTGGAGCCACAGATTTTCACAGGAGAGACATAATTATTAGACATAATTTATCCAAAGGGATTAATTTAGCATGATGAAATACATTTTTAGAGACCCAGGTGAACAATTTAGATTGAGCTTGGGTTTTGCCAGACCCCCATCTTCATATCGCCATGAAGATTCATGAGAGATCTCATTAGTTCCTCTTGGCGCACAGACTGCGCTGCGTTGGCTTTACACAGTTCTGTCACCATGCCCGTGATGATATCCAAGAGATGTTTCCTTCGGTTGAAATCCTTCCAAAAGGTCCTCAACCTGTCCCACTTTCTGATGTAATCCTTTCACGAGATCCCCTACGGCTTCACAATGGCTCGAAATTGCTGCAGACAGCTTGGGGGACTCTTTGCTTGTTGCCAGCTTACAAATTTTGCGATAGATCATGGACAATCCCAGGCCAATTAACAGATGTCCAGCTATCAGAAATCCGAATACGTCAATATCCTCCACATCCTCCAGGTACATTGGTGCCAAACATACGACTTGCCACGCATGATACGAGTCCCTCGCATATCCAGCAGCAAAAGTACCATCCGGACACACCGCTTCTCCCGGAGCGGCACTCCTCCGTGAAAAAAGAGTATCAGTCGTACTGAGGGTCCAGCTGATCACATCCATATTTTAGGAATTTGGAAAATCTGCTCCAAAAGCGAGAAAATGACGAAAAACAAGAGAGGCACGCAGACAACAGGAGCAATAGATAAGAGAGGAAAGAAACACGTCTGCTCGCTCTCACGGTCAGAACTTTTCACTATATGCATTTGGATATTTCAGTCTCGGAATTGCCAATCTTTTCTGAGCAAAAGGAAAAAGGTAGTTGTTAACTTGAAAACTACTACTTCATGACATCACAAGGTGGAACAGAGCATTTTGAGATTTGGAGATGTAGACAGACTAATAAAAAGACTACTCAAACATATTATGTGAATGAAACAAAACATAACTCCAGGTGTTTTTGGTGACGGAACAACATTCTAAACTGGCTTAAAACTCACAATTTTGTAAAATATGGGTAATATACTGTAGTGCACGAGCTTTTCAGGCATAATGAGTTCGTAACTGCGGAATCAATCCCTTTCTAACCTTTGCATAAACTGCAAATCCTCTTTTTACCGTCTGAAAACTTTAAATCCTTGATGTGATTCGGTTAGCAGGGCTGATTAAAGCACTAACTATGAGCTTTGTGGATCTAGGACTACATTTCCCAGCAGCCTCTCCCCTTAGCATCTGCACACAGGGAGCGTGGGGAAGTGATTACTCTCGGATTAGGCCTGCCTTCGCTCTGATATGCGCTCTATAATTGAATAATAGCAGCCTCACCCCAACAGTCCCTCAGCTCTCGGGCCTCCAGCCTCGTCAGATCGGCACAATATTAACCATGACACAGGCGTAACCAGGACGGTAATTAATGCACTGAATCAATTACAAATTAGTCCATTTGGAGAATTCCCTCAAGGAGTGCAGTCATTACCACAGCTCTGATGGAGTTACAAGGCGTCCGTGTGGGACTGGTGTCACTGTGTCCCTGAGTCTCTGTCTCCTCTTTTATCTCAGCAAGGTTGATGAGACCTGTCCTCTGCTGAATTCTGCAGAGAGCAATTAGAGATCACTACTGCTCATTCTTTACAAGTCAAAGTTCTCTGTTCTGATTACCGTATTTTCCGCACTATAAGGCGCACCGCATTATAAGGCGCATACAATAGAAGCTACAGTAGTGGTTGACTACGGTAGCCATGATTAACCAATATTGATCCATATATAAGGCGCATCGGATTATAAGGCGCACTGTCAGCTTTTGAGCCTAAATACGGTAAATGTGTTTATTATATCTTCTGTTTTTCGATGATAGTTAAACAGTTAAACATCTGCTCAGTGATTGCTTGGACACATGCACATTCAACAGTAAATACTTGGTCAAAACTTTTAATACAACACTTTACAAACCAATACCAGAACCCAGCAGTTATTTGGATTGTATATTTTTTTGAATATATGTTTTATTACTGTAATATTTTGCAGATGTGTACTATATACTAGTATGTCTTTGAACAGAGGAGCTCTTTAATATCCTCTTATAATTCTGAACAAAATGTATAACTTCTTTTACCTCCGTTTAGTGGTTCGCTTGTTGATTTAACAGAAATTTCTTGTTTCTCCAACCTCTGTGTTATTAATTTTTTTCTTGTAAGCTACCATATTTTGGTTTGACATCAACAAATTATCTGATTCTCTGATCGGCTAATCTACCTGTCATTTATGCTCATCTGAAATTGGGGAGACAGGATACAGTACCAGACCGTAACATCTTTGTAAAGTAGCCTACTGTAAAAGTGTGAGCGACGCAAAACTTTAATAATACTTTGAATAGTACTTTGAATACTTGTAACGGTACTGTAGCTGATACATGAGCGGCAGCTTTAACTTAAATTTCTCTAAAAGTCTCACTTTTAGCACAAGACAACATATGTAATTAGCATGTATTACAGTTGTATAAAGAAAAATAATAGTTTATAACGAAATACTGGACGTAATTCAGTTTGGAGCAACTTACTACTTAAAAATGGAACACTTTCTACTTTCTTTGGGATATCACAAAACACTATTATTCTATACTGAATGTTGTCTCTGTAATAGAAAGATGTTCCATGTGTTTTTCTTATGATTCATATTTTTTGATAAGTACATTTAAAAACATTGTGACTGTGGCATTTTAAACATTACTCTTTACACATTTACTTTAGTCTTTTTAAGTGAGACGTCTTCAGCCAATCCTCAGTAAAAGCAGATGGTTTCATATTTTGAAGGAAGCAATTTTACTACGTGTTTTTTGTTTTATTTGTTTTTAATGGGAATTATTAAAAGACTATGTACATCACAAGATCGATCAATGTAAGAAATTGTCAATTTTTTTGCCGCATCGCCCAGCATTACAGTACTTCATGAACTGAATGTGATTATTTGGAAAATCCAGCTTTTTGAATACAGTGGTACCTCACCTTACGAAAGACCCAACAAATGAAAATTCCAAGTTACGAAACGCCTTCACGTTAAATTTTGGTCTCTAGATATGAAAGAAAATTCAAGTTACGAAACGCGAAATCTCAAAAATTCAAATAATGCGCGCTCAGCCACACACATTATACGCTTTTCTCAGACTGGATTTAAACTTTTCTCACATTTGTCTCTCGTTTAAACACTCAAACTTTCATAGATTTTCAACAAAATGTATTAATAGTGAAGTGTGGGGGGAAGGGGGAGGGGGGAGAAGACTGCGTGCGGACACGTGTGTGATAGCGCAACATGACCCGGCGCGGGGCTGCGAGCACGAGACCCGTGCTCAAACCTTGCCTCCTCTAGACCAGGTCTAAACCAGATCTAAACCAGGATTAAACCAGGATTAAACCACCGCGGCTCTTGCCTGCGTTCGGACTGCGTGCCGTCCCGAGGGGAGGCACATCTCCTCCCCTCCTCGCTGCTCGCCTCAGCCGTGACTCGTGAGGTACACCGGCAGAGCTAGCACGAAACCAGGAAATAGACCCGCATGCGGCGGTTTAATCCTGCTTTAGACCTGGTTTAGATCTGGTCTAGAGGAGGCACGGCTTGAGCACGGGTCTCGTGCTCGCAGCCCTGCTCCGGGTCATGCTGCGCTATCACACACGTGTCCGCCCTCCCCCTTCCCCCCACGCATGCAGTCGCTGCTCGCCTCAGCCGTGACTCGTGAGGTACACCGGTGCTTCTGCTAATAGCAGAGGTAGCACGAAACCAGGAAATAGACCCGCACGCAGCGCTTTAATCCTGGTGTCCAGTCCTGGTTTAGTCCAGGTTTAGTCCTGGTCCAGTCCAGGTATAGACCTTGTTTAGACCTGGTTTAGTCCACGTTTAGTCCTGGGTCTACAGTCTCTTAGCCAATCAGGACGCAGAACACAGTGTTACACTATAAAAAAAAGTTACACTATAAAAATAAAACTTGGAACGGGGCCTTGAAACGAATCAGGCTCTTTCCATTGAAATAGCTACTCAACTTACGAAAAATTCACATTACGAAAGCACTTCTGGAACGAATTAATTTCGTAATGTGAGGTACCACTGTATTTACCTTTATCACTGTATGGCCTTTCCCCTGTTTTGTCCCGTTGCCGAGGCGCTGTCTGTCATTGATGAATGCACCTAACAGGGCGTTCCTGTCAGAGAGCTTGACAGGTGTACTGTCACACTGTCAGGGCCGATGATCCTCAAACACAGCTCTCACACCACATTCCACCCGGACACTGCCGTCATGCACTCTCCACCTGCTCTCTCTCTTTTTCCCTCTGTCCCTCCACGCTCTCTCTCCTCTCTTCCTCCCTCTCTCTCCTTTTTCCATCCCTCTCGTCTCTCTCGCCGTCTCCTCTCTCCTCAAAGTCACTCAGTCTGACCAGACTCATTAGTGAGTGACAGCTCCTCTGACGCCTGGCACATCACATCACTATGTATGGATGTTTATCGATATTGTACTGATCCTGTACTGTTTCATTCCTGAAAAATACTTCAAAAACATACATTCATATTGGATTTTCCTCTTTAAGATTTGTCTGACAACTTGGCACGGTGTCATCATTGGCTTGTATCCACAGAAGTTTACTGTGAAACATTTAAAGTCGCAGACCCTCCACCAGAAAGTAACATTAAAATAGTATGTTGTATTTTCCTACATATTTACCTTGAAATATTTCCATAGCGGCTTTAACAGTGTTACCGAGTTTACTGCGCAATCCAATGTTACTTTACCATGTTATATCAACCTCTAATGTCATTGTTGTTTATTGGTATTAATCTGTTGAAAACGATACATGCACACTGCCATACGGTGTCTCAATTTACATTCTTGTCATTCATGGTTTCCCTCAGAATTGCCTGTAAACAGTGCTGTTTTGTGTGACCCAGAGCTGAGGCAAACGAAGGACGTGGAATGCCAACAGAGCGCGACGTGTATCTTTCATGTGGCTTGTACCAGCACTCTTTAATCTCACTAGAGAGCTCCATGTACCAGTGTTACGCACGCACGCGCACACACACACATACTCATCAATATTAGGTTTCCATACTTCTCAGGGACATTGCATTGACTTACATTAATTTCTGTGAGACTGATCCTTTATTTTATTTATTATTTTATTTATTTATTTATTTATTTGAGTTAGGACAGTGCATATTAATCAACATGACAACAAACAGCATTAATGTAAATATGCCGGAATTAGTGCAATAGCTCCTTTACCTCCATTGTCCTAAGGCAGATCAAAACAGAAGAACATTTAGAGGAACACACAGAAGAGACAGAAGTGCACATAGACATGACAGCAGGTTCACCACAATAGACCATTCTCTGAGTTTAAGAGGCCCAGACAAGAAGAAAATCTACCTGTGTGAGCATGTTTGTTTATTTTTCAATCAGTGTTTCAGAGTGTTCTTGAAAGTTGAAAATTGAGGACGACCCACAGTTCCTGATAGGTAATGAGTTCCATGACTGTGATCTTCTGATAGACGTCACCATTTGGCCAAATTTGGTCCTGCATCTCTGTATGTCACAGTCACCTCTGGTCAATGCTCTCTCTACGTTAACTCAGTTAGTCGTTTTTTTTACTTATAAAATCCATTAATGGTGAAGGAGCGAGTCCATTTAAAATTTAAAAAAAATAAGGCAAGCATCCATAAATACCTGATAACTTTCAAGATCCAAAATATTATACTTACTTAAAATATTACAATAGTGATACTCTAGACTCTAAGTGTTTTCAAAGTTTTTTTTTTGAAGAGGGACTTTAGGGGCTTCAGGATGGCCTCTGATGTACGAGACCATGTGGTACAGCAGTAAGATACAGTATGTGGCTGAAGATCATGGCATGCATATACGCCTTTGCTGATTCTGTCGTCAGGTAAGGTTTGTTTGAAGTTTGACAGATTTAATTTAATTATATGTGAAATAATGACCGTAGCTATAGTCACTACTTACCTTAATTTAACCTTAACCTGTTTGAACCTATATCTGAACATCAAGTCATGTTGTCGTCTTAATAATAAAGGGTTTATGTCGAAGGAAAGGGAGATTGTAATCCCCATGTGATAAACAGCCTTACCACCACACATGTTTGTTTCATATGAGAATCCCACAGAAGGAACAGTCTCCACTCTATCTTCAAACACGAGTCACTATAGCTTCTCTTCCAAGCAGTAATTTCCTGTAGCGGGTGCTTGATCATACCCATGTGCGAGTCATATAGTGCATGCTGGAACTGGCACCCACATCAAAGCCAGCATCAAATACAGGTAAGAAGTGGCTCTGATTGGGTTTAAGGCAGTCCGGAGGGATTGAGATGGATGGGGAGGAGAAAGCACTTTGGTGGCTTACAACGTCGCAAATATGGAGCTCAAGAAATTCACCGTCCCCCAGAGGAAAGTGGGATTAGTATCCAGTGGCATTTCTGCAGGGGATTCAAAAGTGGTACCAGTTGTTTACATGGATTTACAGCGTTTTGCATGTATCAGAAAAGACCCGTAAAATCGCACTAGCACAATTTCTTAAAGGAAAACTACTCTCCACTTTCACTTTTACTTCCAAATATAAATAAATAGTAAATGTAGAGAGTGGAAATCAGATAAAGTATGTCTTAATGCTGTTTAATTTTGACCACTACTTAAATATGGCATTAGACTTTTCTATCAGCATGAAGACAGGCAGGTGATGAAACCAGGTCACGTTACAGGTCAGATCCACGGAGAGGTGACTTTGCACAGTAAGAATGAACGTTTTTGAGCTATCAAAAGTCCTGTCATATAAAATTAAATAAAAGTAAGATGGATATGTTTAATGCTATACTGTGGAACATTTCAGGCAAGACAATAACATTTCCACTGATAAAAGCAGATGGCGGACACCAGAAAATAATTAGTGCATAATTAAGGGCTGACAGGTGCGTATGTATTTTAGATGGTGATGTGGAGTTTTTAGACTTGTAAAATTTCCCCTTGTTTAACTAAATAAGGCTGCGTCCCATTTCTCTGTCTTACCCCTACCCCTTGGTTTTGCGCGTTCATGTGAGGACAAGGGGTGTCTCGATTCTAATTTTGATCAAGGACTAGGGCAACGACCGAGTGCTACATACCCCTTGAAACGAAGTAAGCTCTCGACCAGACTTGGAATGAAGGTGTACACCTACAAGCTCAGGCAGGTTTTGGGATCAGGATGGCAGCGTCACATCGACCAGACAAGGAGTCTCATAAATGTATTTTCAGCAGTTGTAATTATCGATTAACAGTTTAGCAGGTTTACAATTATGACGCTTATGTTCTACGTTACTTTTAGTGAACTGTTGTTGCGGTTTTAATTGTCTAATTGATGTATGTTTAGCCGACGTTATCGTTTTCATTGAACTTTCATGTATAAATAAGTTGAGGTACCCGATAATCATTGACATTTGCATTTGTTTGCGTCAATTGTTGTCGCCTCTGTAGATGTAGCAGCCAGGTAGAGGCAAGGGATGATGACGCATACGGTAATCGAGTGGCATCCCATTTCTTAGGGGAACATTTGTAGCCCCAGCCCTCTCAGCTCGGTATCGAGGGGCAAGACAAATACGTAGATAAAGGGGAAGGGGTGAGGCAAGAGTAATGGGACGCAGCCTAAGTTACCAGACCAAGTTGCTTCCCCTGATCTTATTCTGCAGGTATTATTATAGGCAGATCTTAAGTTTCATATTACGATCCATCTTGTATTACTACGATAGATCCTTAAAGGGATATGCCACCCCCAGGTCAAATTTGGGCATCTCCCCACAGTCCAGAGACTAAAATAAGTGGTGGAAAGCGTTTTCCTGCTCACCCAGCCATTGTCCGAGTCTGTCGCCACTGACCGCCGCGGTATCTGGTGCTCCTCCGCCTTAGACTGGAGTCTAACGTAGCCAGAGAAAGATTTCGTCCAAAAGGAATTAATTTGCTCGATGCGTTTCCCAATTACTTTGTGTGTAGTGCGCATTCATATCGAGTGCAAATAAATGTGCAAATCAACACGGAGAGCTTGCCTTGGTCATTTTGGGTGGGAACTATTTTCCAGTGCGGAAGAATACAGCCGTATCACGCAGTACGCTGCCAGGGGAATCCCAGTTACGCACCGGGAAGGGAGTTCCCCTGTTGCACAACGTGGTGCGTGATACGGCTGTATTCTTACGCACTGGAAAATAGTTCCCACCCAAAATGACCAAGGCAAGCTCTCCGTGTTGATTTGCACATTTATTTGCACTCGATATGAATGCGCACTACACACAAAGTAATTGGGAAACGCATCGAGCAAATTAATTCCTTTTGGACGAAATCTTTCTCTGGCTACGTTAGACTCCAGTCTAAGGCGGAGGAGCAGCAGATACCGCGGCGGTCAGTGGCGACAGACTCGGACAATGACTGGGTGAGCAGGAAAACGCTTTCCACCACTTATTTTAGTCTCTGGACTGTGGGGAGATGCCCAAATTTGACCTGGGGGTGGCATATCCCTTTAACCTTCATTCATTATTATTGTGTATATGACTCCACTAACTGCATGCCCTCTGAGCCTTCTCCCCCTTTATATCTATGGAAATCAGAGTCAGCCATGCTAACGTTCAGCAAGCTTCCTCAAACATGCTAATACTATCATTACACTTTCAACTCTGGGCCCCTCCCCTTGCCTCACCTCCACATGGACGCTTCTGGCTGCGTCTGCCTCTCCGTTGTTGAACTGGAACAGGTTTGCTCTTAATTATGCATTAAAATATATGCACTCGGATCCACTTGACTGGACTCCTCCCCTATCCTCTTCACTGGAAGCCCCCCCCTCCTTCCTTTTAGGTGTTAAAGTTGTGGATAGAAAGACTTGATTTTCAAGCTGCTCACGTCTGGGTGTCTCAAGTGAGGGGTTTGTTCTGCTGCCACACTTCCGTTCACAAATACATGGGCTCGGGAGAGTGGGGAGCAGGCAGGAGGCAGAAATCCCTGTTAATCTAGTGGATCTGGCTCTGGCTGTCTCTTTTGTTCACTGTTACTGGGAGTTTGAAGCATCTATCACCAGGGAGCAGAGTGTGGAAGAATGGTTAAACAGTTATGCCATTGTGATGTGCCGTCTGTGTGTGGTGAATATATCAAGTCCATATGTGTGACTCGTGGAAATGCATTTGAAAATTGTATGTATTTCAGTACCCATATATTCGCTTCATATTTAATCTGACTGCACCAAAAACAAATAAAAAACAGTATAATGCCACTGTGCATGGAAACTAGTGCTGTCAGGCGATTAAAAAAAATAATCTAATTAATTACAGGATTTGTAATTAATTAATCTAATTTAATCTCCTGACAGAGAGCAAGAGAGAGAGAGAGAGACTGAGAGAGAGAGGGTGAAAGAGCGAGTGATTGAGAGAGGGAGAGTGAATGAGAGAGAGAGAGAGAGATTGAGAGAGGAGAGCGAGTGAGAGAGAGATTGAGAGAGTGAGTGAGAGAGATTAAGAGAGTGAGAGAGAGAGATTGAGAGATAGAGAGAGTGAGTGACAGAGAGAGTGAGAGAGAGAGAGAGAGAGAGAGTGAGTGAGTGAGAGAGAGTGAGAGAGAGGTTGGGAGAGTGAGAGAGAGAGAGAGAGAGAGATGGAGAGAGTGAGTGAGAGAGATTAAGAGAGTGAGAGAGAGATTGAGAGATAGAGAGAGTGAGTGACAGAGAGAGTGAGAGAGAGAGAGAGTGAGTGAGTGAGAGAGTGAGAGAGAGATTGGGAGAGAGAGTGAGAGAGAGTGAGAGAGAGAGAGTGAGAGAGAGAGTGAGTGAGAGATTGAGAGGGAGAGGTGACCCACTTTGCGATTGAGTTTGTCAGTTTTTCTGTGGTCGCTTTGCTCATTCGTTTTCCAAATTCTGCGAGCGTGGTTTGGTGGTTTGGTGGTTTGTTGAAGTGTGCTCACGCTCGCTCTATCACCGGTAAGCGTTCAAATGATCTGTTAGGCTGGAGCAGCTTCAGTGATCGGAAAATTCTTTTTGACAAAAGCTACAAATCACTGCGTTCCTGGCAGCAATTTGCTCGCCGCACGCCAAATTTAAAATGCATATGCATTGAATTGCCACTCACAATTAATTGCGTTAATTTTTGTAACGCGTTAATTTGCAGTGTAATTAATTAATCTAATTAACGCATTAAACTGACAGCTTTAATTAAAATATCAATACATTGTGATACTGAATTTGGTGAGTATTGATGCTGTTGGCTGCTGTATCAATATATTGCCATAAGCCATTAATAAGAGCACTTTAAGTTACATTTCTTGACAAGTAAATGTTGAGGCCAATATCGTGTGCTGAACCTCACTTAGTTGTTTATTATAAATCATGTCAAAATCTCATATCGTCTTATCTTGTGGAAATGTCTCTTGTCCTACACTGATTAGATGCCACTATGAACAGTGTGACAGTTTATTTGATTGAGCACTTCATCCATTCCTGCGTTTGCTGGTTGCTCTTTTATATTGTTGTTTTTCAATCACTGATGTAGCAACAGCTTCTATCCATTAATTAACTCTGGGATCAAGGCTCTAAAATAACATCTTCCATTGATGTTAGTCTGAGCTTTCTCTTATAGGCTAATGAAAGTGTTTATAAGTGCTTGTACTGTCTGTTCCATTTTAGTAATCTTGTTTTTTGAATGTGGCAAAACAAATATATTTGTAGGCCTATAATACAATTCAACAAGATAATTTTATAAATGCTATTAGCCAATCTTATCTATGCATTTCACACAACATAAATTAATAATCAATTGTTTTTTTGTGTGCTATAAACCCACTAAATGACTTGAAATAACTTAAATTATGTTTTAGATGGGAACATTATTTGGAGTATTCAGTGTGACCAAATACCTATAGTGAAACCTCCGTCTTCTGTGTATTGGGAGTTGTTTAAATATTCGATATCAGCATGTTTTCTATTCCCCACCTCCAAGCTCATTGTGCATCGTGCCATGGCGCTCTCTTGTAGCAGAGATGGGAGGGGGGGGGGGGGTGGAGAGCGCTTGTTTTGTTGATCTGTGTTTAATGAAATTGAACACAGTGAGCAGATTTGGCCATTAGCTTGGCTAGGGCCTATAATCACTACAAGTTGTTTCCCTCTTCCGTGCACTGGGTTATTGAACTCTGTGGGAGAAAGTGTAGTGTGTACCTGCCATAGCGACTTGACCTCCCCTTTTATTCCCCTCTGCAACGCTGCTTTTTTGGAGACGATCGATTCACTGGCTTGAAAATAACAAACCAGCAGTGAGGAGGCTATTAAACTGAATTAGGGGAGAAAAGTATAAAAAGCAAGTATGAAGTGTGCCCTGAAATAATTATGAGCTACTGTATAGGCCTACTGTGTATTAGTGGGAGGAAGAGCGGAGTTGTGCTCTAATGGCGATCATATTGTTCAGAGTTCAAAGTTCAAAGTCAGGTTTATTGTCAAAAAACATATGTACAAGTTGCACACACAGGATTTGAAATTGAAGCACTCCCTAGGCCCACAGTGCATTAAACATCTAATAAACACCATGACTAAAATCTGCCAACTGCTGGAAATTTGTTTAAATACCACCTATTTCCAGTTCAGAGGGAACTTCTACAGGCAAATCCATGGCTGTGCGATGGGCTCACCGGTCTCCGCTATCATGGCTAATTTATACATGGAACAATTTGAACAGAGTGCCTTAGCTTCATATCCAGGCACTCCTCCCACACACTGGTTTCGTTATATTGATGATAATTTTACAAAAATCAAAATTCGAGATTTGGAACCTTTTACTGCACATATCAATTCTGTAGATCCGAACATCAAATTCACCCGTGAAGATGCCAAGGACAACACATTGGCGTTCTTAGATTGTGCAGTAACGATAGGAGGAGACCGGGGACTCCAAGTAGAAGTCTTCAGGAAGCCCACACACACAGACCAATACCTGCTTTTTGATTCACACCACCCACTGCAGCACAAACTGGGTGTTATTCGGACATTACAACACAGGGCCCAAGTGGTTCCCACAAGCACAGAGGGTAAGGAGAAAGAAGAACAACATGTGCAGGAAGCCCTCTCTGTTTGTGGTTATCCTAAATGGGCTTTCAACAAAACCAAGAGAGACAAGGGCAAGAAACAAGACAACAGAGAATCCGAACCCAGGAGGAAATGGGTAGCGATTCCTTACGTGGCCGGTGTTTCTGAAAAACTACAGAGGATTTTCAGACAATATGAAATCCCAGTTTATTTCAAACCCACAAACACGTTAAGACAAAAACTTGTCCACCCAAAGGACAAAACACCGAGCCACAAACAAAGTAATGTGGTCTACTCCATTCAGTGTAGTGAAGACTGCAGTGAGCGCTACACTGGAGAAGCAAAACAGCTACTTCACAAGAGGATGTACCAACACAGGCGGGCGTGCCAGAGTGGACCGTCATCTGCCGTACATCTTCACCTAGAAGCCACGGGCCATTCATTTGAGGACAGTGAGGTTCAGATCTTAGCCAGGGAAAAGAACTGGTTTGAGAGGGGGGTTAAAGAGGCAATTTTTGTCAAAAAAGAGAATCCTTCTTTAAACAGAAATGGTGGAGTCAGACATAATTTGTCTCCCATCTATAATTCCATTCTTAAACCTAAATCAAAACAAACAAAAGAAACAATAGGGCTAGCCAGGTCAAGGCCAGAGGTGTGAAAAACAGTCGTGTAGGGGTGAATAGGTATGCTAAACTAGACGCCAGAGAAACAAAAGACAGAAACAAATAGGCGAGATAGTTTCGGAAAAATTGCAGTATAGTTAGCTCCTCCCTGCAGCGAGATATAAGCAGTGTCTAACCAGCACTCTAACCAGAACTGACGAAGCCTCTCGGATGAGCGGCGAAACGTTTTCGACCACATAAACTTTGTCCAGTTGACAAATTGAATTTCTCCTGTTATCACCATGACTAAAACATCACATACACCCTTAGCCAAAGTACAAGACAATAAACTGTCACTGTATTTTGTTATAGTATACTAGTTAAAGGTCCTATATTACGCAAAATTGACTCCTGAGATTTAAGCCATTTTATAATGTTACCTCCACAAAAACACACCCGGAGCTGTGATTTGTTTCATTCACACATGTTTGAGTAATCCTTTTTTCATTAGTTTGTCTACATTTCCAAACCTCAAAACGCTCTGTTCCACAATGTGATGTCATAAAGCGGTAGTTTTCAAGTTAACAGCTACCTTTTCTCTTTTATTCAGTAGCGGCAATTTCAGTGCTGAAATCACCCTAATGATTCTAGTGAAGGTGAATGGAGTTTAAAAACAGTTTTAGTTTCTGTTTGAGGGAAGAACTCAGCCAAAATATGCAGCATTTGTGTGTTAAACATGTGTGATTGAAACAAAATATAATTTTTGATGAGGAAACAACATTATAACACAAATAAGAATAGCTTAATATGGGCCCTTTAAGTATTACACATTTCCATAGAACTACATCAGTTTACGATTTTCAATTTTCAGATGTCATTTCATATTGTCCAAATACAATTTAGTCCTTTAAAATGTTCGTTGTAAGACATTGCATGAAAACCTAAAGTAAGATATTTATAGCGTATTGCTCAAACAGCCTTAATATAAACAACATATGAAAAGAACACATAATGAATTGCATTAGTAGGTGTATTTCCCAAGGACACAACTACAGCTCTGGAAAAAAATAAGAGACCACTGCAAAATTATCAGTTTTTCTGATTTTACTACTTATAGCAGCGGTTTTCAACCTTCAGGTCGCCACCCCACGTGAGGTCGCCTAGAATTCAAATGGGGTCGCCTGAAATGTACGGAGCAGTGCAGTCACAATAACTAGTGATAATCAAATGAGACGGCGCTCCGGAGCATGTCGCGTTCTTTCTGAAACTGTCTTGCAGCAGCCGCTCACGTGACCAAAGTGTTGAAGTGGTCTCTCCCCCCGCTGCTTCGCTCTGCGTGTCAGTCGCTTCAGTGTATCGAAGTGTTTCATTGGCTCAGCGAATGTTCCGCTCTGCGATTGGTTTAGAGTACTTCAGAGTGTTTGACAAGCGTTAAACTGCTACAGTATAAAAGATGCACCAGTATTTCTTAAAAATGTAATGAGGAGTATTGTGTGACTTTAGAGGTGATTTTGGTGACTTCTGGCAACTTTTGTTTCATTTTCGATGGCATCTACAAACCCATCCAAATCATGGGTTGTGTGTTGGTTTGCAATGGTTAAATTTGTCCACTAGAGGTCAGTGTTTCTCCGAGGCCTCACGGACGTCGAACCATTTGACACAATATTGCGACTGAGGCTGAGACTGAAACATGATCAAAAAAAAAGTGTATGGGGTCGCCAGAAATGTGTGATGTCAAAATGGGGGTCACAGACCAAAAAGGTTGGGAACCACTGACTTATAGGTCTGTGTTTGGGCAAAAGGAACATTTTTGTTTGAGTCTATAAACTACTAACAACATTTCCCCCAAATTTCCATCCATCCATCCATTTTCTTCCACTTAGCCGGGTTGTGGGGGCAACAGTCTAAGCAGGGACGCCCAGACGTCCTTCAGCCCAGACACTTCCTCAAGCTCCTTCGGGCGGACCCCAAGCTGTTCCCAGGCTAGCCGGGAGACATAGTCCCTCCAGCGTGTCCTGGGTCTTCCCCAGGGCCTCCTCCCAGTGGGACATGCCCAGAAGACCTCCCGAGGGAGGCGTCCAGGAGACATCTGGAACTGATGTCCGAGCCACCTCAGCTGGCTCCTCTCGACATGGAAAAGCAGAGGCTCTACCCACAAATTCCAAATAAAAATATTATCATTTAAAGCATTTATTTGCAGAAAATGACAAATGGTCAAAATAACAAAAAAGATACATGTTTCCAGACCTCAAACAATGCAACGAAACAAGATCAAATTCATTTTAAAACAACATAATACTAATGTTTACACTTAAGAAGAGTTCAGAAATCAATATTTAGTGCAATAACCCTTATTTTTAATCACAGCTTTCATGCGTCTTGGCATGCTCTCCACAAGTCTTTCACATTGTTCTTGGGTGACTTTATTCCACTCCTGGTGCAAGAACTGAAGTAGCTCAGCTTTGTGTTTGTGTTGGAATTCAACAGACGCTGGAATAGAATGACTGTAATACATGTAGAGATGTTGATTTCAGAAAAAAAATGCAGTGGTCTCTTATTTTTTTCCAGAGCTGTATGAACTTATGCATGGATTTGAACCATCAACCATCAACCATCCCGTTCTCAGATGACTGCTACCGGCCTGTCATAATATCTGTTTTACTTCTGTGTAAATCAAAGTTCAGGAGATGAATAAATATTGTGACATTATTCCTTTTTTTTTATATCAATAAAAACTTCAAATAAGTGGATTCTTCCCAGCCCTTGAGTCTCACAGTCCAGACTGGTCCCCGTCTGCTTGCATTAGCCCTTATCATATTAGTACTGACGAGGATCTGTAGTGACGGTCTGTGATGGCCATGCTCGATGACAGCTGTCAGACCATCACGGCTGAGTCCTCACCACCGATTTCAGCCATGTACATCATAATACACACACACGCACACACACACACACACACACACACACACACACTTGTTGATTATTAGCTTGAGCAGGTTGGAAAGGCGTCTCATCCAGCTAATGACACTTTACACGATTGACGGACAGGAACCGAGGACAGGGCCTATCAGTCAGATCCATGCTGTTTAGCTATTAGCCATTAGCTGTGCAGTGTTGCGAGGGTGTGAAGTTGTACTTGTCCTTGTGCTGGGGTCGGCGTTGTGGACCTGGTGCCAGAGATTCACTGTGAGGTCACTAACACAGGAAGTCCTCCCCCTGTGGGCCCAACTGCTCGTTCGGCAGGAGGGCACAGTGCAAAATGACCTTCATTGTGGTCACTGTGTCCTTATACAGGGATTGTTTGTATTTGTGTGTGTGTGTGTGGCTTGGACTTCTCACTGTTTAAATCTGCCACTGCTGTTTGCCTTTTAGAGAATGACTGAGTTCACAGAGGGGTTTGTAGATTAAGTAGATCTTGAATATTTTAACTGGCATGGATTTCTGATTCAACTGAGGAAGCTTTTGGCATATTTCTACAATAGAACGGTACAAGGAACAAAAAGACATTTTCAGGTCAGTAAAAATTGAAATCCTGTATAAATTCAGTATAGTTAACCATGATAAATATTATGAACTTCTAGCTCAATATAGTTAAGAACTGCAGTATATTTTCATTTTGATCTACTTTTCTTTTTTAAAAACAAAAATGGGTGAGACTTTATAAATGTATATATTTTTCATTTTTATGTAGCACTTGTACGCACAGCACAGTCAAACAGCACATCAAAAGAGCAATTCGAATAGCCATCTTGCTTGCCTGGAAGAATCCATGACTCATCGCTGTACCAGCGAGTGAGTCTGGTAACGTTTGATCCACAGAATGCGCTGCGGTTGCGCGTAGACAGACAGCTAAGTGAACCAATCAGAGATTGCGCCATCTTGATTCAAAACTGAGGCGGAACTTCCGCTGCCTAAGAGTGACTTTGCGGGCAAAGGCGGGTGCACTGACGTCACCATCTTTGAACGAATCAGAATCGCGGAGTCGGTTTGGAACCGGAGGAGCGAGAGTGGATGGAGAGTGTCCAAATGGTATCGCAGTGTATAGGAAATACAGAGAGATATAATTTGGCTGGCCAGGTAACCATCTTGCAGCATTTCTACTGAAAAATTACTTGGCAAAATTGCTATATTTTTTTCAACAATAGACTTTATTTTTACACTAATGATAACATTAGCAATAAAGCCAACAATACTAGATCTTATTTGGCCTCCGTTTCAAAAGCTTCTTTCTGAGTCTTAAGTTTCTTTCTTAAGTCTGAGAAGTCAATATTTACTGATGTCTGCAGTAATCGTGTGTGTATTTGTTCACACAAGTTGCCAAAGGTTGCATGAAGAAAGTCCTAGTTTTTCAGAGTTTGCTGCACAAATATTGACCCGCGAAGACAGGGGTTAAGGTCAAGAAGATTTTGATGATATTAGATTTTAAAGGCGTAACTTTTCAAACAATGTGCATTCTCTTACCCATTTCTTTTCTGTTGTCCCTGTGTTGCAGTCCATCAGAGAGGTGACAGGCTATGTGCTGGTGGCTCTGAACCAGTTTGACTACCTGCCCCTGGAAAACCTGAGGATCATCCGAGGTACCAAACTCTATGAAGATCGCTACTCGCTGGCTGTGTTCCTCAACTACAGAAGAGACGGGAACTCTGGTCTGCGTCAGCTGGGGCTCAAAAACCTCACAGGTACAGTCTTATAATATTGTAAGAGTTATAATCAGTACTCGAGTTGAGGGGGGATGGGGGGGGTGGCATCCCCCCTGTGGGAAAAAATAGTCAAAATCATCCCTCTTCTAAAACGGGCATCCCTTCTTCCATCCCTGGCATTTTATCAATCAGGCATGAAAATCCCTAAACTCTTGGCGAATTTCGCCGTTTTTAAGTCAAAATGGCCAGTGCGCTCCAGCTTCCAATCATGTTGCAGCATAATTACGCACCGATACGCGCTCCCGCCAATCATGACGACTGCCGCTGTTGTGTTTGCGCCTGTTCGCCGATCAGCTGTGAGCCTGATATTTACGCGGCATTTCCAAGAGAAGAAGACTCCTTAACTTGCTACGTTAATGCTACATAAGAAGGAACTCTCGCCTCAGGACACAGGATACGTTCGGGATTATGTCCTTTTCTCCGGAGCTCCGGATTATTAAAGACAACACGGCAAACTGTTAGAATGGATCTGACCGCATTCTTATGGGTGAGTCATATTATCAGATTATTTCTGCATCTATTTCGGCACTAAACCAGGACTAAACCAAGACTAAACCAGGTTTAAACCAGGACTAAATAGGGTGACCATTCGTCTGGATTTCGTCCGGACAGTCCGGTTTTAGAGCTGTCTGTCCGGTCGTCTGTCACGTGTCCTCCTTTTTTACATTTTGTCCTCCTTTCAGACTCTCGTCGGCCACCGTTGCATAAATCGTCATAAATCCCCACCCATTATTTACACTAGCTACTCTGCGATCTTCGCCGTTTCCCAATTCAGCGAGTGCACGGTTCGGAGTGTGGTTTCAGTCTGCAGTCGAGGCGGTGCATACTCGCTCAGCCCTGAGTACAGTCCGGGGATCACATGTCCGTCTGTGAAATGGAACAGGTCCCTCCTCAGCTCAATGAGCTGGGTGGTCTGCTCCTTGTTCCCTAAAGACAAAAATATTATTCTATTGCGACTAGTAATACTTGGAATTGGGACATGGCCAATGTTCCCCCTAATTTTTTAGGTGTCTGAGCAAACACACACTTACTCCCTGAGCGCTCCTTGGATCCCTGTGCGCGACATCCGAAATGCCCAACTTGGACACAAGTGTCCTCCTTTCCTGTTTCATGCCGGTGGTCACCCTAGGACTAAACCAAGACTAAACCAGGTCTAAACCAGGACTAAACCAGGTCCAAACCAGGACTAAGCCAAGACTAAACCAGATCTAAACCGGGTCTAAACCAGGACTAAACCGGGACTAAACCAAAACTAAACCAGGTCCAAACCAAGACTAAGCCAGGACCAAAACAGGTCTAAACCAGGTCTAAACCAGGACTAAGCCAGGACTAAACTGGGACTAAACCAGGACTAAACCAAGACTAAACCAGGACTAAGGTGTGTGTGTGTGTGTGTGTACGTGTGTGATAACATATATCCTGTGTATTATTGAATTATTGAATGATTATATGGACTTTTTGTTATAAAAGCATTTCCATTTTAACAAAGTACCTTCTAATTCTGCCCTGCCCTGAAACACCACAGTGATGTCAGTGATGGGGGAGGGCTTAGCTTAATGCCCCCCCCCCGCCCGGTGAAAAATTTCACCATCCCCCCTGGTTTCATTTTACAACTCGACTACTGGTTATAATGATGTTTTGTCTAATACAAGGAATCTACAAGGAATTTACACCCTATACACCCTATTCCTATCTTTGTAACTGTTACGGTCAAAGTGAATACATACTTCCTGTAAAGATAGAATGTTTCAAAAAAGGAGTACTGAGTAAATTTAGTAGGAGTACTATGTAGTGGTAACTTAGGTGGTAGAAGTGATTGTGAAAGAGATTTGTAGCAGCAGTAAGTTCTTTTTCTGACTGACAGATAGTATATAATTCATACGACTCTTAGTAAGGCCATGATGATGAATCACAATGGAGCAACATGCATTCACATACCCCATACTGTATGATCTCATTAGATGTTGAAACAGCATTAGTAAAGAGACTGACAATGAATGGTGCCAAACAGTCAAGTATGTGGGCTTTTGTCTAAGGAGTGAACTGTTGAGCTGCTGCGTTCGCTTTGAGCTCCCTGACCCCAAAGTCAGATCCAAATGAAGCTTTTGACTTGCAAAACACATGTAAAGCTTTTCCGCTACAGGACTGTGGGCTGAGACAGGCCAGGGCCAGCTCATTATGTGTGCAGCTCCATGCACAGCACATAAGCTGCTGGGATAAGTTTACAATGTGGTCAAAGAAAAAAAACTATTTGCAAATTGGATTCCTCTTTAATCAGTTGTGTTGCTTGACCTCATGGTGTGAACATAGCTTCTCTCTTATCACAGAACCAGATCTGAAAGGTTGTATCAGCTGCAATGGTCAAAGGATGGGCCAAATGCAAGAAATTAACTCCCTCAGAAAGGATTTAAAAATATACTAATAGGATAGCCTAATAACCAAAGAAGAAATAGAAGATCATAGACCAATGCATGTTGTGTCAATAGAAAAGAACACCATGAAATGCCATTTGCTTGTCTCAAATTTGCACATCATTCAGGAGCCAGTCTTTATTTAGATTTGTAAGGAGCAGCATGGCACCAAGGCTGTGTGCTGTGTCCAAACTCTTTGTAAATAATTCAGACTTGTCTCATTGTTCTGTTGAAGCACTCCTTCCTGGCCCTTCCCCACACTGAGCCTTCAGACTGCTACTTTTGTCTCATCCTCCATCTTGTTTTCTTTCTTGTGCCATGCTCTTGGATTCGCATATGCCCACCACCACCAGCAGCAGACCCACTGCCAAATCGGGTTTGTGGAGGGCGCAGGGGGCGAGCATTTGATCTACTATCCATGGCCTTGAGCGATCAAGTCTAGGAGAAGCTGTGCACTACTGTCATGGCCCCAATACTTTCACTTTAGTGTTATAAAATGCATGTTAAAACTTTTATTAAGTTGCTGACAATATTTCAGTCATGTGACATTAAAAATGGACCAGCTACATTCTGGCAGGGGCATTGACCTTCTTATGTCCAGAGAACGGTTTGATGCTTGATATGTTGCTGTGGGCGCCACATCTATTTTGTTTTGTCAGAATAACCGCAGGACAAAAATGTGCTCGTAATGATAATGGAGATGAATCTGAAGTTTGAAAATGACTTGCACAGTGAACTTTTGACTGTGTCTGTGTTTAATCACGCTGCTGTCGAAAATGGGTCTCCCAGTCCTACACTATTCTTTATTTCCTTTTTTCCCTCCGTTCTTTTGACCGCAATTTAGATTAGGTCTAATAATTGTACAGCCTATTTTGGATGTAGTAATGTCTTCGGTCCTCAGACCTCAACCTCAATTAAAGGTATTTGGCTTCTCAACATTACTCTTAAAATGAGTGGCTGGAATTGAAATGATGTAATTATGTTTTGTATGTTTGTCTAAATGCTAAAGATGCATTGTAGATTAAAACACCATGTAGGCTCTATTGTGTCAGTTAGTGAAATGTTGACGTGAAGTAGTTTTCAATATCAATTATAAAGGGACATTTTAAGATATGGATTAAAACAGAGGCGCCCAAACGTTTTGTTTCTCAGTGGGCTAAAATGAATACGTATTAGTGCAAGTCTATTAATGTTTTCCATGTAAAAAGTTTGCCTGCAAAGATATTTCTGATTAAATTGTGTTCATTTATTTTCCTTAAACTGGTATGTGCTTCCTTTCATTTCCTAACATTCTTTTCAGTGCAAAATTAAATCAAAATAGATATGAGACCCCTTGTAGGCCAAGTTTTGCCCACAGGCCCCACTTTCAGAGTTCCTGGATTAAAATTTTAGAGTGGTTAATACTCGTTACTCTATGTAAGGCATTGGTTGTTTTAGAAGTTTATATATCTCCCCTCTCTACTATCCAAAACATGTTAGCTGATGAATCTGCAATTTCTATAATGACATTATGAGAGAAAATGAGTGTGAATCTGCCAATATATGTGTAAAAATTGCTTACAGTGGCCATAAACTTCCCATAAAAATATGAGCTACCACTATCAGCAAATTTCTAGAGTGTCAGTGTGTATTCTACCAACAGCATAACTGCTTGTATCTCTATAAGAAGATGCACAATACAATTACTATTGATCGGTGAAGTTGTTGTTGCATCAAGCTTCTCCTGGGTTATTCTCCATTACACTATGATTTCACTGTCATATTAGTCCATTGTTCCCTGTCAGCAGCCGGGGGGACAAGCCTAAAATGATCAATACAGATCCATAAGCAGCACATACATGAGGATAAATTGCATTAAATACATATGGGGCTAATCGGGAGTGGTAGCACTAAAGGACCTCGCTAAAGCCTGAAAGCCACCCACGTTCTGCTCCAGTCGAAATTGCTTGGGATGAAATCAATTTGTCGCTAGTGTATTGTAGCATTGCACTTATTGATTTTCCCTGGCGCGGTCTCTGCCAGCTGTGAATGGACTCGGTGGATTTGGGTGTAGCGCGGGGAGAATGTTGGAGGAGGTCTGAGGAAGAGAGGGATAGGACGTTCTCTGATGCACCTTTCAATCAAGCTTAGCCAAGTTATCCTCATGAATTTGAATTATAAGGGACTGTCGAATTGGTGGGAGAGTGGAGGATTGGTTTATTTGTGATGCAAATATGGAACGCGATGGATACTTTCAGTTTGAGAAGTAGTGTTTTGATTGGTTTTATACATAAATGCTAATCAACAAACTGTGTTAAGGCATCATACTGTCAATTTTCAAATGAATGTGATTGCGATATTAAGGAAAATGCCAAATATTCAATAAAAATTTTGATACTACAATGGCCATTTTTATACAACACTAGTTCTTAGATCAAAACTGTTCACTATTCTGTTTAAGTTCAACTTTGTAATTTTCATGGGTTTCAGCTTCCTGTTTTATGATGCCATTTTGAGGACAGTTAGGGTTAGGGTTAGCATATAATATTTTGCTTTGAATTTTTAAATGCTATGCCAACAGTCCTAACCTTTCATTCTCAAATCCATAGATAAATCTTTGTGTTTCTTTTGTTCTTTTTAAGTATTGATACCTGCTGAAATAGTTTTGATTAGTATATAGTATGTATTTTTGACTACCTTGTTTTCTGTATGAATTTGAAGAGGGAGTTCTCAAGGATGGTGATTTCTATTTTATTTTATTTTATTTTTTAGGGTTAAGCCATGTTTTTCTGTGTGACCAAGAGATTATAGAACATTTGTATATTTGGTTCTAGTCTCAAGTTGGCCTTAAGATTGCATTAATGAACGTAATACTCTAGACTATCTCCTGCCTTCTAACTAAAAGGTTAACGCGGATCTCCTTGTGACATTTTCAGACTCCTAAATCTGTTATTTTGCCAAACAGTGACCCGCGGTGTCTTCCTCACTGTCTGTGCCAACCTCGCTCGCATTTCGTTTGGATCCTTTTGAACCCCAGGCAGCCTGTGTACTTTCACATGGTAATTACAGCCCTGCATTCCTGGCAAAATAATAACTGCCTAGACTCAAAAAGATGAGCTTTTCTCATTTAGTGCACTTTGCTGCCAGACCTCCCTCTTCTTTCCTACCTCTCTCCACTGTCCTTGTTTGGTCCAGTGTCGAGCTCTAAGATTTTTGGGGGAAAAAATCTAGTCTAAAATATAAATTGTGTAGAAGGTTTTGTGATTATGTGATGTATATTTAAAAAGTAGAGTGTACCTTGTTAACAACTGTAGAAGGATTAACGTTTGAGAGAGAAATATGAACTGATGAACTATACTATAAGTATCTCATATATTTTAGAACATGTTTGTAGAGGCTTTAACTACAAGTACAACTTGATTTTTTTGGGACCACTTTGTAATAACTACACTTTAATTAGCCTTAAACGTCCTATATTATTTAAAATTCAATCTTGTGAACTTTTAGCCATGTTATAATGATGTTACTTCATCAAAAACATACCTGGAGTTGTGTTTGTTTCATTCATTCATTCATGCTTGAGTAATTAGGTCCGAGCGCTAAAGAGTAGGGCCTATTGTTATTCTTCTGGTTTTTCTTATTGTTATTATTTTTCACCCCCTCTTTTTGCAGGGTCCGGGTACTTCCCACTGACGAAAACTCACGAAATTTTGCACAAAATTCAAGAACGCCAAAAAATGAATTTACAAATAATCTGTATTAAAAAAATCTTTAAAAATGTCTCGACAGCTCCCCCTGGAAAATCAAAATACATTGCGCCTATGGCTATAACCGTGTTGCCATACCAACAGGCCAAACATCTGTCCTCGCCAATGGGACGCCCGGTAAAAACTTTGTCATAACCAAACCAAATTTGGTACACATATGCATCATGGGAATAGGAACAAAAAAGTATATTACACCGTTGCTAGGCGACCAACAGGAAGTCAGCCATATTGGACCGAGCACGTGACCCGGTGCCGAAGGCAAATTTTCCAGTCCTCGTATTTTAACGAACTCCTCCTAGGGTTTTTGACCCAGACTCACCAGAATCGTGCCGTATCATCTAGACAAGTGGGACATTAAAAGTTATTAAAAGCATTCTAAAAGACTGAACGGTGTTTCCGTGAAAACGCCACTAATTTCAGGTTTGTTTTTGCAGCTTGCCATCAAATTTCAACAATACTTTGGCCGATTTCACTCAAACTTTAATCGAAAATAAACACCACCCCCCCCCCCCCTGCGAGTGCAAGCGAGAGCCGTTCATCGCCGGCTATATTCTTTTATTATTATTCTGTTTCCATCTCCGAAACTCAATGCTCTGTTCCACCTTATGATGTCATGAAGTGGTAGTTTTCAAGTTAATAGCGACCTTTTACGTTTTAGTAGAGATTGGCAATTCCAGGGTTGACATAATCCAAATGATTATAATGAAGGTGTATGTAGTTTAAAAACACACATGACATCACAAAATGGAGTGTTTTCAGCTTGAGAAAAGAACTCAGCCTATGCAGGGTTTGTGTGTTAAACGTGTGGAGAAAACAAAACACAACTCCGGATTTGTTTTTGATGAGAAAACAATATTATAACATGGATCAAAAAATAATAGCACTAGTCCAGTGTGTTCTGTGTCTTCTGCAGATTTGTTTAGTGTTGTTGATGAGTTTTCCTAACCGACCTCAGCCTGCATCGCGTTTGTCCAAATCCAAACGCCCAATCGGAGTGCTTGTCTACAGATCGCTGTACACAAGCCCGAGTTAGAAGCCAAACTGTTATCCACTCCTTCACGGGCCATCTGCTGCTTCTGTGTCTGTCCCATCCTCTCATCCCTCCTTTCTCTCCATCCACTTTCTTCTGAGCGCTCTCCTCTTACCACTTCACTGATTGTCTGGATTTGTCAAGCTGATGCTTCGCTCTCAAACATAGAGGCCATGTTTGGGCAATTTGGTTTCTTTTTACAGAAATTGAATCATGCTTTGCTTTTTCTATCAACAGTGCAATAGAATCGTCTTTTGTTTTGACATCTGTTCTTTTCTCTTGGCTGCCTTTGTCTGTTGTGATATGCTTTTTTTTTTTTAAGCCAGATGCCCTCTATTATTTCTTTGTCTCAGTAGTGATGATATTACCTGGCCAGCCAAATGATATCTCTCTGTATTTCCTATACAGCGCGATACCATTTGGACACCCTCGCTCCACTCTCGCTCCTCCGGTTAAAAACGGACTCCGCGATTCTGATTCGTTCAAAGATGGTGACGTCAGTGCACCCGCCTTTGCCGCAAAAAGTCACTCAAAGTCACTCTTAGGCAGCGGAAGTTCTTCCTCAGTTTTGAATCAAGATGGCGCAATCTCTGATTGGTTCTCTTAGCTGTCTGTCTACGTGCAACAGCAGCGCGTTCTGGATCAAGCGTTACCAGACTCACCGCTGGTACAGCGATGAGTCATGGATTCTTCCAGGCAAGTGATGATATGGAGGAACAAAAATGACATAATAAATAAATAAATAAATAAATAAATATATACAAGAAAAAAATGTTATTTTTCTGTTAAAATAAATTATGTTAAAATAAAATTGTTAAAATTAATATATATATAAATTATATATATATATATATATATATATATATATATATATATATATATATATATATATAAATTATATATATATATATATATATATATATATATATTTATGATTTATTTCCAATTTTTTTGTACATGTATTTTTTTTTTACTAATTTATTCATTTGTACTTTTGTACTGGTATACACATTTATTTCTACAATATTTAATATTTACTTTTATTTATTTACTTTTTAAAATTAATGTAACATTTTTCTTTACTCATTTTATTTATGTCTACTTTTATTTATTTGCCACATTTATTTATTTACACTTTTATTTTTAAATTTGTTTATACCCATACTGTGGAACATGTCTCTAGCAGACCCACCACCAGAAAAGTCACTTTAAAGTGCATCTTTAAAGCAACATTGTGTAGCTTTCTGGAGGTAGCGCGTTGATTAAACCCATGATTCACTCCCCAAATCTTCTGCTGGCTTACTCTACACCATCTTTGTGCTGTTCTGCCAAATAAACCCTTGTAATCTAAACAAAATAATGAGTCATCTAATACAAATTTTAGTATTACTAAGTCTACTAAGATGCAGTGGCTGAGTGTAGCTCAGATGGAAGTGTTTGCCCACTAATCTGAAGCTCTGAAGGTTTGAATCCTGCTCTTAACATAAACATCTTGGGTGGAGCAGTCAGGTTCATTCACTCACAGGTTGGCGGTGTCATTCCAGCACCCACAAATGAATGCTGTCATTGTGTCCTTGGGCAAGACACTTAACCCACCTCGTCCCTAGAGTCTGCATATACTGTTGTGTGTGTGAAAGTGAGAGTGGATCCTGAACCTAACCCTAACACCCCTACACAACTAATTTTCTTCCTTTATCTCCAGCAAGACCATTGTTTTGTCCATTGTTCTTCAAAACACATCTGCTTAAATTTGAAATCTGTCAGAATGTGATCGGTGCTCCCATATCTCAAGACAGCGAGGCATCGGGGAGTCAAAGGGGTCATGGTTCAAGGGGACGGGGACGAACTGACAGACAAAGCACTCTTGAGAGGAGCGTAGCGTCTACCTCCCACCGATCTCTATGACTCTATGACTCTATGACTATTTTCCATCTGTAACAGCTAAGGTGAAGAAAAGAGCAACAGTGCCACAAGACAGAGATTGGCTGTACAGCACTTGAACCAGAATTTAGCGAGGAGCCTGTAGCCTGGCAGCCAGCAGACCTCAGCTCTCCCTCAATTGTGTGTCTAATTGATTACTTCCCATGCAATTACCTCGGTGTCACAGTCAATTTTTCACTGCTACAGGACGAGGGGAGAGGGGGACTTAGTTTTGTGAAGGACGAGGATCACATTGTCACATTTGCACGCCGTTAATGTGGAGAGTGGGGGGCACATGTGTTAAATTGGGGGACAGAACAGGATGTTAAAGGTGCTTGGAGTTAATTGATTGTACTGAGAAGCCATTTTGTGAGTGGGTAGTGGGGTTTTTGGCAGATGTGATGTGAGTGGACTTTATGTAAGAAAAACAGATTAGAAGGTAGTTTTTGTGGTGGTCTCAAATCTGGGAAAATTGTTTTATGGTTATGGGTTTTATGGGTTTCAGTTTCCTAAAATCCATGGGCTTTAGAATAATGAGAAATGAGTTGTCATAGTGATTAACAACTGAAAACTAAATGTTATATCTTTTGAATGGGAAAAAAGTAAAAATACGGTAACAGTGACGTGCGGTGCGGGTCATGGCTGTTGAGGCACTGATGTCATCAGTGACGTCACCAGATGTCGGCCAGTAAATTTGGCCCTGGGCCAGTTTCTCTCCCTGTAAGTGACTGGAGCTCGTAATATTTTTATGTGAAGCTGAAAATTAATTATTATTGTTCAGTGCATTTTCCAGAGTGCACCGAGTAGCGTCATAAATTATTTGATTTTTGATTTTGATATCCTTTATTCATCCCGTAGGGAAATTATTTCTCTGCATTTGACCCATCCTTCAGGGAAGGAGCAGTGGGCAGCTCATCTTTCCAGCGCCCAGGGGGAAGTACTGTGAAGGGCCCAAGGACCCACACTGGCTTGCTCATTGCTGGGGGGGATTTGAACCCAGGTCCCCCGGGTGAAAGTCAAGTGACTTTACCAGTTGAGCTAACCAGCCGGTTTTATTTATTTTATTTTATTTTTTTTAAATAAAATAAATACATTAAAATAGCAACATTTTAAGCTCGATCTGGCTCTGAATGTGAGTGGTGGACTGCTCATCAAAGTCAAAGTCAAAGTCAGCTTTATTGTCAATTCTGCCATATGTGTTCAACATACAGTGAATCGAAATTTCGTTTCTCTCTGGCCAGGTAGTGCAAAAAGACAGTGTACAAAATACAATATGAAGACAAAACACAACAAAAACTATCTAAGACAGAGATCTAAGTTAAAACTAAAGTCTACGGTCTAAAATCTTAAAACAGTGCAACATAATAAAAATAAATAACAAATAACCTATACTATATACAGATTTCCAAAGTGTGCAGTGTGCATCAAAATGTGCAATGGAAGATACAGCAGTGAATTGGTCATGTGCAGTAGAATGTGCATTGGAGTTAAGATAAATAAAAATAAATGTGCAACAGTAGTAATTCTAGTGCAATAACAGGAGTAAACAACAGTACTAAAAATTCCAGTAGTAAATGTGCAATAACAGCAGTAAACAACAGTGCAACGGGGGTAAAAATCAATAACAGGAGTAAACAACAGTACTAAAAATTCCAGTAGTAAAAGTAAGTGTGCAATAACAGTAGTAAACAACAGTGCAACAGGAGTAAAATCCAGTAGTAAATGTAAGTGTGCAACAGTGCAACGGTCGTCCTTAGCAGCAGTTTTTTTTAAAGTGTCTAGAGTGATATGTCTTTTATGGAATACAGGTTATGCCAATATGGGGGGTGGGGGTGGGAGATGGGTAAGGTGGGAGTTCGGGTGTGAGTTCAGCCTCCTGACAGCCTGGTGGATGAAGCTGTTTGAAAGCCTGGTGGAGTGGGCCCGGAGACTCCGGTACCTTCTCCCCGAGGGCAGGAGGCTGAACAGGCTATGTGCGGGGTGGCTCGGGTCACCCACAATGCTGGACGCTCTGCGGGTGAGCCGGGTGTTAAAAATGTCTAGGAGGGAGGGGAGAGAGACACCAGCGATCCTCCCAGCTGCATTCACTATGCGCTGCAGGGCTTTCCTGTTCTGTTCAGTGCAGCTCCCGTACCACACAGTGATGCAGCTGGTCAGGACGCTCTCAATGGTGCCTCGGTAGAAGGTGGTCATAATGGGTGGAGGGGCTCCAGCTCTCCTCAGTTTGCGGAGGAAATAGAGGCGCTTCTGAGCCCTCTTTGCCAGTGATACAGTATTCACTGTCCAGGAGAGGTCCTCACTGATGTGCACCCCCAGGAATTTGGTGCTGCTCACCCTCTCTACAGCAGCACCATTGATGGACAGTGTTTAACAAGGCTTCTCTGCAAATTTTTCAGTCCAGACAAGAAAAGAAGGAAAAGTAGAAAAGACAATTTCTTACCACGCTGTTTGAAAAGAGCGAGTCCTTTGTCCCGTAGTCTGGAGCAAACCCTTTAGCTCCGGCGTTGGTCTTCCTTTAATTATAAACTCCTGCTTCGACTGAAAGTCCAGTTTAGAAAACTGCTTGAGCTTTAATATGAAATCTTCCTCCATTTAAAAAGTAGGGGCAGACAAGAAGAAAAAAGTGAAGTTGAGCAGATTATTAAACTTGACTTGCTAACTCTAAATTGTAGCTTGCTGTCACTTATTCTAATCCGCTGCCCCAGGAGTTGCAGAAGAATCCCTGGGCTCACGAGTGCCTCTACCATGAGGCCAGGTAACTACGTGCCTCACCCGGCGCCTTTTCACAGCCGCTTTGCTTTAGAGTCATATCCGTGACTGCTGAGGGTACAGAACAGTCAGTATTTGAACGGTAAAAGTGAAAATTCAGCGATTTTGAATTAAAAAAAAAATTTTAATTGGTGACGTTAAATAAAAAATAACTTTATAGTACAAGTCATTGGATAAATACAACCATTTAATTTATTTTTTCATTTTACTTTTTCTCTGCTTTTTGTTTTTTTCTCTAATGACCGCACGTCACTGGCATATAACTGGAAACTGAAACTCACGAATTGATATTTTACAGCTGATATCATCAACATTCTCTGTGGGTGTGCTAATTGTAGGCTCTGCTCTGTCTGAGATTTTATTAGACTTTAATCTGTGCTTTATTTTAACACAATCTAACCCTAAAGATTCACTTAATAGGAACTGCAACAGGTCAGCTGATTTGTTCTGTTAAACAAGTCTCTAACTGTAACACATAAATGTATAGTCACAAGCTAACTAGAATTAGTCAACAGTTTTTAGTTACTCACACTCAGCATTTTTATTGAAAATTAAACTCCTAAACAGAACCATGAACGCTCACATTGATCACAGGCTCCTGAAAATGTGTTGTTAAATTGCATTTTGTGTTTTTTCAGACAATCTTAAAATGTTTTTTGACAGTGTTTGCTAACATGTGCATTGTGTAAACATTCCTCATTTAACAAACAGAGATACTGTACATGTACAACACCCCCAGCATGATGTCACTGCAAAGTATAGGCAACATTTGGAGGTCTTACTATTAAAAAAAAGACACAATATTTTTATTAACAACTATGGCAACTGGCCTAATTATTCATCATTTATACAAAACTCTGAACTGTTTGAGTTTTTTGTTGTCATTAACTAGTCATTAACTGAAGTCAGTTAGAACCTGCTAACCAATCACATTCATATAAATACACTTTCTCACCTCTCCTTCATCCTGCCTATAGATGTTGCAACCCCCTTCTACCGCTTTCCCACTGCAACAGGTTAAAAAAGAGTGTATCTCCTCCTCTTCACCCTCATAAATGTCAAGGCCCCATGCTATTTGAGAAAAGTCCAGTATGTCCCTTCTTGAATCTATCTCAGCTCAACATTTCTGATTTGCCAAGGTCTGTTTAATAATTCAGTCATACGTGCTGATGATCGGTAATTACACGTGAATCATTTTGTAAATGCATTACCTGAAAAGATTAAATGTCACTTGGTGCCTTGTAGGTTTGGATGAATTGGAAAAATTCTTCAAAGATTGCTTGTTGATGTTGGAATATTGACTTTTGGAGCATACCAGCTGTTTATATCCAGTGTTGGGACGTAAGTGAATACTGTATATTCTGAATACTAATGTTGAGTAACTGTATTCCAGTACAGTTACTTTTTCATTTGGTGGTGTTCAGAATACAGATTCTTTTCTAAAATCAGTACTTTTCTAAAAACATTGTGGGATTTTGAGCGCACAAATAGGCTTCAAACAGTAAACGAAAAGCTTTTTTTAAAATCATATGTTGAGTTTTTACACTATAGTTTAAATGTAACTAGACTACTGTATTCTGATTGAACCATGTATCAAAATACATTACAAAATACATTTTCATTTGAGTGATTCAGTATTTTGGAACATCATTTGTCAGATGTTCTGAGACATGCTTATGCCAGTTTCAAGCTCAGATTAATGCAGTGGGTTTGCTTCCAAGAGGGGCAATCAGTGCAAAAATATTGGCAATGCATCTAAACTGGGACTAATCTTGAAACTTAACCAGGACTAAACCATAGCCAAACCAAGGCTACGTCAGCCAGAACCACATAATAACAAAGACTTTAGTGTTTTTTGTAGATTTATTTTGACGCAAGCGAACAGGAAAAAGAGATTGGAAAGAAAAAATAAATACTAAATAATCTTCTGTTCTATTTTGAGATTGGTTTTAAATCTTGACTCATCGAAGCATGCGAGTGTGTGAATACATGATTGCAGTAGTGCTCATGTGTGTCTGTGCTTTAAATAATTAACACATTGAGCCTGTAGTTTCTTTGAATGCACAAGTCCCATCACTGTCTCTGATTATGTATTGTCCAGTCAAAATGACTCACTTTCACTTGAGTTTCAACCCTCTAAATTGAACTTCACCTCCCCCTCTGGACTTGGAGCTCATTTAAAGTTTGTGCTGGCATGGATCAGATCTTAATACTGATGATTTATCCAAACACTGTGTTTTCCTCTGTTTTCAAAACTGTGCATCCCCCAAGGCTAGTGCCTACATCAGACCAGCTCTGCTGCTGTGATGTATAAACCAATAACTCATATTCAACAATTGTGAAGAGACTTTGGCTGGAGTGCATGTGTTTAATACAAATTATAACTTATGAGGAAAATACACATCTACTGTTTAAATTAAAGATATGTTTGTGTACATTTACTGTTCTTTAATCACATGAAAAAACATTTTTGGAGTAGATATTTATGCAGTGGCTCTGGACTACTTCAATTGTTATTAGCTAATTGCTTGTCTCTATGGAGATGTTATTGTTTTGCTTGAAATGTTCCACCGTATAGCATTCATCTTATTTATCTCCATGTCGACAAGCAGGTGGCACCGCAAGGTTAATTTACAGGTCAGATCTGTGGAGAGGCTAGACCAGGGGTCGGCAACCCGCGGCTCCGGAGCCACATGTGGCTCTTTGATCCCTCTGATGCGGCTCAGTACAGCGGTCCCTCGTTTATCGCGGTGGTCACGTTCCAAAAATAACACGCGATAGGCGAAATTGGTGAAGTCGTCAGCTTTATATTTTACAATTATTATCCATGTTTTAAGGCTGTAAGCGCCTCACAACACACGTGCTACACTTTTCTTAGACTGGCATTAACATTTTCTCACATTTCTCTCTTGTTTAAACACTCAAACATTCGTAGATTTTCAACAAAATAGCACAGTATTAGAGAACGAAACCAAAGTGTATTTCGTGTGTATTTCCCAGTTCTTATGACCGAACCTCTTCGTCCTGGCGCCGCTTCGCTGTCTTGGGTTTTGTCGGGGAGAAATCTTGCAAACATACAGCACTTCAGAGACACTACTCACGATCGAACATTTATATAAATTTGGCAAAGCTGAAAGCATTCTGTACAGGAGACACGGAGGAGAATGACTGACGAATCGGCAAAGGTCTACAGTCCCTTAGCCAATCAGGAAACAGAAATGCGCGTTGATACACTATAAAAAGAAAATTGGAATAAAAAATCTGCGAAACAGCGAGGCCACGAAAAGTGAACAACGATACAGCGAGGGGCCACTGTATTTAATTAAAATGTAATTCTATGGCACAAAGGAAAAAAAAAAAAAAAAAAAGCCGTTATATGCAGTGTTATTTCATTTTAAATTTCAAAAGGGTTTTGTGGCTCCCAGTGTTTTCTTTACTGTGTGAAACGGGTCCAAATGGCTCTTTGAGTGGTAAAGGTTGCCGACCCTTGGGCTAGACCCTTCACGGTACTGCCCCCCGGGCGCCGAAAGATGGCTGCTCACTGTGTCACTGTGTGTCATTGTGTGTGAGACCAAATAAAGCCTTAATCTTAATCTTAATAAACTCCACTCTGCTCTTTTGCACTGTGATGTTGGTGATGCCACGTTCACTTTATTTCAGCTTCGTTCTGTCGCCGTGGTTTCTTTAGTACTGAGTCTTGACACGAGCTTCCTGCTTTGATTCTGAGGGTCTTTGATGCCACACGCGCTCTGCACCCATCTCCCCGGACGAGCCAAATGAGGAGGAAAGCAAATAAAATGCGATGTGACTGTCGGCTGGGTTGTCTGCAAACGCCACTAAGAGAGATGTCACTTTGGATCAGATTGTAACAAGACTCAATGGACACCTGTGGACTCTGAGATTAGTTTGTGAAGGAAAAAATCATTGAAGCAATTTGATATGTTTTGCTTTGTGACCTAATAAACTAATGGCTTACTACTTAATAATACATCACTTTATTCTACCTTGAAGTACTTTGAAGATTGAAGTATTTTGGAAACAGGATAAATTAGTAGTCAACTTAAAGGGACAGTGTGTAAGATTTTTACCCGTTAATTACTGAAATTGAAGATACCCATTCAAAAATACATTGTTTTCCAAGCCTTTTCACTTCCATCATGAAATCAAAGTATTCTTTTGGACTTAGATATAGTCACATAAAAGGGGGATCTTCCCCATGCAGAGGCAGCCATTTTGAATACGAGAGCCGCTCCGCCTTTGCCTTCGGCAAGGCTCGTGGTTTTGGGTAAACAACACAAGCATGCTGCCGGATCACACGTCGTAATGGATCTAACACGTGTTTTGGACTAAATTGTTTTACTGGATTTTATTCGCTGGATCCTTACGGACAAATTGAGAGCAAGTTTATGGTGAAATACAGAGTTTGACCTGTGCAAAGCATTCTAAGGTAAGCTAACCTCATTTTGTGCTTTTCCGTATAAAAGCCCCATGTGCTCGGGGAAATGAATTGCATAGTCAAAAAGAGGAGACTGTAAGGTTTCATTTGATGTGTAGAGTGTCATGGTACACGATCGGGAATGTGTGTTTTCATGAGAAAAGAAGAAAAGAAAAAAAAACAGGACCGCGTTTTATTTATACAGTAGCGGGCGCGTGGCTCGTGACCCTCGAGGTCTGCCGTAGCTAAAACAGAAAGTGCAATAGCACCATCCACCTATGCGCCACGAATCCTACACACTGGGGCTTTAAGGGAAGGGGTAGATCTAAATGATGAAAACTTGAAAGAGTCATAATAAATTGCAACTAAAATGATGATGCTAAAAATAATCTGGCCAAAGCTGGCAATGTACTGATTTGGACAATTAAGGAAATAAGTGATATAGTTAAACACTAAATGTATGACTTTATTATTGAATTCAATGTTAATGGTATATTTTAAGGTTTTAAGGTAAGAAATCATGTTAATTCTAAAAAGTTAACAAAATGATGAATCGTCCCATCCCATAATGTTCCTAAAATATGTGTAATAAGCCAGCCTTGACCAAAATTAGCTCAAAATCTGGTAACGGGTGCTGATTTTGACCAGCATTGAAGGATGAGACCATTTCCCTGTATGGGTACAATCATTTTAACCTTAACTGTAAAAGGAGAGGTAAGGAAATTCTTCTGAATAAGCATACATATTAAAGTAGAGCCTAATGCAGCTTAAACCTTCTTCATCACAGCATGACAGTCTTTACCATCTGCCCACTTCTATGAGATTTCACTGCTGCTGTGTTTTAAACCCAATTATAAACCCAGCTCACCACCAACACATAAACACGTACATTAGCCTCCAACCCCTCGCCTCTGCTCTCATCTCCCTTGGCAACTTAATAATTAATACACTTATTTTTTTCCTCTTAGGCCAAAGTGGAGCAGCTATTGATGGAGGCAGAGATGGTTAATGGGACATGCTCTTCTCAGGTCCCTCTGAGCTTTGCTGGTGTTGTAACAGGCAGCACCCTCCGCAACTCAAGACGCTATTGTGCGTGTGCATGGGATTTGTATGATGTGAGAATTTTTTATTACATTAAAGTGTATAGAGTATAGAAATGTATGGTGATGTTCAGAAAAAGAAATGTAGTAATGAGTAATACTTTATAATGACTAGACCTTAATGAGCTTTTATTAATATAGCACGAAGAAAGTGTTCATTAATGATTGAGGCTCAGCAGCTATGTATTACCCTGACCCTTACTCCTAACTCGAACCCCTTAATTAAGTGATTATCCAGCCTGAATCATTCTCAGTAAACTACAGTATAAACATTGCAGTGTGATCTCCTGTTGCTCCTGGCTGATCTAAGAACTTAACTTAATAATGAATGCAATTTGGAACAGCAACTGAATCAGGTGTATCTCAAGCAGATTGTCCTGTTGTCCTAAAAATCACAACAAATCCTGTCTATATGATGGATCCATTGTAACTATGGATCTGGGAGGGATATGCAAAAGAGCGATTTGAATTGCACATTGATATCATATATTCTAAGTCTCATAGTAGCCTGATAGTAGCAAAACATACTAAACAGACTGTATTCTTTTTTTCTTTTTTTTTCACGTAATAAAGTAAAACGTCTTGCCCCAATGCAGAAATATTGTAAAAGCAGCTCTTATAAGACTAAAATGAGACACTGTGTTGTCTGCATGTAATTTTATACAGCTCTGGAAAAAAAATAAGAGACCACTGCATTTTTTTTTCTGAAATCAACATCTTCTACATGTATTACAGCCATTCCATTCCAGCGTCTGTTGAATTCCAACACAAACACAAAGCTGAGCTACTTCAATTCTTGCACCAGGAGTGGAATAAAGTCACCCAAGAACAATGTGAAAGACTTGTGGAGAGCATGCCAAGACGCATGAAAGCTGTGATTAAGGTCGTTTTCACACCTGCCTTGTTTGGTTCGTTTTAAACGAACCAGAGTTCGTTTGCTCCTTTGATTCGGACCTTTTGGGCTGGTGTGAATAAAAAACAAAAATCTCGATCCGGAGCAAACAAGCGGACCGGTTCCATTCGAACTCTGGTGCGGTTCGTTTGAGGTGAGAATGCAGATCGGACTCGATCCGATACAAGTTGGCTTTTTGTACTGAACAAGCTCCCGTCGTATGTCGAGCATTATGGGAAACCGAGGCTGACGAAACAAAACGAAACTTACAAGGCTTACTTCCATTTTGTGTGAAGAGCAAGAGTCAGAACTTGATGCGCACATCAGCGCTGTCCTCTGTAGCCGTCTCGCCCTGTGTCTTCATCGTTTGGACATTGATTGTACAATAGTGTAAACCTCATGATGCTGCTCAAACATTTGTGCGAACTGTAAAAACCTGAGCAAACCATATCACTAAGGCTAGATTGAAAACAGCACGTAACACCATTATTCTCCTCCTTCCGGGTTTGGACACAGCGTTTTGACACGGCTCATTTCTGTCCAATGGCTGAGCGATCTCAGCACACGGGGTTTTGTTGGTTCACTTGGAGAAAAACTGCAGTGTGAAAGCGAACCGCACCAAAAAAAAAAAAAAAAATTGGTCCGGACCAAAGCAAGTGAACTATCGGACTTTCCTGGTGTGAAAACGACCTAAAAATAAGTGTTATTGCACCAAATATTGATATGAAGTGTAAACATTAGTATTATGTTGTTTTAAAATGAATTTGATCTTGTTTCTTTGCATTGTTTGAGGTCTGAAAACATGTATCTTTTTTTGTTATTTTGACCATTTCTCATTTTCTGCAAATAAATGCTCTAAATGACCATTTTATTTTTTTATTTGGAATTTGGGGGAAATGTTGTCAGTAGTTTATAGACTCAAACAAAAATGTTCCTTTTGCCCAAACACATACCTATAAGTAGTAAAACTAGTAGAAAAACAGATAATTTTGCAGTGGTCTCATATTTTTTTTCCAGAGCTGTATATATTTTTTTATCAGCTGCAAGCCAGGTAGTAATACTGGTGCGCTGTTTGCATGCCAGTTGTTTTTGTTAGCAGTAACAGGATAGCAATATTCCGCTCTGGTTTCCTTCCAACTCCATTTGAGCATCATGGACTCCATAGCATTACTGTTCATCACATTTGATCATTTATTATTGTGAACTGAATGTGTCATTGTGTGGTTTTTAACTGACGCTAAAAAACAAACAAACAAACAAACAAACAAACAAAAAACGGATTTATAAAATTAGAAATAAGCACCTGTTTTTAAGGTGGTATAAAATCTTAAAATCTGTAACAGCACCTTGAAGATAATTTTTTCACATTTCCCTTTTCCACATTCCATTATTCATTAGTGTGTCTGGAATAACATGACCTCTCTTTGTATTTTGGCTAAACCTGTCCTGATTGTGGCGGGCACGTCCTTGCGATGGCAAAACCAACACATTTGGTATTTGCGTGTTAAAATATGCTTGCTCACTCTCTGCTCTGCTCCTTCTCATTCGGCGCTCTGTTTTGTTTTGCCCGTTCCTCTGAGTGCGACTCATTTGAATTCAGCCCTTAGCCCCTCTGCACATCAGCCTTGATAAGCTAAGTGGCCCTCAGCAGCAGCTATTGAAGGATTTTTTACTTCTTTTTTAATCACGCACTTGTTTGTCCCCTTGATAATCTCCTTCTTTCATCATTTGTTTCAAGGTATTGTATTATTACTTCTCAGCCTCATCTTCTATCCATCCATAAGCCTCATATTACCTCGCTTTTATCACGCTTTCAGTTCCAAAACACTGAAAATATGCTTCTCCCAATGCAATAACCTCCCTGTCATGATTTTATTCTTTTCTCTCTCCTCATCTCTAACCAGCTGCTTTGCCTTTCTCCGCAGTAATTCCATAATGCGTAAATATCCGCCATTTTTCATACGAAACAATTGCAAGTGGATTGGGCTAAATTTAATGAGCAGTTTGTGAATGTAGTTATCTTGACAAAGGAAAGCCCTATGTTTAGAAGATTGGGGAATATGCAGTATGGGTAAAAACTACTACTGCTAAAAACTGAAAAGCGCATAACGGCGAAGAAAACGGTGCTTGCGTCTAAGTGGGAGTCGAGTTTTTCATGTTTATGTGCAGTGCTCTTGTGAAGACTTATCCAACAGTTACCATCAACTTTATTTTACTCCAGCCCATCCAAAGACATCCATTTGAACCCATTACTTCTGCTCCATTTGTAGTTACTCTTCAGAGCACAATCCATGTCCCCTCCAAACCCCGCTCTTTTATTTCTCTCCCTTTGTCGCTTATTTCCCTACTGCGTCTCAGCGAAGGCCGTGCAGCATGTTTTGTAAGCATGGCGGAAACAGACCTTGGTGAGTCTTTGCCAACTGTTCATGTTCCCGAGGTCAAATACGGTGGAGTTTAACGATGAGTGCATCTCTTGTTCAGCTAATGGAGGACTTTATGTGTGTCTATTAGGGCAGACTTACACATGTAACCATGTAAACGTCCTGGTGAATGGTCCTCTATATCTGCTCCTCGTCCCCATGAAGATAACGTTTGCTTTGCCACAGAACACAGCGAGGTATAAGCAGGTCTGTTCTTATTTCTTATTTTATTTGTTAAAAGGGACAGCACATATTAATGCGCATTTGAAATGTAAATATGTAAAGATTATAACCAACGTGGCTAATTTTCATCTTCAGTCCCTCGGTAGGTTGATGTCAAATAATCCACAGGACAGGGAAAAGTACAGCAACAATCACACAAATACAGCTCTGGAAAAAAATAAGAGACCACTGATTCTGATTTGACTACTTATAGGTATGCACTTATAGGCACTTTTTTGTTTGAGTCTATAAACTACTTGCCTGGAAGAATCCATGACTCATGGATCACGCTTGGTCCAGAATGCGCTGCTGTTGTGCTTAGACAGACAGCTAAGTGAACCAATCAGAGAACAGTTAACGGACAGCGACGTGAACCAAGCCGGTAGGAAGCAATGCAAAAACATCTTTTTTGAAAAGAAAGGCCTCTAGAGCTGTCAGCTGCTGTGGTTTTAAGGAATCGATGTGTTTTAGGTCATTTAAGACCAATTTTACAGCTGAATGGAAGGGACGTTCAGTTCTCCGATGCGCCATCTTGATTCAAAACTGAGGAGGAACTTCCGCTGCCTAAGAGTGACATTTGCGGGCAAAGGGGGGTGCACTGACGTCACCATCTTTGAACGAATCAGAATCGCGGAGTCCGTTGTTAACCGGAGGAGCGAGGGTGGAGCGAGGGTGTCCAAATGGTATCGCGCTGTATAGGAAATACAGAGAGATATCATTTGGCTGGCCAGGTAAATAAACTACTGACATTCCCCCAAATTCTAAATAAAAATATTATCATTTAGAGGATTTATTTGCAGAAAATGACAAATGGTCAAAATAACAAAAAAGATAAATGTTTTCAGACCTCAGACAATGCAAAGAAACAAGATCAAATTCATTTTAAAACAACATAATACTAATGTTTACACTTAAGAAGAGTTCAGAAATCAATATTTGGTGCAATAAGCCTTATTTTTAATCACAGCTTTCATGCGTCTTGGCATGCTCTCCACAAGTCTTTCACATTGTTCTTGGGTGACTTTATTCCACTCCTGGTGCAAGAACTGAAGTAGCTCAGCTTTGTGTTTGTGTTGGAATTCAACAGACGCTGGAATGGAATGGCTGTAATACATGTAGAGATGCAGTGGTCTCTTATTTTTTTCCAGAGTTGTATACACAAGCACACTCACTACTCACTATTGTATGCAGTTAATTTCAGAGTGTTCATTTGAAGTTTGAAGTCAAAAGTTAAACCAACAGCTCCTCAATATAAAAATGTAATTTTGTTAAACATGGTAACATATTTGACCATTGAACAACCACTATTTTAAAGCTTTCGTAAATGCTGCCAGTGTTGAGGGCACAGAGCAGGCACTGTGTTTTCCATGCCTGTCCTGCTCGATAAGCAAAAGAGAGTTTTCGCCACAAGTTCAGGTAAAATGGAACTTAGTATTTATTGAAGTTAAACATTTCTATTGTATTCTATCAGTTATTAAATGATGAGTCAAGTCAAGAGTAGTCATTTTATGTATACAGCACATTAAAAACCACTGTAAAAAGTTACACCAAAGTGCTTTACAGCATTAAACACATCACAGTGAAACAATAAAACAAATGTAAAATATATAAAATATTACATAAAAGAGTGGCTTAATACGAAAGATAAAAGTCTAAAGTTGACAGCTTCAGAGTAGAGCTCATGGACTGTTGAAATTTTTTTGAAAAATCTTGAAAAAATGTTTTTGAAAGGTGCGTGAAAAGTCCCTCAGTCGTCCAGGTAGAATCCATGATCAAAGGAGAAGTTCAATTTGTCAACTGGACAAAGTTTGTTTGGTTGAAAACGTTTCGCCGCTCATCCGAGAGGCTTCGTCAGCTCTGGTTATTGTACTGGTTAGACCCTGCTTATATCTAGCTGCCGGGAGGCGTGTCTGACAATGACAAAAGCTCTGCAAACGATCCCCCTAATCTGTCTCTTTGTTTTTCAGTCAGAGTAATTTGAAGTAATTTGAGTCAGAGTAATTTGAAAAACAAAGAGACAGATTAGGGGGATCGTTTGCAGAGCTTTTGTCATTGTCAGACACGCCTCCCGGCAGCTAGATATAAGCAGGGTCTAACCAGTACAATAACCAGAGCTGACGAAGCCTCTCGGATGAGCGGCGAAACGTTTTCAACCAAACAAACTTTGTCCAGTTGACAAATTGAACTTCTCCTTTGATCACGTTTTTGAAAGGGTTTTAAAGTGAAGTAGGGAGGAGGTAGGAGCAGGATCTCAGGATGCAGGATGAAGAGGGAGGGCCACAACAGAGAAAGCTTGGCCTCACTTGGTTTTGAGGCGGGATGGTGGGAGTAGTTTGAGTTTGAGAGAGTTTGACCTGAGAGACCGAGGGGCAGTGAGTGGGGTTAAAAGATCAGTGATGTACTGTCGCGCCTGTGAGTTGAGTGATTTGAAAACAAATAATACCATTTTAAAATAAGTTATAACCAGTAACTAGTGGTGTTGGGCTAGGATGGGGGTAATATATGAGTGGGTATAGTAACTGGATAGGTTCACTTAGCATCACAGCGTTTTAAAATAGTAAAAATGTACTGGTCAGAATTCTATTGTGGAATTTGACTTTCAGCTGTCATATTGCAGAAGTTTTGTCCTGGTTTATTCTGAACATCTGTCATGAAAACAATGATCATGTTTTCACAACAACCTCGGGAAGTGGTGCCATTATTCTACAGCAAATATGTGATTGTTGTCAGTTGAAAGGCCATATCATTCTTTTGGCAAGTTTGTGAAGCCAAAATGATAAGGTTCAACTTTTGTGGATATGTCTTTCAAAAAAGAACGAATCTTTCATAGAACTATATAGCCCCCTGTCCTCCATCTGAAGTGATGACATTAGGAAATGATAGAACGTGAGCACAACTTCTTGTCTTGCTGGGGGATTTAAAGGTCCTGTATTATGGAAAACTGACTCTTGGCAATGTTACCTCATCAAAAACATACCTGGAGTTTTTTTTTTCCACACATATGAGTAATTATTTATTTACTTTTATTTTATTTTATTTATTTGAATTAGGACAATGCATATTAATCAACATGACAACAAACAGCATCAATGTAAATATGCCGGAATTAGCGCAATAGCTACTTTACCATTGTCCTAAGGCAGATCAGAACAGAAGAACATTTAGAGAGAAACACAGAAGAGACAGAAGTGCATATAGACATGACAGCAGGTTCACCACAATAGACCTTTCTCTGAGTTTAAGAGGCCCAGAGAAGAAGAAAATCTACTTAATCTACTTGTGTGTGCATGTTTGATTATTTCAGAAATCAACCAATGTTTCAGAGTGTTTTTGAAGGTTGAGAAGGACCCACAGTTCCTGACATGAGCAGGTCATGTGTTCCATGACTGTGATCCTCTGATAGACGTCACCATTTGGCCAAATTTGGTCCTGCGTCTCTGTATGTCACAGTCTCCTCTGGTCAATGCTCTCGTGTTAACTCGGTTTGTAGTTTTTTTTAAACTAATAAAATGCATTAATGGTGTAGGAGTGAGTCCATTTAAAACTTTTTTTATTACTTTATTTTTTATCTATTTATCATTAGTCTGTCTACATCTGCAAAGCTCAAAGTGCTCTGTCCCACCGTGTGATGCCATGAAGTGATAGTTCTCAAGTTAACATCAAGTTTTGTTTAGTAGAGACTGAAAATTCCAGGGCTGAAGTTATGTATGGAGTTTAAAAATGCAATGGAGCACTTCCTGTATTGCCACATGACATCACAAAATGGAGCAGCGTGTTTTCTTATTATGCTTTTTGATGCACACTACACATTTTGGACATCTGTAAATAGTTATTTATTTGTTCTTTTGCACTGCTTTAGATTTTAGATTCTGTCTCAGATAGTTTTTGTTTTTTGTTTCATCTGTCTGTCTGGCTTTTTGCACTACTTGGCCAGAGAGAAACAAAATTTCGATTCACTGTCTGTTGAACACATATGGCAGAATTGACAATAAAACTGACTTTGATCTTGATCTTGATGCAGGGTTTATGTGTTTAAATGAAACAAAGCACAACTCCTGGTATGTTTTGTTGAGGATACATAGATTACATACAAGATTACATAGCATAATATGAGCCCTTTAATGTTGAATTTGAAAGTTTTGATATCAATCAATCAATCAATCAAACGTTTATAAGGCGCTTTTCATACAAAATTGTAACACAAAGCGCCTTACAGTGGTCAAGGATTAGAAGATTGACCTTTATTGATCTCGCACAGGAGAAGTTGTTTCTATATTTGACCCGGGGACCGTCCCCATGATTTTGTTTTGTTATTTATGCTTTGGTCAGGCCCTAAGCTGGATTTTACCTATGGCGCATGTTTAGGTTGGTGGGGGAAACCGGAGTGCCCGGAGGAAACCCACCCAAACACGGGGAGAACATGCAGTCTCCACACAGAAAGGCCCGGGCAACCCGAACCTTCTTGCTGTGAAGCATGAGTGCTAGCCACTCAGCCACCGTGCCGCCAGGGGAAAAAATAAAAATAAAAAAATATTGCTGTCCTTTTTATAAAGCCAAAAGTTGTTTTCATCCAGGAGTCATTCCATGTCAGCTGACTAATCACATACAATCATTTTTCAACTACTGCAGCCAATCATCACACATTCTACTGATTTTGCTTTTCTACAAAATAATTTCCCACTCTTACCCCCTCACCCCTTACTTATTCCATTCCACAGTATACAAGAAATGATTAAAATTGCTGTTAATTCCTGTATTCCTGAGAAGTACACTGCATGAGGTCAGCTGGAAGTCCGTCTAATAAAACATATATTTAATTCCTCATGCATATCCACTCATACTCTTCATAGAAATGCCGCACTCTCCATCTGCTGCCCTGTAACGTTTTAAATTTTAATGTGTTTTTTCATTGTGCATTGTGGTAGCGCCATGTTTAAACCTCTGCCTTTATGCCCTGCTTCATAATTGCATTAGCACAGGCGCTCACAGGCTTTCTCTGCCCACGCCACATCCTGAGACACACCAGCATCTCGTGAGACGCTTTTATAGAGAAGAATTAATGCACTTGTTCTTTGCAGGTCAATAGTTAAAACACATAAAAGTACAATTTGAATGGGACTCTGTTAATGCTGTTAAAATTGCATGCTTTTCCTCTGGGTGCTGCTCCAAACGTTGACCTTATGGTGATGAGACGTGGAAGCTGACGGAGTTTTGAAGCTTGCCATAATTCACTGCACACTTAAGGAAGACATTTTTAATAGATATTTTAATGGACCAGTTTTTTTTCTGGGATAGAGGAAGTCAAAAGGGCTATTGCCTCGAGAGGTCTTTGATGTAAAAGAAATGTACATTGAGGAAAAATGAAACTAATTCCTCTTTGTGGTCTGGTTTGATTTTCATTTTGAATGTGCAGTATGCCAGTTATTATGTAAAAAACTGTTTATTAAAGGAGCATGGCGTAACATTTCTAGTGGAGGGTCCGCCACCTGATGTTTCTATAAAAATGTGTGTAGAATCCTTCAGCCGTCCAGGTAGAATCCATGGCAAAAGGAGAAATTCCAAATAAACTTTTGTCCAGTTGACAAATGGAATTTCTCCTTTTGCCTTTCCATGGAAATGTTTTTGCTTGGTCTTGAATGTTCCACAGTATAGATTAAACCTACCTAACACAAAAGAGACAACCACGTAGCACTACGCTACATTACAGTTCAGATCTGTGGAGAGTCGCTCCTTTTTACAAAGAGTTTTTGCATTTTTTAGCAATAGAAACACCTGTAATGAATAAATGTGAGATGGGAATGCTTAAAGATCCCATGACATGGTACTTCTTGATGCTTTTATATGGCACCTTAATGGTTTCCTAATACTGTAAATGAATCCTTCTTCAAAATCAAGACTCAGTGCATGAGATATGACTCTGACTGTCTTCATGAGGTTAAATATGTCTCTGAAACGCTTTATTCTGGGCATTATTGCTTGAATGCAAATGAGGAGGACAGAGACAGGCCAGTGCAGCGCGTGGGTTGTGGCCAAATGCTCCGCTTTTTCCTGGATTAGCGGTGCGCTGTGCACTGGCCCCACTTCCGTGTTTTAAGAGCGGAGGAAGATATGACACGCTTTCCATTTAAAAAAAAACACATTTCCACAGAAAATAAAATTAAACCACTGCTGTTTCAGAGGTTTGGAGGCTCAGATAAAGGACATCCGAGCCTGGAAACACTCTCACGTGCCTCCAGGCAAATAAAAAAACGCATCTCGCATTGCGTAGCACATTTGCGGTCCAAACTCTCTGGGCGTGATTTACAGAGACGGTGGGTAGACATCCAGATGGGGGGTGGAAACCTTTCCGTGAGCGTGACGTCAAAAAGTTCCCTTGTTCAGAATCGCCCGTTTGGGCTGTCTTTTTTTCAAACGTGGAAAAGGATCACAAATGGGGGGGGGGGGGGGGGGGGGCTAAACAGGGCAGGGCAGGGGAGCTCACATTATTCAAAAACCTCAGAAAGTGAAAATTTCCTGCCATGGGACCTTTAAAGTCATACCATGGAACATTCCAGGCAAAGCAATAACATCTCCATGGAGACAAGCCGGTGGTGGACCATCCGTCAGAAAAACTCTGCAGTGTACCTTCAGAATTGTATAATTTATTTCATGTGCCAACTTCTCACACTTTATACATTATTCTATCGTGAAGTTGTGATCCAGAAGCAAACCATTTGAAATACAAAAAATAACTTTCAGGTACTTAGCATAACCTTTATATTGTAACTTGACTTTCACAGCTAAAGATTTTGCCCTTTTCACAAAAACTCTTTTTAAATTGCCAATATTCAAAATTCTAAAACCATGACTACAATAAGATTTCACTTTAACCTGTACCTCTTGACATTACATATTTCATGAAGTTATTTCTTATGACAAGACCAGTATTCCACACCAAAAAGTGAGTTGTCTTTGAACATTTTAGAGCTGTCTTGCACACAGCGGAGCAGCCCACAGAGAGGAGCGGGGAGGCTGACAGCTGCAGTTTCAGCAGATGATGGATTGGGGAGGACTCACCTGTAGTAGAGCGGTGCCACTGATCCTCGCTCCTCACATCTGGAGAAACAAACAGCTCTGAGCCTGCTGGACGTGATGGCTTCTGATGGCACAGCAAGACACTTTCAACTTTGGACTTCTCTGAGGACTGCCAAGTCCCAGTGCATGACAGGAGTACATATGACTTATACTCACTGGACATATTTTTGGCTCACAAACAGTAATTTTAATAGACATTTACGCATGCACATTGTCCCTGTTAATCCAATGAATATTTAAGAATTATTGTACTGATATTTTTCACCTGATCTCTTCAATGTTCTCTGGGTGTGATGGTAACTGGAAGCAGTGATCTATCTGAGGCTTGTTAGAGTTTAATCTGCTTTATTTTAACACAATTTGACCAGAAAGAGCCAGTTTAATGAGTTCATTTGTGGACTTAAACTAGTCTCTCACACATAAATTACAGTCTTAAGCGAGCTAGCATTAGTCAACAGTTTTTCAGTTAGTTGCGCTCACTTTTTTGTTGAAAATCAAACTCCTAAACTGGACGAATGCGTGTGTTGATCTTGAGTTTTCATAGGATCTTTTTTGACCATGTTTGCTAATGTGTGCATTGTGTCACCATGGTGTTAAGACCCTTCTTTGCTCTATTATGATAAACCCATAACCAAAATCCAAATATAAGTAATAATTTCAATATATTAAAGGTCCCATGGCATGAAATTTTCACTTTCTGAGGTTTTTGAACGTTAATGTGAGCTCCCCTACCCTGTTTAGGGCCCCCCCATGGCTAAAAGTTGCGAAATGTCTAAACTGAGCATTTGCGATCCTTTTCTGCGTTACAAAAAAACAGTGCTCAAACGGGCGAGTTCGGACAAGGCACCTGATTGACGTCAGATCGGCAAATGCAGCTCCAGTCCCTCCCTCTGTCTCCGCTCAGCGTCCCTGTATATCCCGCCCATAGAGTTTGGACTGTGAATGCGCTACAATGCGAAATGCGTTTCTTTATTTGCCTGGAGACACGTCCGAGTGTTTCTAGGCTCGCAAGTCCCTTACCCGACCCTCTGGACCTCTGAAATACCAGTGGTTTAATTTTATTTTCTGTGTAAATATGCTTTTTTTCATTGCAAAGTCTCTCATCTGTCTTCGTGCGTAAAACACGGAAGAGAGGAGACAGCTGCGCCGAGCTGCGCTAAGGAGCGGGGGAAACCCCCCCCCCCCCGCTCCTTAGCCAATCTCTCTGTCCTTCTCATTTGCATTGAAGCAGCAACACCCACAATAAAGCATTTTACACACATATCTAGCCTCATGAAGACTGTCAGAGTCATATCTCATGCAGTGAGTGTTGATTTTGAAGAAGGATTCATTTACAGTATTAGGGAACCATTAAGGAGCCATATAAAAGCATCAAGAAGTACCATGTCATGGGACCTTTAAGTAAACAATGAAACAATTCTGGTCAAGTATTGATCATAAGCTATAAAGACTATTATGTACTTTTATGATTAAAGGTTTTGTCATTCTTGTAAGATTTGATCATTTTTCAAAAACCCGATTGAAAATGCTATCCACTCTACAAACTTGTTGAGAACCACTGCATCCACTTTCTATTCAAATATTTATGTTTTTGTAAAACTCAAAACAATATCCCTAAAGATTTTAACAGTTTTAACATTCATCACCATTTTCAAGCCTATTTATGTATCTATTTATTTTTATTTTATTTTATTTTTAAATCACCCACTAGCAGCTGTACTGGACATGGCATTTTGAGTTTTTGAGCCCCTTTTCTTTGTATCTTATTTCAGTGTCTGTCAGTCTACAGTATTGTAACCTAGCAACACTCTGGGCCCTGTTGTTCTGCTGGGCTGTGCAGAAGGCTTTGCACCCCGGCATTTAGCCTCTCTGACCCAGAATGCATCTCATCCTCCCTCACTGGCTCTCCCCTCTGCTTTCCCCGGCCCCAAGCACTCAGCCCAAATCAAGTGGAAGTCAATGAGACAACAGGGACCCCGAGTTAAACCTTCATGGTCCCTCTGCTCTGCCTTCTCACTGTCTGTACAATGGGTTTAACATACAGTGCTGCGCTCCAACATAAATCAAACTGTCTATGATATCCTCAGTTAGAATCCAAGTGTGTTTCATACATAGACTGTAGAAAGGAGTGGAGCTCACAAGGCTAGGAGTTAACAGAGTGAATTTGGAGCCAGGTCCATTTTAGGAATAGGATATTTACGTACAAAATAGCTAAGTAAAAACATCATGTTCATGTACAAGAATTATTTAATTTTTGAGACCAAATTGATGAGGTTCGCTGCAGTAGTTTTACAATTTTCCAATGTAAAGCGCCCCCATGTTCACTTCCTATTTGGACCTAGGATTAAGTTTTGTTTCATTCACAAATGTTTGAGTATGTTTATTACTAGTCTGTCTAAATCTCCAAAGCTCAAAATGCTCTGTTCCACCTTGTCATGTCATGCATTGGTAGTTTTAAGTTAACAGCTACATTTGTACCTTTTTTGAGGAGATAAAAATGCATATTGTTGATTTAATCTATTTTTGATCCAGGTGTAGTAGACATTTTTCTGGTATAGCTCAATGCATTCTACTTCCTACTGAGTATATACTGTACATTATGTAAAATTCTGCCTATTGTCCACAGTTTATTTCTTTTTCAATACATATTCTTATTTGACATCTTTAAGCCCAGATTTGTGCATTTTAAACAATGCAGCCCTACCACAAACATGCAAGATTACAGCAAGCTCAGTCATTTTTGATGCGTCTGCTGTTCGACATCTTTCTTCATTAAACAATTCACGCTAGACTTATTAATTCACTCTCACAAACTCATTAATATGTTTTTTTTCTGATCATTGGTTTCCTATTTGCCTCCCACTCTTAATCAAACTCATCCCCGCTCTGCAATAAGGGGGAAAAAACTCACAACAGCGAGCTCTTACCATCAAAATAATTGCCTGCATACATTTGTTCTGCCTCTGTGAATTTCATATTGTTTTCCTAACGGTCATGCACACTGGATATTACATTGGCTTCTTGAAGGTGTCTGATAAGCTACACTCGGAGTTGCTCTCGAGATAAAGAATAATGATGAAGTCTTTTTTGGGGGGATGCACCAGCCATAGCCACGTTCACAAACTAATTAAGGTGTTTTTCCTCCAGTCGCTAAACAATCAACAACAGGGTTTATCCATTGATTTGCCCCTGGCCGCTAACTGTAGCTAATCTGCAAAGCAAGCATTTAGCTGTAATTAAAGTATTGCTAGCATGTGCTGAAAGAAGAGAGGAAATGTTGGGGAAGCTATGGGAAGGTATGGGGGTGTGATTGAAAGGTCAAATGTCTGATATTGTGTTATAATAAGTGCAAACTGACTTTTCTTTTGGAAGGTCTACCAGGTTGTTTCCATAAACATGTCATGGATTTAAACTTATCTACATTCATACAAAAAAAAAAAAAAACAATGCCACCAGATCAAGTTGCAGGTCAGATCTGTGGAGGAGCCACCCTGCTGTCATGTTCTTAACAATAAAACATCTCCATGGAGACAAGCAGCAGACCCCCAAGTTAAACTACCAGTCAAAAGTTTGGACAGACTTTTTCCATTTCTTTTTCTTCTTTATTCAAATGATTATTTATATTGTATATTCTCACTGAAGGCAATAAAACAAAAAATAAACTCCTTGCCCTGAAAAGGCACACCTGTGTTTGCAGCACTGTCGACAAAGCAGAGGGTGGCTACTGTGAAAATTTGAATCTAAAATATATATAAAAAAAATATATTTAGTTGAGTTATTTCTCTTTTTTCTTTGCTGCATAAGTCCATATAGCTTGCATTATATATTTGATGTTTGAAGTATGTATATAAAATGTAGAAAATATTACATTTGAGAGTGAGAGGGTGTGTCCAATCTTTGATAGATACTGATAGTGTACATACAGCTCTGGAAAAAATTAGAGACCATTGTACTACTTATAGATATGTGTTTGGGCAAAAGGAACATTTTTGTTTGAGTCTATAAACTACTGACAACATTTCCTCCAAATTCCAAATAAAAAATATTATCGTTTAGAGCATTTATTTGCAGAAACTGGTCAATGGTCAAAATAACAAAAAAGATACATGTTTTCAGAGCTCAAACAATGCAAAGAAACAAGATCAAATTAATTTTAAAACAACATAATACTAATGTTTACACTTAAGAAGAGTTCAGAAATCAATATTTGGTGCAATAACTCTCATTTTTAATCACAGCTTTCATGCGTCTTGGCATGCTCTCCACAAGTCTTTCACATTGTTCTTGGGTGACTTTATTCCACTCCTGGTGCAAGAACTGAAGTAGCTCAGCTTTGTGTTTGTGTTGGAATTCAACAGACGCTGGAATGGAATGGCTGTAATACATGTAGAGATGCAGAATTCAGAAAAAAATTTCAGAGAGAGATTTCAGAAAAAAAAAAAAAAATGCAGTGGTCTCTTATTTTTTTCCAGAACTGCATTTTAAAGATTGATTCCTTTTTGTACATGTGAAGACTTCTACATAATATAGGGAACGTTTCACGTGCCTCAGGGCAACTTGTCAGCTGATGACCGCAGTGCAGCACTGAGGAGCCGTCTTGAGCCAGAAACTGTATCTGGAGTATTAGTATGGACCATTTTCACCACACCAGCAAAACACCAGCCCTCTCAGCCTCCCCATCTCCCCTCTTAGATCCTGAAGAGAAGCCTTTTTTCTTCATTGCATTGCATGTGTCTTACTTGCGGGTGTACAAGCTACAGTATTTTAGCCCAAGTTAAAACTGTTTTCTTTCAACTCTACTCCTTATTTCTTGTTTTCTTATTTGGGCTCCCACAACTCCAGTTTGATTTAAGAGCGCAAACAAGAGCTAAGGTAGATTGTAAAATAAAAGAAAACTTTGCTGAACCCCAAGTCTACTGTACACAATTTCTAAGATCATGTCTTTGGTAAATTCCTTTATAGTTTTACCTTAATACCAAATGTCCAAATCTCTACTGACCCTCAGTACTACATACAATATATACTTTAACAATTTATCTTCAATTGTATGAGATACAGGTTGATGCCATTTTTTGTTTTCCCATGTAACTTACTCTTTTGTATTGTGTTGTCCAAATAATAAAACTATACTCTGTTGTTTGGGTCCATTTCTGCCAGAGTTCGGTCTCACATTGGGCACACAATTTGAATTTTGAGACCCTCCTAGCCAAGCGATATCCCTCCTGTAGTGAGAGCCAGGATTAATTTCGCCACCCCGCTCACACCACACACAGGGAAAGATAGAAAAGTTTGGGGATGGGGTCTGAAGAATTGCAAAGTCAGAGCGCTAATGCATCCAGCTTCAGCTATTATCCACAGAGTATCATTTAATGGAGCTTTTGTGGAACCATATATTGCATTTTGGCAGCTGGTGGTCACTGTTGGTAGGAAGTCCTCTCATCAGTTTCAGCCCTGCGTCGGTAATGTGTCTGGTGGAAGATAGAGAACACGTAAGCTGTGTAAATAATGCAAATCTCCTACTGGGATTCATTTTGTGTCTGTTTGCCTCCTCATTCCTCTACAGCTGTCTTTCTCAGCCTTGATTTCTGGCGTGAAAAAAAAAGCCTTGGATTCCGCAGTTCCCATGCCTGACGGTAATCAAAACCATGCTGTGGCAAAGCATTTTGGGAAGAAATTGTGTCCAATTATCTAATGTTGCAAAAATAAAAATCAGCTCATATGATAGCAGTCAAAGTGATACGGCCAGACATTAAAGGTGCACTGCGCAACTGTTCAGATGGAGAGTCTGCCACCTTCTTGTCTCCATGGAGATGTTATTGCTTTGCCTGGAATGTTCTATGGCAAACATTTCCATCTAGCATTTGTTCATTTTGGGTGTTTCTATTGCTCTAATTCCTTTTGTGAATGGGGTGCACAGATGTGAATTGTAATGTAGCATAGTGCTGTATCCTGCTTGTCTCCTTTGTGATGGGTTTAATCTATACTGTGGAACATTCTAGACAAAGTAATAACATTTCAGGTGGCAAATCCTCCACTAGGAAATATTACGCAGTGCACCTTTAAGGCTGATTGATAGAGTCTTTGCTTTACCACGGCAGCAGTAGCTCAGGTGGTGTTTTGAATCCTGCTTCCGGCATAAACATTGTTGATAGAAAGAGCTCAGAGACAGTTACCCACACTTTGGCAGTTTGATCCCACGTTACACCAGATGAATACTGTCTTTGTTTCCTTGAACAAGACACTTATCTCACCGCACCCAAAGTGTCTGCATACACTGTTGTAAGAATGTGAGTGCCTTGAAGGTAAAAAAACAAAAAAAAAAAAACACTATACAGCTCTGGAAAAAAATAAGAGACCACTGCCTTTTTTTCCTGAAATCAGCATCTCTACATGTATTACAGCCATTCCATTCCAGCGTCTGTTGAATTCCAACACAAACACAAAGCTGAGCTACTTCAGTTCTTGCACCAGGAGTGGAATAAAGTCACCCAAGAACAATGTGAAAGACTTGTGGAGAGCATGCCAAGACGCATGAAACCTGTGACTAAAAATAAAAAATAAGGGTTATTTCACCAAATATTGATTTCTGAACTCTTCTTAAGTGTAAACATTCGTATTATGTTGTTATAAAATGAATTTGATCTTGTTTCTTTGCATTGTTTGAGGTCTGAAAACATGTATCTTTTTTGTTATTTTAAAGGGATATGCCACCCCCAGGTCAAATTTGGGCATCTCCCCACAGTCCAGAGACTAAAATAAGTGGTGGAAAGCGTTTTCCTGCTCACCCAGCCATTGTCCGAGTCTGTCGCCACTGACCGCCGCGGTATCTGGTGCTCCTCCGCCTTAGACTGGAGTCTAACGTAGCCAGAGAAAGATTTCGGCCAAAAGGAATTAATTTGCTCGATGCGTTTCCCAATTACTTTGTGTGTAGTGCGCATTCATATCGAGTGCAAATAAATGTGCAAATCAACACGGAGAGCTTGCCTTGGTCATTTTGGGTGGGAACTATTTTCCAGTGCGTAAGAATACAGCCGTATCACGCACCACGTTGTGCAACAGGGGAACTCCCTTCCCGGTGCGTAACTGGGATTCCCCTGGTAGCGTGCTGCGTGATACGGCTGTATTCTTCCGCACTGGAAAATAGTTCCCACCCAAAATGACCAAGGCAAGCTCTCCGTGTTGATTTGCACATTTATTTGCACTCGATATGAATGCGCACTACACACAAAGTAATTGGGAAACGCATCGAGCAAATTAATTCCTTTTGGCCGAAATCTTTCTCTGGCTACGTTAGACTCCATTCTAAGGCGGAGTAGCTGCAGATACCGCGGCGGTCAGTGGCGACAGACTCGGACAATGGCTGGGTGAGCAGGAAAACGCTTTCCACCACTTATTTTAGTCTCTGGACTGTGGGGAGATGCCCAAATTTGACCTGGGGGTGGCATATCCCTTTAACCATTTGTCATTTTCTGCAAATAAATGCTCTAAACGATAATATTTTTATTTGGAATTTGGGGGAAATGTTGTCAGTAGTTTATAGACTCAAACAAAAATGTTCCTTTTGCCCAAACACATACCTATAAGTAGTAAAAATCAGAAAAACTGATAATTTTGCAGTATTCTCTTATTTTTTTCCAGAGCTGTATAAATGAGACTATGTGCTATTTGTCACCATCGCTATCTGCAATGAACTTTAAACTTTTACATGTCACAAACAGCCAGAAATAGAATCATTTCATTAAACGTTACTTCCCAAAGATTGCTTATTTTATTTCAAAGCCACAATATGCACTACAGATGATTGTGTAACTTCTCTTCTGTTTCTTTCCACAGAGATCCTGAGTGGAGGAGTTTACGTGGACCAGAACAAGTTCTTGTGCCATGCAGACACCATCCACTGGCAGGACATTGTGAAGAACCCTGGAGTCCATCCTCTGGTTGTGCCCACCAACAGCAGTGTGGCATGTAAGTGACACTACACACTTAAACATCTGACTCACATGTTTTGTGTTTTTTTTTTAAAAGTTACAGGTCAGTTGTGCTTTGGTATGGTGTTTTTTAAGCAATAAAATATCTGTAAATGGAAAACAAATGCAGGCCCTCCAACAAAAAGTTGCACATTTAAAGGTCCAGTGTGTAGGATTCGTGGCGCATAGGTGGATAGTGGCTATGGCACTTCCTGTTTTAGCTACGGCAAACCTCGAGGGTCACCTGGACGCGCCGTAGCGGACAGCTCGCGTACCCGCGCGCACCCAGCGCGCACCCGGCCGACAACAAACAGTAATAAAACGCGGTCTCCCGTTCACTGTTTTTTTTTTTCTTTTCGCATGAAAACACACATTCCTGATCGTGTACCATGACAATCTACATATCAAATGAAACCTTACAGTCTCCTCTTTTTGACTATGCAATTCATTTCCCGGCACAACAATCACTCCCTGAGCACATGGGGCTTTTATACGGAAAAGCACAAAACGAGGTTTGTTACTTAGCTTACTTTTGAAGGCCTTGCACAGGTCAAACTCTGTATTTCACCACAAGCTTGGTATCAATCTGTCCGTAAGGATCCAGCGAATAAAATCCAGTAAAACTATTTAGTCCAAAACACGTGTTAGATCCATTACGACGTGTGATACAGCAGCATGCTTGTTGTTTACCCAAAACCACGAAAACAATGTATTTTTGAATGGAAATCTTCAATTTCGGTAATTAACGGGTAAAAATCTTACACACTGTCCCTTTAAAGTAAACTGGTGTTATAAGACATCACTCCTTTCTAAATTATACATCTTGAATTATACTTATTACTTATAGGACTTCAATTGTAACATAATTCACCTATTATTATAACTACAGGCAAGTATTGTCTCGACACAAATAGTGTTTGTGAGCAAATGTCAAACAAAAAAAACCAACAATACCAAATAATTGACCCAGTTTTGTCACTATAACAATATTAGGCTCCCATTGTCCTGATCACGTAAATGACGCAATGAGCCGCAGCCGAGGGGCTTTAAGAAGACGCGTGGAGACATTCATTAGAGAAACATGAGGTAATCTATGACCTCCCCTCACCCTGCCTTTCAAAGACTGTCTTAACCCACAAACACACTCGCCTTTGTGGTTTTCTTTTAGCTCTTAAGCTGTTTGACATTTATGAGTAAAGCTGCTGTTGTTGTTATTGTTGTTTCTTAAGGCTGTCTCCTCACGACCATTAAGCGCTGGATTTCAGACTTTGAGGAGGGCGTCCCTAGTGGCTCAGAGGCTCATTTGTGACATTCAGCAGCTTTTGAAATCCTGATCATTTACAGTGCAATTGTAGTATTTTAGACAAAGGCGCACTATGTAACTTTTCTAGTGGGGGGTTCTGCCACCTGCTTGTCTCCATGGAGATGTTATTGCTCCCCGCAGTATGGCATTAAATGTGTATTTCTCCGTGGTGACAATCAAGCCCCACGACCAAGTTACAGTTCGGATCTGTGAAGAGGCAAGCCAGCTCATTTAAGAATACATGTTTTTCAAGGTATTTCTAAGCGATAAAACATCTATAATTGAATAAATGCAACTACAAAGTTTATTTCCATATTATGAAATATTCCAGGCAAGACAATAACCCTCCACCAGATAAGTTACATAGGACACAGTTAAGTCCTAGATTTATTTTAGGCTTCTTATTTTTTATAATCTATTTTGGACCTGATTTATTTTACACACAGCTGCCAGATCTCCAGTATTATAAAACAGCATAATCCTATACATTGTCTATGTTATAAAGTAATCCAAATGAACAGAAAAGAACATAAAGAAGACCTTGCCTCCAGCTCAAACAGTTTGCTTGCTTCACCCTCAACCCAGCCCCGGGCTCAGCTCTTTGATTTCCCAGTGCAAAGAAATTATGCATTTATGAATAAGATTCAAATGGGCATATACTGTCAAAGTCAGGGTCACATATTCCATTTAATGACCGTGATAATGGTCTGCATTGTCATACTCAATAGCTATGATGTTCAACAGAAAATATTCAAAAATCATAATTCATACATAAAAATCAACTTTTAGTAAATGAAAAATAGTTGCAAATTATGCATCATCTTTCTCCCATAAGAACTGTGATTAGCTGAGGTGTATACAAACAGCTCACCCGTATAAACAAACATTCAAATATGTTAAATAAAGAGGGCAAATGAGGTTTATATTGATTACTTTATGGTCATCTGTGCAGGATTAAGAGGATTTCCACATCATTTGAATCTAATTGTATTTATTGGGGCCAAGCACCGAAAGTGCTAGGCACCATAGTGACGGCCACGCAGCGGAGCACTGGCCCCTCTTCACAGCGCTCCTTCGCGCCCACGTCCGCCGTCTCCACGACGCAAGAGAAACAGAGTTTCGCAACACCTTCATCCCAGACAATACGCTTTTCTCCATCTCCCGAGCCGGCTTCCCTCGGTTGGACTTCTGACCCCTACCCCCCTCCGCTGTCCTCCCTGGTCCCTGGCGCCTGGGCCTTCCCTGGCGCTGCGTCGCCCTTGCTCTCCCCCAGACCCCTTTCTTCACCTGGGGCAAGCCTCTTGGTCTTCTATACTTCCCCTGTTCCTCTCAGCCCAAATGCCCGGTGGTGCTTATCCCCGTACCCACATCCCCCGATGTGTCCTCTGAGCGCTTTGCGAATGTATGTACCTTGTGGTACATTTCCGTACCACAGGGTACATCTTTCTGAAGAGAGAAAAAAGAAGTGCTTTGTGACTGTTATTGTGGTGGTGAAATCTGTACTATTATGTGCCTGAAATGTGTATTATCGTGTACCTTGTAATATTAAAAGATAAAAAAAAAAAAGTGTTTCTACTGAGTGTTTCTACTGGCCGGTCCCGGAGCCGCCCGGAAGGTGGCCAGGAAGAAGCTCAAATCTCAGGCCGGGAGGGACGGGTCCCCTCGGGATGGGCGGACCACTGAGCCCGCCCGGCCCTCGTCCGCTCCGGCCCCGTGTGGCCTGGTCTCCGCGGGCCCCTCTGGGCCCGCTACGACGGGTGCGGACGCGGTTGGAGTGCGGATAGACTTCAGCAGTGACGATATTGAGGCAGACCTTGATGAGGTTACAAGACGCGTTAAAAGGCTCCGGGGGTTCCCCGAGACTCCGAGTCGCGTTTCATAAGTCCCTTCCCCTCGTCTTTTCTTTGTGACGCCCTCCCTGGTCTCACTCAACGCAGAAATGTACCTTTGATCTGTCTTTGATGTGTCTTTGATCTGTTGAACCTTGTTAGACCTTGTTAGATCCTGTCAGACTCTGTTAGACCCTGTCAGGGTCAGATTCTGTTAGACCCTGTCAGACCCTGTTAGACCCTGTCAGACTCTGTTAGACCCTGTCAGACCTTGTTAGACCCTGTCAGACTCTATTAAGACCCTGTCAGACCCTGTTAAACCTTGTTAGACCCTGTTAAACCCTGTTTCTGAGTCTGACAGGGTCTAACTACCCTGTTAGACCCTGTCAGACTCAGTTAGACCCTGTCAGACTCTGTTAGACCCTGTCAGACCTTGTTAGACCCTGTCAGACTCTGTTAAGACCCTGTCAGACCCTGTTAAACCCTGTCAGACTCTGCCTATCTAAACCCCAGCACCTGCAACAAGGTTATTATAGTTTATGAAAACGAACGATAAAACGAAAACTAAACTAGAAAAATATTTTTGTTAATTGAAATAAATAAATATAATTAAAAGGGAAAAAACAATAACTAACTGAACCTGTATTGTTTGTTTACAAAACTTACTAAAACTGACTGAAATGATAGATCCATTGCTCTTCCACCTATGGGAGTCTATGGCAACCCCTAGAACTGTCTGGTAAAAAGTTGCGAAATTTTGCATGCACATTCCAGCCAGTCTCCTCATTACCCACAGCAATTTATAGGCCCCCAGCCCCAACCGTCTAGTGCCACCAGCAGGTCAAAGTTGCAGGAATTTTCAGGAATTTTCTGCGTTGCTAGGCAACGCAGAAATGTGCCTTTGATCTCTCTTTGATGTGTCTTTGATCTAGCCAAAGTGAGCTCATATCTCGGGAACCCTTCATAGGAAGCCTGGGAGCCTGGCTAACAGACCCTGTTAAACCCTGTTAGACCCTGTCAGACTCTGTTAGACCCTGTCAGACCCTGTTAGACCCTGTTAAACCCTGTTAGACCCTGTCAGACCCTGCATGCAGCCTACATGCTGAGGCCTACATGCATCTTCGGTGCTTGGCCCCACATTGCTGCTTGCAGCTATATTTTATTCATATATTTGCAATAAAAGTATTCATAAAGGAAAATATTCAAGAAAGTGCAATTGTTCTTATGTATTGATTTAGTATTGACATTTCACCAAACGTTAATGAATCCAATGTTTTGAATTTTTACTTTATTCCGCTGTCACACTGATATCCAACACTCATCTGATCTCCCTGCTGTCCCTTCACCCCCAAATTGATTCAGATTATTGAGCAAGAATCCTATGTACTGCCAAAAGATCAAGAGGTCTCCTAATCTGTAATCCAGTATTAACACCATAATCTTAATTTGATTCTTTTGTTTATAAATGACAGATTTATGCCATATTGTTTGTGCCATTTTATATAGGTTTATTGTAAAACCTTATGCGTACTTAATCTGTTTTTGCCCCACAAAAATCTCCATGGAGATGTTGTTGCTTAGTCTGGAATGTCCCAGTATGGCATTAAACGTATCCGTCTTGCCTTTACTCAATAAAGTGTTTATTTATTTATTTTTTATTTTAATTTATTTAAAAATGTGCATTCTTAATTTGATTGGGCTCGTCTCTCCACAGATTTGATTTGTAACTTCAGAAATAAATAAGGGCAGGCAACATCTCCATGGGGATGAACTGGTGATGGACTACAAGAAAAGTTACATAGTGCAACTTTAGCACTTTATTTTTTTGCCCCACAGTAAAATAATAATAATACATTGGACTGCTGCAAACTGTAACATTGTAAAGATGGGGACAGGACCTTTAAAATGTCCAATATATTTTGACTTGAAGGCACAAATACAGCTGAGAAATCCTGTAATGATAAACCCCTTTACCTTATTCACCTGTAAGTGTCCTATAAAAGAATAAGAGCAGTGAAAGGAGGAGTCTCGGGTTTATTTTGGGTCAGACAGAATTTATAAATGGAGACAGAGGAGGTCACTAAATAAAAACCTGTATATGACTTCACTTCACAATTGACTACACTTGGAGAGACAGCACTGAGATAGGGCTATGTTGTGCTCTGTCACACAAGCTTCTAACTGTGTGACATTTATATTATTATCCTATTTGTACGTTCAGTCAAGGTTCCCGACCCCACTCTCAACCATGGCCAAAGTGGTAGTTCTAGTGCTGCTCACTCCAGTAGAGGAGATGAGGTAGAAAAGGCCACTTATAGAGCGATAATACAGGAAGTTGGTAACAGTGTATGAGAATTATGACTACAAATCTCACAAAGCTGTATTTTATTCGCACATAAAAAAGCTTTGATTTGCATTTTGTGAATTGATATTTTCTTTACTAGCTTAGAAAAATGCTCCACACAGAAATCTGCAGAGGCATTGTTCAAGTTCAAAGTACATGTTCATTTCAACTGTTCCCTATTATTTTGTCAATTAACAGAATTAGCTAACTGCTATTGTACTACTTAGTTTCAAATCTGCTATCAAATATATATACATATTTGACTCTACTGTCATGGTGAGTTCTATTTGATTTGTATAGTTAAAAAACAACTACCATATTGTATAACTTGGGCGATTTGGGTGCTGAATTTTATTCCGTTATTTGGTTTTAAACTTGAGTTCTGTTATTTCTCATTAGGGATCAAACTTCTGTGCAGCCCAAATAGTGAAAAAAAAAGAAAATAAATGGTATTTTCACATTTCATACTTTCTGATTGTTGTGTCTCACTGCTGACGTGTTGTTGCTGACTGATGTCACAAATTGACTCCATATTAAATATAAATATTACATGTAAATATAATTTGTATCATATATTGGTAATTATAAACTACTTACAACAGCCATAGAGACATATTTAATAACAACTGATTGTGAAAGTCATAATTCTTGACATTCCTTGCATTAGTTTCCTATACTTTTACAGAGAAATCTAATGGAAAAAAGAGAAAAAGTAAGTGTATTTTATCTGTAAAACTCTCTGAGGACAGAACCAATGACACCTACAGACCTGAAGAGTTTGAAATGTACAAACAACTCAATTTGGTCAAAACATGACTGATTAGGGCTGCTCAATTATGGAAAAAATCATAATCACGATTATCTCAGTCAATATTGAAATCACGATTATTCAAACGATTTTTTCAAAATCCCCTACCTACATACAGACACACACACACACACACACACACACACACACACACGCACACACACACACACGCACACGCACGCACACACACACACACACACACACACACACACACACACACACACACACACACACACACACACCTTAAACATTTATTCTTCTTCTGTCTTATTCTACAGATTGCCCTAAACTTAATAAAATACAACCTAACAAATATAAACATAAAATATAGCTGCAAGCAGCAATGTGGGGACAAGCACCGAAGGTGCATGTAGGCCTCAGCATGTACGCCGCATACAGGGTCTGACAGGGTCTGACAGGGTCTAACAGAGTCTGACAGGGTCTAACAGGGTCTAACAGGGTCTGACAGGGTCTAACAGAATCTGACCCTGATAGGGTCTAACAGAGTCTGACAGGGTCTAACAGGGTCTAACAGGGTCTGATAGGGTCTAACAGAGTCTGACAGGGTCTAACAAGGTCTAACAGGGTTTAAACTGGGTCTAACAAGGTTTAACAGATCAAAGACACATCAAAGACAGATCAAAGGTACATTTGAAAATTCCTGAAAATTTCTGCAACTTTGACCTGCTGGTGACACTAGACAGTTGGGGGTGGGTGCCTTTAAATTGCTGTGAGTAATGAGGAGACTAGCTGGAATGTGCATGCAAAATTTCACAACTTTTTACCAGACGGTTCTAGGGGTTGCCATAGACTCCCATGGTCAGAGGAATAATGTACAATACACTCAACAAAAATATAAACACAACACTTTTGTTTTTGCTCCCATTTTTCCTGAGATGGACCCAAAGATCCAAAATTCACTCCAGATACACAACACTACCATTTCTCTCAAACATTGTTCACAAATCTGTCCAAATGTGTGACAGCGAGCACCTTTGCCCCGCCGAGACAATCCACCCCACCTCACAGGTGCGCCACATCAAGATGCCGATCCGACATCATGACCAGTGCACAGGTGCGCCCCAGACTGCCCACAATAAAAGGCCACCCCGAAATGTGCATTTTTTTTGCTTTATTGGGGGTCTGGGGACTCAGAACCAGTCAGTATCTGGTGTGACCACCATTTGCCTCATGCAGTGCAACACATCTTCTTCGCATAGAGTTTATCAGATTGTCAGTTGTGGCCTGTGGAATGTTGGTCCACTCCTCTTCAAAGGCTGTTATGGACGACGAACACAGGTGCATTTTATTGATGGCATTTTGAATGCACAGAGATACCGTGATGAGATCCTGAGGCCCATTGTTGTGCCATACATCCATGAACATCACCTCATGTTTCAGCAAGATAATGCACGGCCCCATGTTGCAAGGATCTGTACACAATTCTTGGAAGCTGAAAATGTCCCAGTTCTTGCATGGCCAGCATACTCACCGGACATGTCACCCATTGAGCATGTTTGGGATGTGCTTGACCGGCGTATACGACAGCGTGTACCAGCTCCCACTAATATCCAGCAACTTCGCACAGCCATTGAAGAGGAGTGGACCAACATTCCACAGGCCACAATTGACAATCTGATAAACTCTATGCGAAGAAGATGTGTTGCACTGCATGAGGCAAATGGTGGTTACACCAGATACTGACTTGTTCTGAGTCCCCAGACCCACAATAAAGCAAAAAAAAAAAAATGCACATTTCGGGGTGGCCTTTTATTGTGGGCAGTCTGGGGCGCACTTGTGCACTGGTCATGATGTCGGATCGGCATCTTGATGTGGCGCACCTGTGAGGTGGGGTGGATTGTCTCGGCGGGGCAGAGGTGCTCGCTGTCACACATTTGGACAGATTTGTGAACAATGTTTGAGAGAAATGGTAGTGTTGTGTATCTGGAGTGAATTTTGGATCTTTGGGTCCATCTCAGGAAAAATGGGAGCAAAAACAAAAGTGTTGTGTTTATATTTTTGTTGAGTATAATAAGAATCAGTAGAAACACTATGGTGCCTAGCACCTTCGGTGCTTGGCCCCAAATAGCCTGGTGCTATGATATACACACAGGCACACACACACAAACAAAAAGTTATCACACACAGCTATTCCTCACTTTCCTCACACAGATTTCTCCTCAGTATAATATAATATAATATAACATAATATAACATAATTAATATAATTAATATAATATAATAGCGCTAAAATATAATAGTGATATGACAAACACATTTCATGACATGACTTACCAAAAGCAAAGATGAGATACTCTCCAGCAAATCCGAAAAGAAGAAGCTCCGAGATGAAGTGTTGTCCGGTATAAGTAATTCACGTAGCCTCTATTGAAAATGCCGATCACGTATCTCTACAAAGTCCCATGTAAAGTGTGTCTTTGTACGTTGTATTCATAGTAAATACCACGGAGGGTGAACGATCGATTTAAAAGTGATTAAATGTTGCGTTATACTAACTTCGTTTACTATTGTCTTCAGTAGTTTCCGTGTTCTTGGCTTCATATGCGAGCGTGTGCGTTCTTGGTAGGAGCTAGTGCTGTCATTGGTCAATTCTTGGCAGCAAATCGTGATAGCAACTCCTGCCGTGTGATTGGTCAATTCCTGGTAGCAACTAGTGCCGTGATCGGTCAATTCTTGGTAATTATTGGTAGCAACTCAGACAGACATTGGTCAAATCGTGGTAGTGTGAGCTCGACTCGCAGCCGGCCGCAGGCGCCACAGTTGTCTCTGCGCTGCGCATTGGCCCGCATGGAAGGGAATGTATTGCGCGTGCGCGTCCCTCGCGACAGACAAATGAAAAAATAATCGTTTGGACTCGATTGTATGAATTTTGAGATCATTTGACACCAAAATCGAAATCGTGATCAAAATTTGATTAATTGCACAGCCCTATGATTGATGATTATGTTATTAAACTAGGAGATTGTCAAAATTTAAAATGTCCAATATTTTATAATTACAATGTTCTAAAATATACCATATAGTTATAATGTTTGTAGAATGCCTCAGTCGTCCAGGTAGAATCCATGGCAAAAGGAGAAATTAAATTTGTCAACTGAACAAAGTTGATTTGGTCGAATACTTTTCGTAACTCATCCAAGCTACTTCTTCAGTTCTGGTCAGATGCTGGTGGACACTGCCTATATCTGCCTGAAGGGAGGAGCGAACTACAATGAAATTACTCTGAAACTACCAGACCTATTTGTTTAACAGAAACCGTAAACAGAACTGAAGAAGCAGCTTGGATGAACTGCGAAACATATTCGACCAAATAAACCTTTGTCTAGTCTCCTTTTGCCATATAGCTATAAGATATCCCTTTTGTCTAGTTTTCTACAAAATAGCGATTCTAAGTTTAAAGTAGTAGCAGTAGTTTTTTGTATGCCTTTTTTTCTTTTTTAATTTTCTTTGTCATCCTTCTCTCAGAAAGTTTTCAGTTGTTTGTAAAGCTGGTCATCTATATCAGTACATCTGTTTTGTACAATGAAATGTTTGTGAACTCTTGTGTTGTGTTTTGGAGTGTGTTGGAGCGTAACAGCTCCTTGTGTGGAGAGTCTGATGGACAGAGGAAGCACTTACTCATCTCACTTCCCCCACGGCCAATTACAGACACTCAATTAAGTCTTCCAAATATAAAAAGGACTATGCTACAGCCGAGAGCTTATGATTATCTACTTTGATGCATTTAGCCTAACCTGCTCCCAGCTGGACCCCTGCTGTGCCCATATGGAAATAGACAGATATTACCTTATTTCAAGAAACTACAGAAGCGCCTACACTGCAGTGAGATCTTGTGGGCTTTTACTGACAAAGAACAGCCTGTACAAGTCAGAGGAGCTGAGACGCTATTTACCTGCTCTGTTGCATAACCTGAAATGCACTACAGAGGAATATTATAGATGAATGTAGTTTTTGCTTTGAACTTGGGGAGAAAAAAAGCTCCCACAGATGATGAATGCTGTTGTTGAGTCCTTGGGCAAGACACTTATTCTTGGGCAAGACACAGTGTATGAATGTGTGTGTGTGATTGGGTGAGTGGTTCCCTGATGAAAAGTGCTGTGAGTGCTTTAAATGTGGAAAAGTTATATAAAAATGTGTGATGTGTATTACAAGCCAATTATTAGGCCTATAGATAGATAAAGAGAAATAATAGAAATAAAGAGAGACAACGCTAGAGAGATAGACAGATATCTGTTGTCTGAAAGTAAATACAGCTCTGGAAAAAAAATAAGACACCACTGCAAAATTATCAGTTTTTCTAATTGTGCTTCTTATAGGTATGTGTTTGGGTAAAAGGAACATTTTTGTTTGAGTCTATAAACTACTGACAACATTTCCCCCAAATTCCAAATAAAAATATTATCGTTTAGAGCATTTATTTGCAGAAAATGACAAATGGTCAAAATAACAAAAAAGAGACATGTTTTCGGACCTCAAACAAATTCATTTTAAAACAACATAATACTAATGTTTACACTTGCAGTGGTCTCTTATTTTTTTTCCAGAGCTGTATCTGTGCTACCTTTACAAGTAAGTAACTGTAAAAAATCATATCAGTTAATTTCACATGTATGACAATGCTAACATGAAAATGCTCAAATCTATATAAACAAACTTTTAACTTGAAATGAACTGAATGTTACTTCTACATAGACTGTTAAAGAATTATTAATAAACACACCATTATATAATTATTAGCCCACTCATCTGCTGAGGTACCTGCATATTTTATACACTTTTATTGCACATATCCACAATTACCTCACGCTCACAGGCAGACCCCAGACCACCTCAATGACGCACAGTGTCTGGAACAATACTTAAACTAAACCTGTTTATCTGTTGGAAATGACATACTGTATCTCATTCATTAGAGCTGTGGAAAATTACAGCTTCTGGACCACACAATGTACCGCCTATGTAATGTGTCCTCACTGCAGTACAGTTCTGGGAAAAAAAACAAGAGACCACTGCATTTTTTTTCTGAAATCAGCATCTCTACATGTATTACAGCCATTCCATTCCAGCGTCTGTTGAATTCCAACACAAACACAAAGCTGAGCTACTTCAGTTCTTGCACCAGGAGTGGAATAAAGTCACCCAAGAACAATGTGAAAGACTTGTGGAGAGCATGCCAAGACGCATGAAAGCTGTGATTAAAAATAAGGGTTAATGAACCAAATATTGATTTCTGAACTCTTCTTAAAGGAAAAGTAAAGGTTTTTTTTACAATCTGAGCCTTCTTTCGGCAATAAAACAAGTAGTTTTACTCACCCATAGCAGTTTGGTGTCAATTGGAGTGGTATCGCAGAAGTTATGTTGGAGCCGTTCTGTTCTACCAATGATCCCGTATCCGTTAGCATGAGTGCTCGGGGCACTGATTTGCACTCTCCAAATAACACAAACTTTAGCACTTTTCAAATCACAGAAGATCGCTGTGTCAGGGTAGACTTTTAGTAGATTCCAAAACAGCCTGAAACCCGATATCGCAACAGAAAAGTAAAGTTCAGAGCGGTGTTAGCTTCTTTCGGACTAGCGGTGTTTACAAAACAGCTGAGTTCACGCATGCGCACTGTCCTCTCTGATGACGTCATCAAATGAAACTATAGCTGGATATCGGGTTTCAGGCCGTTTTGGAATCCACTAAAAGTCTACGCTGACACAGCGATCTTCTGTGATTTGAAAAGTGCTAAAGTTTGTGTTATTTGGAGAGCGCAAAGTAATGCCCCGAGCATATGATACGAGCACCATGTTAACGGATACGGGATCATTAGTAGAACAGAACGGCTCCAACATAATTTCTGCGATACCACTCCAATTGACACCAAACTGCTATGGGTGAGTAAAACTACTTGTTTTATTGTCGAAAGAAGGCTCAGATTGTAAAAAAAAAACGTTACTTTTCCTTTAAGTGTAAACATTAGTATTATGTTGTTTTAAAATGAATTTGATCTTGTTTCTTTGCATTGTTTGAGGTCTGAAAACATGTATCTTTTTTGTTATTTTGTCCATTTGTCATTTTCTGCAAATAAATGCTCTAAATGATAATATTTTTATTTGGAATATGGGGGAAATGTTGTCAGTAGTTTATAGACTCAAACAAAAATGTTCCTTTTGCCCAAACACATACCTATAAGTAGTAAAATCAGAAAAACTGATAATTTTGCAGTGGTCTCTTATTTTTTCCAGAGCTGTAAGTATCCGTAGCTAATAATAATATTTGTGTGTGCTTTTTCAGGTCAGAAGTGCCATCGCTCCTGTAATGGTCGCTGCTGGGGGCCCAAAGAGGACCAGTGCCAAAGCTGTGAGTACTTATACAATAAAAGTACAGTATTTTTAACCAAATGATTATTTATTTTAAACATTACACAAATGCAATTCAATGCTAGTCCAGTTTTTGTCAGTTTGTTATCAAGAGAGCACAAACATTGCTCCGCCTTGCGATGTCATGTAAGTACTCCACTGTGTTTTTAAACTACATTAGAATCATTTGGATAATTTAAACCCTGGAATTGCCGGTCTCTACTAAACAAAAGGAAAAAGGCAGCTGTTACATTCATGACTCAGAGGTTTGGCCGCTCATCCACTTAGCCAAAGGTTAGTGGTTCATCCCCGTTCTGACCAGTGCATTTTGCTGTTGTGTCCTCAGAAAAGACACTTCACCCACCTTGCCTATGTATGAATGTGAGTCATGGGGTAGTCGGAAGAGCTGATGAAACACATTGGTAGATTTTTCCATCAGTGAAATCCAGAACGGCTGTGGCTAGTAATAGTGTGGTGGGAATTATAATGACTGTAGTGTAATGATTTTATGAGGCTTGTCAAGTGTGCAGTTCATATGTCAGGCATTATTACCAGGGATCCAGCTTTTTCAGTTCTGATACCGATTCCAATAGTATAACCTTAAAGATCCCATGACATGGTACTTCTTGATGCTTTTATATGGCTCCTTAATGGTTCCCTAATACTGTAAATGAATCCTTCTTCAAAATCAACACTCAGTGCATGAGAAACAGAGATAAGATGAGAAAGAGTCATAAATATCTCTCTCAAACACTTTATTCTGGGCGTTGTTGCTTGAATGCAAATGAGGAGAAAAGAGCTGGCCTATAGTAGAGGGTGGGGGCGTGGCCAAACTCTCCGCTCTCCGCTGTCAGCGCTCAGCTGATCCATTTCCGTGTTTTTGCACAGGGGGAGAGATTTGAAGCGTTCCATTGAAAAATAAACACATTTCCACAGAAAATAAAATTAAACCACTGCTGTTCAAAGGTCCAGAGGCTCAGATAAAGGACTTCCGAGCCTAGAAACACTCGGACGTGCCTCCAGGCAAATAAAAAAACGCATTTCGCATTGCCTAGCGCATTCGCAGTCCAAACTCTCTGGGCGTGATTTACAGAGACGCTGAGTACAGACAGACGGGGGTGGAACTGCATTTGCATTTCTTTTTTTCGATCTGACGTCAATCAGGTGCCTTGTTCAAAATCGCCCGTTTGAGCTCCGATGTTTTGTAACGCAGAAAAGGATTGCAAATGCTCAGTTTAGACATTTCGCAACTTTTAACCATGGGGGGGCCCTAAACAGGGTAGGGGAGCTCACATTAACGTTCAAAAACCTCAGAAAGTGAAAATTTCATGCCATGGGACCTTTAAGTATCTGATAAGCAATATCAACCAATGCCAGTGCAAAGACTGAGAACAGCATTTATTTATTAAAAAAATAAAGACTGAACTGATCCAAATGTGTTATGTAGTTGTTATTTATCCCTCAAGTCAATAAAGTCACCCAAGAACCATGTGAAAGACTTGTGGAGAGCATGCCAAGACGCATGAAAGCTGTGATTAAAAATAAGGGTTATTCCACCAAATATTGATTTCTGAACTCTTCTGAAGTGTAAACATTAGTATTATGTTGTTTTAAAATGAATTTGATCTTGTCTCTTTGCGTTGTTTGAGGTCTGAAAACATGTATCTGTATTGTTATTATTTTCTAGAGCTGTATGTCCAATCAAGAATTCAGATGTACCAATAATTTAGAAGCCAATATCCGATCCAGCAATTGTTTTCAGTATTGACGCCGATATTTGCTACCAGTACCATTTTGGTGCATCTCTAATTATTACTAGAGGTAGTAGGCTAGAAGTAGCAGAAGCTCTAATACTGTACTGTAATAGTAGGAGTTATAATAGCTGTTGGCGTAGGAGTAGTAGTAATCACGTGTCCACACAGTCTGGGTTACTTTGAAACCCTTTCCAGCTGGTAGCTTCAGAGCACTTCTAACACTAGTTGTCCTGCTGGGCCTCCCTCACTCTCTCTAATGGCATCCTGCACCACACAGTCACCACACGAGAATCGAGAATAGTTTAGTAGAGTCCAACGACAGGGGATTGTCTATTTTATCCCCCTTCTGTGTGGTCAACCTCACTCGGGCTAATGTACTTTCTCCCTCTTCACACAGTTAGGGCTGATATTATTGTACACACTTTGACACATCACTTGCATTCGTAGAGTTTTACGTCATACACCTCAGTAAATCGGCAATGTCTCAATCAATATCAATTTGTGTATTTATCATATGAAAATGTTATGATAAATACACATAAGTACAATTAATATCAAGAAAATCTCATGTTTTCTCAAACATTCTCAAGTTTATATTGATACTTTTCAGTGACATCATGCTGTTCATCAGTTTTAAAATTGACTGAAAATTAAAGAAAAAATACAAAATGGATTTAAACAACAACACATTTTCTCTTCCTGATTAGGGGTTTGATTTCACAGGTCTACAAATTTTTCGGACTTGATCTGCTTCCGAGATAAAAGTGGCTAAATCTTATTTATATTGATAAGATGAACTGAAAATCAATTGATAACTGTGCTGGTTAGCTAATGTATTCAAGATATGTAATGGTATAGTTCTATATGAAAATCACATCTGTTTATACAATAAATAATAATATCATATCAAGACAAGATAAGACAAGACAAGAAATATCTTAAGACATCAGGTGCACACAATTCCAATGCATCTCTCTTCTGTGAAATCCAAAAATATTTGATGTTAAAATGAATGTATTGGAATGTGCAGACAGGCTTTCAGATAGAACTGTTGCTTGTAGACACACTGTACCTTCTGATAAACATTTTTGTCTTATTTTGCATAAATGTCCTATTTTGAGCCAATACTATATCTTGGAAACTATAGCCAATCAGCACTTCTGATTTACTTTTTCTTTATTAGTGACCTAAACCAAAAAAAAATTCACTACTTTTGTTCCGGAAGCATTTTGGTTGTAGACCAGTGTTATAACAGAACTGAAAAACTATACTCAACAAAAATATAAACGCAACACTTTTGTTTTTGCTCCCATTTTTCCTGAGATGGACCCAAAGATCCAAAATTCACTCCAGATACACAACACTACCATTTCTCTCAAACATTGTTCACAAATCTGTCCAAATGTGTGACAGCGAGCACCTCTGCCCCGCCGAGACAATCCACCCCACCTCACAGGTGCGCCACATCAAGATGCCGATCCGACATCATGACCAGTGCACAGGTGCGCCCCAGACTGCCCACAATAAAAGGCCACCCCGAAATGTGCATTTTTTTGCTTTATTGGGGTCTGGGGACTCAGAACCAGTCAGTATCTGGTGTGACCACCATTTGCCTCATGCAGTGCAACACATCTTCTTCGCATAGAGTTTATCAGATTGTCAATTGTGGCCTGTGGAATGTTGGTCCACTCCTCTTCAATGGCTGTGCGAAGTTGCTGGATATTAGTGGGAGCTGGTACACGCTGTCGTATACGCCGGTCAAGCACATCCCAAACATGCTCAATGGGTGACATGTCCGGTGAGTATGCTGGCCATGCAAGAACTGGGACATTTTCAGCTTCCAAGAATTGTGTACAGATCCTTGCAACATGGGGCCGTGCATTATCTTGCTGAAACATGAGGTGATGTTCATGGATGTATGGCACAACAATGGGCCTCAGGATCTCATCACGGTATCTCTGTGCATTCAAAATGCCATCAATAAAATGCACCTGTGTTCTTCGTCCATAACAGCCTTTGAAGAGGAGTGGACCAACATTCCAGATTTGTGAACAATGTTTGAGAGAAATGGTAGTGTTGTGTATCTGGAGTGAATTTTGGATCTTTGGGTCCATCACAGGAAAAATGGGAGCAAAAACAAAAGTGTTGCGTTTATATTTTTGCTGAGTGTATTTGTGACTGTCATTTTTATTTGAAAGGGACTTTCTGCACATATCATCTCACCTGCTGTAGTTCCAGCTAAGTTTGTTCTTTATGGTCAGTTTGTGTTTTTTTAAAACTCACATTAACTTCTAACAAGCTTCAGACAGAGCAGAGCCTACAGTTAGCGTTACGCCCCCATTGAATATTGATACCTGCTGCAAAGTATCGACAACGCTACAAACAATGGCTATAGCAGTAGAGAGACAGATAATTGAGAGTAGTAAAGTAGAACAAGTAAAATTGCTATCCTTGAGTAACACATAAAACATTATTATAGTTTGATGAATAATTATGTTAGTTTACACCCGTTAATTATTATAGCGCAGTTTGCGTTGTTCCGTTCGTGTAATCATTTCAGCATATTGAGCAAATACGGAGAATTCAAATAGCAAAGCCAAACAAAGTCAAATTAAATATTCAAAAATGCATCCCCCTGTTTTCAGCAGAGCAGCCACCAAGCCAGACAAAGCCCAGGTGCAGCCAGACATTTTATTCTCTCTAATTAAGACAACATTAAGTGCAGCCTTTTATTGAGAATGCTTAATTACTTACATAATAAAATCTATCTCCAACTTTTAGAGGGTGCCCTGTGCCTGTAACTTAGCCAGGAACACAACACTGCCTTTTCAGTGTTGGGATGTCGTGCCAATAGCGTAAGAAGTAAGTGGAAGCAAGGGATTATGGGTAACTTTGTATGTGGAGTGTGCATAACAATGTGGTACAATATAATGACAAATGGGGGGAAAAATAACAATATCTAATAATGACTTGTTACTGGATAACAAATGGCCCATATGATGCTATTTTCTGATCTAGTTATGATGTTGTTTCCTTTTCTAAAACACAGCCCGAGTTGTGTTTTGTTTCATTCACATTACACATATCCTGCAGATGTTATACAGATGTTCCACTAGAGCTGTTAATTGCTCCTAAACAAACTCTAAAAGGTAGCTTTTAAAGGTCCCATGGCATGAAATTTTCACTTTCTGAGGTTTTTGAACGTTAATGTGAGCTCCCCTACCCTGTTTAGCCCCCCCCCCCATGGTTAAAAGTTACGAAATGTCTAAACTGAGCATTTGCGATCCTTTTCTGCGTTACAAAAAATCGGAGCTCAAACGGGCGAGTTTGAACAAGGCACCTTATTGACGTCAGATCAAAAAAAGAAATGCAAATGCAGTTCCACCCCCGTCTGTCTGTACTCAGCGTCTCTGTAAATCACGCCCAGACAGTTTGGACTGCGAATGCGTTAGGCAATGCGAAATGCGTTTTTTTATTTGCCTGGAGGCACGTCCGAGTGTTTCTAGGCTCGGAAGTCCTTTATCTGAGCCTCTGGACCTTTGAACAGCAGTGGTTTAATTTTATTTTCTGTGGAAATGTGTTTATTTTTCAATGGAACGCTTCAAATCTCTCCCCCCGTGCAAAAACACGGAAATGGATCAGCTGAGAGCTGACAGCGGGAGAGCGGAGAGTTTGGCCACGCCCCCACCCTCTACTATAGGCCAGCTCTTTTCTCCTCATTTGCATTCAAGCAACAACGCCCATAATAAAGTGTTTGAGAGAGATATTTATGACTCTTTCTCATCTTATCTCTGTTTCTCATGCACTGAGTGTTGATTTTGAAGAAGGATTCATTTACAGTATTAGGGAACCATTAAGGAGCCATATAAAAGCATCAAGAAGTACCATGTCATGGGATCTTTAACATAAAAACTACCACTTCATGACATCACAAGGTGGAACAGAGCATGTTGAGCTTAGGAGAAGCAGACAGCCTAGAAGTGAAAGATTACTCAAACAAAACATACATCCAGGTATGTTTTGATGAGGTAACAACATTCTAGCATGACTAAAAGTTCAAACGTATAATATAGGGTGTATTTATATTGATTTTATCTCCAAGTTCATGGAGAGAAGTCGACATCTGAGTGAATTTGATAGTAGCTTCTAAAAATGATTGCTAGACCAAAGCGCACTCTGCAATGCTCCATCCTTGTCCATCAATGTGTTCCAAGGTAGTAAAACTGAAATAAAACCAAAATTAAAAAAAACAAAAACATTGTATGTAATTTAACATTGAAATTGACTCTCACTAACAATATGGCACATTGTTAATATTGTCATGCATTAATTTTAGGGGATCTATGCAGCTTTAGAGTCACTTTTCAGACAAAGAATTGAAGGATCCACCAGTCAATCCTAGTCTTGCTTAAGACTCTTATTACTGGGGCTGTGATGAATAAAATACGTACTCCGTGGTCTAATTTGATCTCACAGAGCTGATTTTACACAGAGCTGATTGTACTCTCTGGGCTAGAAATGTAAATCCACACGGTAGAATAAAGTCAGGTACCCCATCTGGAACACCAGAGCTATGTTTATTTATCAAGCTCATTTGAAAACCACATAAGAAAAAAAGCATTATCATCTATGTGTAGTCCCTCTGGTGACTGATGCTTCTGTTCATGCTCTGTTCAAATAGACGCCTGGGGGTATAGTTTATCAGATATTCCCTTTGTGTGCCCCTCCACCATTCTGTTTGCTTTTATTTATTTCATTGGTAAAGTGAACATTTAAAGGCAAATTGATCAAAGGTATTGCATGTGTCTCGACAAGGCCATTTGACAAAGTGTGTTTTGAGTGAACCGGGCTGGCGCATGCTTAATGGTAGTGTGATGGTACGTTAGGCAGAAATTTGGTGTGTGTGTGTTGGAATGTAGCTTCATGGCATCCATCATTGTGATAGTATCTCATCACAGCAGAGCCCAGAGGCAAAAGAACACACTGTATATATATATATATATATATATATATATATGTATGTACAGTGTATACAATAAAACTAAAGGGATCTCATATGTGCTTTACTCTGGCTATGTTACATTATGTCACAAATTACAAATGATTGATTATACACTTATTTTTGTATTTGATCAGACAGCGCATATTAATGATTATGTACTGGCAGCCCCAAACAATATGTAACAGTCATTGTTTTGTATTTGAACATGTTAATTTGACACAAAGGGAGCGTGTGAAAGCGAGCTGGGTCAGGTACAGTTGGGAAGTTTGAGTAATGGTGAAAAAGATACAGTATGCAGAGGGAATTAATATCAGGAATGCATAAACACAAAAGTAGCTCAACTGGGAATAACATTGTACTTAATTTAAAGGTCCATTATGTCATTTTTCTTTTCTTTTTTTTTGATGAAACATAATGCATCACTGAGCGGGGTCCCCACTCCACAGGTCACACGTGCAACAAGTTTACTGCCATACAGGGGAACATTAACTCTTTCACTGCTGATGACATCTATTGACGTCCCCTCGAATCCAAATGTTGACTGCCGTGCCGTCTATAGACGTCAATTGCTTTTTTCAGCGGGGGATCGCTAGAATACGACCTGGAGCAACTTTGAAGGTGTAATTCACGTCTCCCAACCTGTAGGTAGCGATCTTATCTGCCGATCAGAGACGCAGAAGAGAGGAAGAGTGTAGTTTGTGTACTGTGTATTGGCGAGAGGAGCAAGATGGCAAGGCGAGGGAACCCGGAAAAGCAGATAACTGTTGATCAGCGCCCACGGAGCGCTCTTGGGACCCAGGATCACGGATCAGAGGATCACAGAGACACACCGGATCAGGCCGCGAGGTCGGGGCAGAGATTTGCTGTGCCCGAGGCAGGGACTCTGATCAGAACTACAACAGCGCCAAAAAAGAAGTTTACTGACTTGGAGCAGTAGATCCTGGTCTCCAAAGAGGCATGAGATGAGAAGAATTAAGTTTACATGATGCTGCTGTGTGGTAATTGTAATGAATGAAGTTATATGTGTGTGTACGTACATGCATGCGTGCGTGCGTGCGCGTGTGTGCGCGTGTGTGCGTGTGTGTGTGTGTGGGGGGGGTAAAGGTTTATGTATGGGCTTGTGTGTATGTACATATATGTGTGTGTCTGTGTGTGTGTGTGTATTAGTTTTTATTATGGATCTGTACTCTGGGCCTCAGACAAAGCCTCAACAAAGTTCTATTTGATATGAAAAGATATTATTATATCCTGTAAACATCTCTTGGCACTATTGATTTGAACGAATTTTCAATTCACAGAGCCTTATATTCTTATATTTGTAAATAAAAAATGTACTTTGTCATCAAAAATCTCTTTCTCTGTTATTTTAGATGTTTGAGGTGTCACTAAATCGATAAGTATTGATGTCAAAGTCACTGATCTGCTCGAAATCCTTCTTTGCACAAAATGCTCGTTTTCTCCATTTTATGGTCAAAAACCAGTGTTTTTGCTGAAACTTCCCTATGTTCTACTATCAGTTATTTGAGAACCGAAAAGGTTAGAAACATATTTTTTTTTCCAGGTGAAAGAAGAGAGTCTACGCTTTATTTTGATGTGTGCCATGTTTATATAGTCAAATCAGTGAAAATCCACTGAAACCTCCGGCAGTCTGGGGAATAGAATTCTGAAAACAGGCCGGCAGTGAACGAGTTAAAGGCAAAACAATAACATCTCAATTTATACACAATGACAGAAATATCTCCAGAAAATGTAAATAGAGCACCTTTAAGTATTTCCCCTCTTAATTTTAATTAATGATCCTACATATTCTGCTCTGGATTATCCGTAGCTGCCCTCTGCCCACCTGCTAACGTGATGTGGTCTTACATATGTCTGAAGAGCTCCTCGCACAGAGACATATGGTCCTCCTCCAGACAAGCAGGAACACACTGAACTCACATGTACAGCAAATCACAGGAGCATGAGGCTGATTACAACCAGAGCAGAACAGATCGCTCCCAACGCCAAGTGCTCTCTGATGCATGGGTGTGGCTTCTGAGGCTGAAACGCATTCAAACCAATTTTCGTTCATCCTCTGAGCTTGTTTTGTGCATTGAGCGACCTATAGAAAATTACAGACATTATTTAGAAAAAGTGCGGTTATTGTCAAATTATAACTGTAATTTAAAGGTGCATTGTGTAACTTTTCTGTTGGAGGGTCTGTCACCTGCTTGTTTTTATGGGTATACCATTGATCTGCCTGGAATGCTCCACAGTATAACATTAAACATTAAAGTAGCACCTTTCATTCATTTGATTGCTGGTTTTATTGCTCAAAAATACCTAGAAAAACTGTTATTCTGACTGGGAGCGGGATTGTCTCTCCACAGATCTGACCTGTAACTGGTTTGGTCTCCATGAAGATAGAAAGGTTTAATATCACACTGGGAAACATTCGAAACAAACCAATAACATGTCCACAGAGAAAAGAATGTGGCAGACCCCCCAGCAGCTAAGTTACACAATGCACCTTTAACAGGCTTTTGGTGTAACGCAGTAATGTAACGCATTACAGGGAAGAAAATCTGTAATATATTACTCATTACAATGCCAGTAATGCACATTACAGTGCATTTTTAACCTGCTATGTTTTTGTGGGTTTTGTGTTTTTTTCATACAAAGTTCGCGGATCACTGCGAGATCAACTACTGAATCTGATAAGTTCGCGCAGAACATTACATTTCATACAAAGTTCCGAGAGATCAGCTAGTGATATAAAAGCCCGCGCAGACCATTCCATTTCCTTTTACTTCGTCTCGAACTGGCAGACTGACAAAGGATGACAGAACCAGAAGAATCGGATAGTGCTAGCTCCTTTTCAAGATGGGCATACGCCCACTACTTTCACTTTGTTTAAAATAAGGACTCCAAGAACATTTTAGTTAAATGCACACTGTGTGTGAATCCCAAACCTCTTTCCACGTCGAAATGCAGTACAAGCAATTTGACGAAGCACTTGCAGAGGTGCCATAGCACCACGAAATTAGTCAGGAAAGGAGGGGATGGGACAGGGAACGATACAACCCCAACAAAGCAGCCGAAACTGATGTTGACCCGACCAGAGAATCTCCAGCCACGAGAGGTGAGAAGGCTCGTTGCCGAGTATATTGTGGAAGACATGCTGCCACTGTCCATGGTGGAGTCGCCCGCTTTCAGAAAAATTATCTCCAAGATCCCGGTCGCTGCTAGCAACAGAGGGCAATACAGCTAGAACTATCTTAATATCTATACTTATGGGCTATATTCACAGATGTGTATACCAAATGTGAAAATGCCATTTGCTACAGAATTGAAGAGGATGGCAGTGAACAGGTGCTGGAGTGCATGGTAAGGTGTGGCAAGAAGGGAAAGGACGATTTATCTTTTGGTATTGTAAATGGGTAAGAAGCAATTACTGAACATGTTGGTTTTCAGTCTGCAGGCTCCCAAAACCTCCTGGATGCAGGTGAAAGTCATGACACATGACAGATTTGCACTGTAGATGCCAAATCCTTATTTCCAGTCATTTTGGTGACAGTAACTAAAGTAATGCAAAAGTAGTGTAATGCCTTAGTTTTTATTTAGAGTAATATTGTAATGTCATCCGAGAGCTGACGAAGCCTCTCGGATGAGTGGCGAAACGTTTTCGACCAAACAAACTTTGTCCAGTTGACAAATTGAATTTCTCCTTTTATCATTGTAATGTAAGGCATTACTTTAAAATGACAGTAACAAGTAATAAGTAGTACAGTTTTTGAGTAACTTGCCCAACACTGCAAATTACTAAATGCATTTCATTTTACTGCATTACTAAAAGTGGATTTTTTCCCCACAAAATACTGTTGTGAGAACATGTCCATTAACAGACTAATTGAATTTAATGAGCTCATCTCTCATTATTTAAAAGCTTACACTCATTTGCCATGGTTTCTGCTCAAATGCTTCTTATATTGCATTAGACTATTTTTGGCTTTAAATATATGCTGTGGCTATGGATAGATTAGCCTATAAGGAAGGATAAAATATCATATGAGTGTCGGACAGAGTAATGTACAAATTAGTAGAATTAATACATGTGGCGTGTTAAAAAATACAAATTCTTCAAAATGTTAGTCAAGTAAATATGTGACCGGCCAATATGAAATGTATTATATTATTTAGTTCGATTAAATACTGGTTAGTTTAGTTCTGGTTTAGTCCTGGTTTAGTCCCGGTTTAGTCCTGGTTTAATCCTATTTTAGTCCTGGTTTGGTCCTGGTTTAGTCCTGGTTTAGTCCTGTTTTAGTCCTGGTTTAGTCTTGGTTTAGTCCCAGATAGTCCCAGTTTAGTCCTGTTTTAGATCTGGTTTAGTCCTGTTTTTTAGTCCTGGTTTAGTCCTATTTTAGTCCTGGTTTAGTCCTGTTTTAGTCCTGGTTTAGTCCTGTGTTAATCCTGGTTTAGTCCTGGTTTAGTTCTGGTTTAGTCCTGTTTTAGTCCTGGTTTAGTCCTATTTTAGTCCCGTTTTAGTCCTGGTTTAGTCCTGGTTTGGTCCTGGTTTAGTCCTGTTTTAGTCCTTGGTTTAGTCCTGGTTTAGTCCTCTTTTAGTCCTTGATTTAGTCTTGTTTTAGACCTGGTTTAGTTCTGGTTTAGTCCTGTTTTAGTCCTTGGTTTATTCTTGTTTTAGTCCTGGTTTAGTCCTGTTTTAGTCCTTGGTTTATTCTTGTTTTAGTCCTGGTTTAGTCCTGGTTTAGTCCTGTTTTAGTCCTTGGTTTATTCTTGTTTTAGTCCTGGTTTAGTCCTGATCAGATTACCTTTGCCAGGGTGTGTTGCAACAATCAAGAACACTCATTCTCACTTTCTCCTTCTTTGTCTCTCTCTCTCTCTCTCCCCCTCTTCATTCTCCCCTCTTCTGTCTCTCCCTTTGTTTCTCTATCTACCCCCCCCCCCCCCCCCGCTCTCTCTACTACCCCCTCTTCTGTCTCTCCCCTCTCTTCCTCCCCTTTCTTTCTCTTCCACAGTGACAAAGACGGTGTGTGCGGAGCAGTGCGATGGCCGCTGTTTCGGGCCCTATGTGAGCGACTGCTGCCACCGCGAGTGTGCCGGGGGCTGCTACGGGCCAAAGGACACGGACTGCTTTGTGAGTGGACACACACGCACACAGTGAACATAGACTGTATAAAGAAGTGGACTAAAGGCCGCCACACACTACAGGAGGATTTGCCCCATTTTGACTGTGATTTGCTTCTCCTGGAGTTCTGGGAGGCGTGACCAGACTTTTGTCTTTTGAAGTCACTGTGCTCCTCATGTGTGGTGTCAGTGTGACTCTGAGCTGCTCTGTCAGATCATAACCATCAAACATCAGCAACACTACGGTAACAGTCGGTAAAACAGAGCGTCAAGGGCTGAGGAGTGACAAACACATAGGTGCAAGATACAAACTCGGGATATAGCGAAAGTCTTGAGAAAGCTTTATTACTCACCTCTCGTCAAGTGGTAAATTTAAAGTTCAGCATCTCACCCGTATTATCCATAGAAATTGTCCTCCACAAATAAGGACATCCAGTCCACAAAACTGCGCAATTAATCTAGTTTGAAGCGTTCTTTTAAAGTAAGAAGGTGAGAGTAGCTCCTCACGTGTCTGTTTGCATCCACACAGCGCGTGGATCGAGGTAAAGCTGCAGATTACCCATAGTGACTCTACTTCCTGTGTATTTTATCGCCAACATTTTGTGCATTTATTCTTATTATTCTATTTAGCATGTGGCGGCTAGCAGCTTAGCTATGTCCATTTATATATACAGTCTTTGCATGTGAACTCAACAAAACACAACAAAATTTGGTCAAAATCATTATTTATACATCTACAACCATACATGCAGTCAGACATAGTTACAAAACAAAGCTAATGCCAGTTTACAACTCCCATCCCTGGTTGAGCTTTTTTACATTAACATACACCTTGAACCTACAATGCTGATACTGGTACAGAAACTGTACTGCAAAGTACTACACCCTATGGACTAAACTAGATTTGCATCACTACTGAGCATCATTATATTGCTTTTTTTCCTTTTATTTAAGCTGTGTCCCATTACTCTGTCTTGCCCCTTCCCCTACCCCTTTATCTAGGTCTTTGTCTTGCCCCTTGATACCGAGCTGAGAGGGCTCGGGGTACGAAGGTTCCCCTAAGAAATAGGACACCACTCCATTACCGTTTGTGTCATCATCCCTTGCCTCTACCTGGCTGCTACGTCTACAGAGGCGACAACAATTGATGCAAACAAACGTAAACAAATGTCAAGGATTATCGGGTACCTCAGCTCGACAAAAAAAACTAGCCTGTTTATACATGAAAGTTCGATGAAAACGATAATGTCGGCTAAACAGACATCACTACAATTAAAACCACAAGAACAGTTCACTAAAAGTAACGTAGAACATAAGCGTGCTCAACATAACCGTGCTAAACTGAAAATACATTTATGAGACTCCTCGGCTGGTCGATGTGACGCTGCCATCCTGATCCCAAAACCTGCCTGAGCTTGTAGGCCTTCGTTTCAGGTCTGGTCGAGAGCTTACTTCGTTTCAAGGGGTATGTAGCCCTCGGTCGTGGCCCTAGCCCTTGATCAAAATTAGAATTGGGACACCCCTTGCCCTCACATGAACGTGCAAAACCAAGGGGTAGGGGTAAGACGAAGGGGTAAGACCGATGGGAATGGGACGCAGCCTTAAACTTAGAAGGCAAATGTAACAGAAGAAGGAAGAAATGCAAAACTTTTTTAAAATACAGTAGTTTTTTAATTACTGAACAAATGATGTACCAAAATCACCCTTTCAGACTGAGTAAAGTATAGTAAAAGTACTATGTGTCCTGTGTTAGGCCTGCACAAACTTCAATGACAGCGGTGCGTGTGTGACCCAGTGCCCACAGCCCTTCGTTTACAACCCGACCTCATTCCAACTGGAACACAACCCTGGAGCCAAGTACACCTACGGAGCCTTCTGCGTCAAGAAGTGTCCACGTAAGCCCCAACACACAATCTTCAGAGTACTACTAAACAGGAGAATACTACTAGACATACTACAGACTACTTTTAATATGTTAGCTTTGAAAATAAACATTAAACAAGCTGAGAATGAGTTATCACTGTTATCACCATTCATTAGAGAATATTTGAGAATAAATTCATTATTAAGGGCCATTCAGCTGATGTTTGAAAGGCAGTTATTGTGCTATACTGTCAATATCTTATGCTTTTATTTCTGCCACTGCTTTCTTGTTTCTTTGTGTGAAATTTGTTTCACTAAGGAGTGCGTTTGAGCAAATACACAAAAACAGCTAAAAAAAATTATGAAATCAATTGAATCACTTAAAATGAGCAAAATTTATCAAAATCATTTGCCTGGTTTACGCCTGACCATATCACAAATGATGTATGGTCTGGGAGCCACCTTCGAAATATCTCGTAGCGGAGGTGTGGTTTACGATCGCCAGCGGCCGTTTATTGGGCGGTACAAATGTCTATCATTTGGCGTACGTAGCCCATAGCCAATCATGTCAGCAGTGTTGGGAAGGTGACTTTTGAAATGTAATCCCTTACAAATTACAGATTACATGCTCCAAAATGTAATTTGTACCGTAATATATTGGATTACTTCAGGTGAGTAACGTAATCTGATTACTTTGGATTACTTGACATTGCCATCTTTTTACAAACTACATGAATGTGTTGAAAACTGCCCAACCCATCAGAGGCACTCCACTTCTATTGAGGAGGCCGAAGAACAGAGGCCTGCTCAGAGTGTGCAGGCTCCTCTAATCTGGCAAACAGACTATTCTAGATCCTTCTAGAGACACGGCAGGAGCCTACCAACCAGTGGTGAAAGTAAAGCGGTGTGCACCGGAACACAGCACCGGTATAAAATTCACAGCCGGTATGCAGCACTGCTAAGAGAATATGGTTAATGGTGGCCAAAACCCACATTTGAAAAAAAAAGTAAGGTGCGCTATTTAAGTAGAAAACAGAAACAACCACACTATGCCATTCAAGAATAACTGAAAGCTACCCGAAACTCTCGTGCAGAGATATCTGCAGTCTGTTAAGCAAGGATTGTCAAAACTTATCTGACTGTAGCCGTGAAAGTAGCCTAAACCATTGTGAGGCGGTGCTGCGCACTGGTAGAAGATTTAAGGCCGGCGCGCTGCCTGCACCTGTAAGAGACGGTTTATGCTGACTAAAAACACTTAGTAAATTAATCATTTTCCAGTGCAGCACTGGACATTATAGCACCTGTAAGAAATGAAAACTACTTTCACCACTGCTACCAACCAAAACCACCAGATACCGAAAGAGCTTTTCCCCCACTGCAGTCCAAATATTGTCCAAAGATGATCTTCCCCTTCTTCCTTCCAGTCACTGTGTTCCTCTCCAATTCTGCATTACACTGCTGCGTATCTGCTCATTCCTCCTAATTCTTTAGAATCTGCATTTACTGTATGTAACTTGTTTGCAATAGAAGGTATATTACGGGAGGGGATGGTGGAGGTGGGGGATAATTATTTTAATGTTTTAGAACTTCAATCAAAATATATATGGCAAACCGTTTGAAAGCTTAGACCCTCAGGAATCTATTTATGCCTACCAATAGTGATAATTGTTTTGTGCATTACATTACTTTACATTGCATTGGGCAGACGCTTTTTAAACCCAGAGCGACTTATTTAGTTATTTAGCGCAGGACCAGGAAGTGCCCTGGTTTGGCATCCTGAGTCGGCGAACAGCACGGAGACAGCGGAAGGTAGGAAGAGCATGTGGCTCCCTAGGTGTCCGAGTGTGCACCTTCGTACGCATTAGGGAGGGGAACAGAGTCCAGATCACGGGGAAACAGTTTGTAAGCGGGGAAGAGTTGCATGGGAGTGGTTCCGCCAACCAGGAGAAGCATTCCGCGCGCTGCCGTCTAGGTGCGCTCTGGGGCCAGAGCGGGACAGGCGCCGATCGGGGAATGACGGGCTGCTACAGGTGCTCCGTCACAGATAGCTTGTTTTTTTCCATTAGAAGTACCGCCGTGTAATCCATTTATTTCAACAAAATAACTGTAATCCGATTACAGTTACTCATTATTCGTACTCTGATTACGTAACGCCGGTACATGTAATCCATTACTCCCCAACACTGCATGTCAGTTGTCAGTTCAAACTACAAGGTTCCGTTTGTCACGTAGTACGCGTCACCGTCTTTCCACCACTCCCCGCTCTCTGATTGGCTCCCAAAATCAGGAGAGCTCGCTCAGCCTAGTTGCCAGGCTATCTTTTAGATCGGAACGAACGAATGCAGCCTGGGATTTCGACGGTTACAAAATCACTACATTTGGTGCGTTAATTGTTTAAAAAATCTCTGCAAAATACTTGTACTTTTGACTCTTTCTGTACATTTTTAAACAGATGCTTCAGTAGTTTTACTTCACTAGCAAGAACCACGCTACGACAATGAAATACGATAAAGATATTTATTGACGGTGGGTAGATGTGATGGCTGAGGGGAGAGGGGGAGACTTAGGGTGGGGGCTCCCTCTCCAATCCAAAATGGTCACCCAACTGATTCGGATGATGTCTTTAGGCTGAAGGATGAATGACAAACACGGGGTGGGAGGGAGGGGGTCGAGACTGCTGAGGTGGACGGCGTCGTCGGGATAGGCTGTATAAATAGGGCTTCTGGGTAATTGAAGGCGAGGTCGAGATGAGCTGTGGTTAGCTGGCGAAGAGGTTGAGGCGTGGTCCAGCTCCTGAATCTAAGTTAATCATATTAGCTCCACTTAAGCAGATTGTAATATTTCTACTTGAGTCATCTTTTGCCCATGTATCTGCAGTTTAACTTGAGTAACAAAACTGAATACTTCATCCACCACTGTTTATTTCACATAGATAATACTATTATAAACAGCTTAACTTTTTCACAATGCGTACCTTACCAACTTTGACTGTACTGTGCTGTTAAAAAACTATTCCACTACATGTTTATTGCCGATGACCTTGTTTGCAGATAACTTTGTGGTAGATCAGAGCTCGTGTGTCAGAGCATGTCCCAGTAACAAGATGGAAGTGGAGGAAAACCGCATTAAGATGTGTATGCCCTGTACCGATATTTGTCCAAAAGGTATAACATAGAACACATGGAGATTTGATTTGACTTGACTATGGCATAACCCGTGTTGTTTTCTCGCAGCGTGTGATGGCATAGGTACAGCCAGCCTCCAGGAAGCTCAGACTGTGGATTCCAGCAACATTGACAATTTTGTGAACTGTACCAAAATAAATGGGAACCTGGTCTTCCTCATTACGGGAATCAAAGGGTAAGAGACGAGAGTGTTGAGATTTGAATATGACGCAACTGGAAGTAATGACAAAATGAATTTCAACTCTGCATGACTCAAGAAATTAATTTATAATGGGACAAGGTGGAATTTCAGGATACGCGTGAGGTTAACCGCATAACTAAAACAGTTCTGAAATGTTTTCATATCAAGTATTACCATTTTAAAGTTGTCACAAGATCACAATCTGTTTATTTGTGTCAGTTCCAAGCCTAAAAATAAGAGCAGCGCACCAGATTTTAAGACAATGTCCTAATATTTTTAAAGATCTATGTGCTTCCAAAAAAAAAAAAAAACAGCTTTCATGTTAAGGGCAAACTGTCAAATTTTTCCACTGTATTGTCTTTTAAAACACTTAGAAATGGTTTGTGAGTTTTGTGTCTATTACTATGGAAACCATAATTATCCTGGGGAAAAACATCCGGTAAAGTTAAGTCATTAAAATCCAACATCTGCTCTAAAATGTAATAAATGTTTTTGTTGTCCTGCATATCCCCCAAGCTTTATGTAAATCAGTGCAATAGTTTCTGAAGAATGTCCATTTGTACGCATTTTATGTTTGAGTAAATGAAAAGTGCACTTCGTAACTTTTCTGATGGAGGGTCTGCCACCCGTTCATGTTTTGCCTAGAATATTGCACAGCATGGCATTAAACTTGTGGAGATGCTGTTTCTTTAGGTATTTTTATAGCAGTAAAAAACCTGTCACTGAATAAATGCAATGTAGGAAACACTGCGGAACATTCCAGGCAAAGCAATTACTTCTCCATAGAGATGAACAGGTAGCATACCCCCACCAGAAAAGTTACACAGTGCACCTTTAAAATACCACGTTTTGCTTGAAATCTCCAAAACAACCTGAGACAATGTTTTTATGTAAGGCTACGTTCAGAAAAATCAGATTTCACAAAAAATTTTTTTTGTGAAATCTGATTTTTTTGCGAGGTCGTTCACATTTCCAATTAAATGCGACTTACAAGTGTCAACTTTAAGCGCCCCAAACGTGTCCCGCATGCGCCTTGGAGGACACGACGATGTCACGTGTAGCAAATGTGCTCAGTGTTTCTGGAAGTAGCCTAAACATGGACACTAGCATTGAGCACCTGGAGATTTTAAAGTTGGTGTCGTACCAGAGCCAGAACATGTATAACTTATTTGTTTAGGGAGGAGAATGAGAAGGTGAAGGACAAGGTTTTTTCTCTTCAGTAGCGCAGCTATCCAGGAATTCTATGGGCTCAACGTTGGCCTTGTCTCCTAAAATACGGTCCAGTTCTGTTCAGTTTCCGCCTAATTCACTGCAGAATAGTGACGTTTGTTGCTTGTTGATGACCTGTAGGTCGGATGAATGTGACCTGGCTGTTTAGACTGAAGACGCATGGCAAAAGGTCGGATAATGTATCGGTTTTAGGACCACATATCCAAGTGGCCTGGGTCGCATTTGAAAAAATCGGATCTGTGTCGTTCAGACTGTCATTAAAGGAAAAGTAACGTTTTTTTTTTTACAATCTGAGCCTTCTTTCGGCAATAAAACAAGTAGTTTTACTCACCCATAGCAGTTTGGTGTCAATTGGAGTGGTATCGCAGAAGTTATGTTGGAGCCGTTCTGTTCTACTTATGATCCCGTATCCGTTAACATGGTGCTCGTATCATATGCTCGGGGCATTACTTTGCGCTCTCCAAATAACACAAACTTTAGCACTTTTCAAATCACAGAAGATCGCTGTGTCAGGGTAGACTTTAAGTGGATTCCAAAACGGCCTGAAACCCAATATCCAGCTATAGTTTCATTGACGTCATCAGAACTCAGCTGTTTTGTAAACACCACTAGTCGGAAAGAAGCTAACACTGCTCTGAACTTTACTTTTCTGTTGCGATATCGGGTTTCAGGCCGTTTTGGAATCTACTAAAAGTCTACCCTGACACAGCGATCTTCTGTGATTTGAAAAGTGCTAAAGTTTGTGTTATTTGGAGACCGCAAAGCAGTGCCCCGAGCACTCACGCTAACGGATACGGGATCATTAGTAGAACAGAACGGCTCAACATAACTTCTGCGATACCACTCCAATTGACACCAAACTGCTATGGGTGAGTAAAACTACTTGTTTTATTGCCGAAAGAAGGCTCAGATTGTAAAAAAAAACATTAATTTTCCTTTAAAAGATCAGATACAGGTCGCATAGGGGCGAAAAAATCAGATTGGGTCACTGCAATCTGAACGTAGCCTAATTAAATTTTTTGAATTACATAAAAACATTGTCTCTGTTTGTTTTGCATTAAAAGAAACATCTTCTCAAATCTTGCATAACTAATAGATACACGTTACTATCCACAGGGACGTATATCACAACATTGAAGCGCTGGATCCAGAAAAACTCAACGTGTTTCGCACTGTTCGAGAGATCACAGGTAAAGCAGCTCTCCCCTCTCCATACAAACACATGAATAAATAACTACATATTGTGGTTATCTTCATTATTGACAATCGTTCCATTGCGTGTGCTTCACTGTGTGTTTTGGCCTGTGTCATCTTCACCTCTTTCCTTTGAGAGCACCACTCCAAGGACAGAACCAGAAGATGAATTCCATATGAGTCTTTTCAGTGTCTCTTTGCTGGCTGTCCCATGGGGAGTCTCTATCCTTCAGTCTCCATATCCCAGCTCTCCCTTCACGCTCCATGAAAAAGGCTCCTGAACATGTGGATCACATCATTAATCCCAAAACTATCCTCAAACACACACACACACTCACACACACACACTGTATATAAACCATACTGAGCCTGTGTGCTATTGTTCTTATAGACTAGACTGTAGACAGAGAAACCTGATCTCTCCAATGTGACAATCCCTCAAGAAATCACCAAGATTGAGGTTGAGGAATTGTTTGTGACATTTTGGAATTACAGTCAAATGAAATTTTTTATGAGACAGAGCGCCTCCTGGTAGAAAGGGTTAACGTCAGTGCTGTCTTCAGTACTGATACTAGGATTGATCAACTCTAGACCTAATTTTGATTTCTAAGACAGAGCTATAATTTCATGTGATCAGACAGGCTGCGAAAGTCTCTAACATCTGAACCTTTATTTACTGTAGGCAAAAGTAAAGGATAAATAGCAACTTTAGATCAGTTTTGTCATATTATCTTGTTTTAAATGGCCTATATTACACTTTTTCTTATATGTTATAATGTTATGTCCTCAGCAAAAACTTACCTGGAGTTGCGTTTTGCTTCATTCGCACATGTTTAACACACAAACCTGCATATTTAGGAGTTCTTCTCTCAACCAGAAATCAGTAGGATCAAAATTGCCAATCTCTAGTGAACAAAAAATAAAAAGTAGCTGTTAACATGAAAACAACCACTACATCACATCACAAGGTTGAATGGAGCATTTTGAGTTTTGGAGATGTAGACTGACTAATAAACCAGGTTTACTCAAACATTTGTGATGCTTAAAGCTCACAAGAATCTATTTTGATATCTATTTTAGATTCATGATTTATGCATTTACCTTTTGGATATTTCATGGCAAATACAATGTCAGTCAAAAGGTAAATCTCTTTTTTGCCCCATCTGGTGTTATGACATTATCACATTCAAAAATCTGAAAACCACCAATAGCTTTTGGCGAGGAGGAGACAAACCATGGCCACAGTGTGGAGTTAGACATACAGTATGTGTCAGCTCTGCTTGTCATCTCTGGGAGCTGTCAGTGGAACCTGCGTGTGTGACCTAGAGGTCACAGCTCACATTGCTCCTGTTTTTAAATGAGATCCCTCTCCTCAGTGCCACCACCACACTGTACAATCCATTATTTTTCAAATTTCTCCTGCTCTTTCCCCTTATTTTTAACAAAGGTTAGGTTATATGTTTCAGTAGGCAAGAAGTTAACACAATATAGCAGTGGGGTTGACACGGTGTTGATATAATAACCACTGCTAAACCTCTCTTAACCTTTGCTTAGAGGACATGGCCTTTCCCTTAAGTTAAGTGGCTCCATGTAATCTGCTGTGTGTGTGCGTGTGTGCATGTGTGTGTGCACGTGCGTGTGTGTGTGTGCACGTGTGTGTGCGTGTGTGTGTGCCACTGGTGTGCACTGTGATGAGAGGGTTCAGTGAGAATATGACGTACTGGCTTCTGGCCCTGTATGAATTCAACTCCATCTTGCATAAATAAAATAAAATGTAATGCTAGCAGAATGACTTGAAATAAATATTAGAACACAGTTTGGAATAATTACACTTTAATTGAGTTGATACCCCTTCTCATTTACCCTCTCAAATGTGTATATTTGTACACCATATTGATGATCAGTCCCTGTTTTCACTGCCACTGGCATATGCCCATTGCTCTCTACTTACTTCAATCTCCAATTTTATTTTCTTAATCTGTGATACATGCTACATAGCTATATAATCTTAAATCATCCTTAATAATCTCTTTGTAACACACACACACACAGACTAGACTGGTGAAAAAAACACAGACTTAACTATCAATTAGGCCTAATGTAATTGCACTTTTCCTGCTCAATATACACTTACTATTCATTTGTTGAGTTTACTGTGGTCTGGCTCTTCAGGAAGAAAAACATTATTATTTGGTTAACCAAGAATTGTCATCATTCAGATCGTTCAGTGTAAGAAGTGAACAATTATAATTGTGACAACTTAAAAAACAAAAGTAACTTATAATCAATCTACTGAAAAAACAAACCTAAATCTGAGCTGTGTGTGTGTGTCCAATCTATTTATTAGTAATAATTATTAAAGGGATATACCACCCCCAGGTCAAATTTGGGCATCTCCCCACAGTCCAGAGACTAAAACAAGTGATGAAAAGCGTTTTCCTGGTCACCCAGCCATTGTCCGAGTCTGTCGCCACTGACCGCCGCGTGAGCTGCTGCTCCTCCGCGTTAGACTGGAGTCAACGGCGCCAGAGAAAGATTTCGGCCAAAAGGAATTAATTTGCTCGATGCTTTTCCCAATTACTTTCTGTGTAGTGCGCATTCATATCGAGTGCAAATAAATGTGCAAATCAACACGGAGAACTTGCCTTGGTCATTTTGGGTGGGAACTATTTTTCAGTGCGGAAAAGGACAGACGAAGCACACACCACGCGGACAGGGGAATCCCTGTTACGCACCAGGAACGGAGTTCCCCCGTTACGCTGCGTGCTGTGTGCTTTGTTTTTCTTTTTCCGCACTGAAAAATAGTTCCCACCCAAAATGACCAAGGCAAGTTCTCCGTGTTGATTTGCACATTTATTTGCACTCGATATGAAAGCGGCAGTGATAACCAAGCAGCGTAGTGGTCTAATTATTGAGATGGAAAGGTTATTGGTGCTTTGGTTGGAAGATCAAAGGCACCGTTGCCTCCAGTCTAACGCGGAGGAGCAGCAGCTGCGCGCGGCGGTCAGTGCTAACAGACTCGGACAATGGCTGGGTGACCAGGAAAACACTTTTCATCACTTGTTTTAGTCTCTGGACTGTGGGGAGATGCCCAAATTTGACCTGGGGGTGGCATATCCCTTTAACACTATGTCTAAACATTCAGACAAACCAAACATAGTGAGGCTTCCTGTATATTACTGAATATTGCTCTCATAATAAGATAAGATGCATGCAGACAGATTAGTAATAATACTAAAATAAGTAAATAAAGTAAATAAGAGAATGTAGAGAAAATTGCATGTTTAGACTATATAGTGGAGGCATATGGTTCTGTCAAATCCATATCTAAGGCCCATTAATAATAGACATTACACACCCAGTCGACTTGGTGTTCACATGCACACCAAGCACCTGATCATTATCTAATTTCTGTTATTATTGTCATGTTCTTAATATTTTGCACTTATCTTATGTGAGTCTGCTTCTTCACACCTGTGTAGCTTTTGACATGGAAATGAAAGCCTAACCTTATAATGTTATAGAGTTGTGTTTTGTTTCATTCACATATTTTAAAGACACAAACCCTGCATATTTACGCTGTTCCACCTTGTGATGTAATAAGGTAATACAGGCAGCGCTCCACTGTGTTTTTTTAAACTCCACACATCTTCACTACAATGATTTGGATCATTTCAGCCCTGGATTCGCCATGTCAACTGAACTAAAGATAAATAATACCTCTTAACTTGAAAGCTACCACTTCATGACATCACAGGGTGGGACATTTTGAGCTGATAGACAGACTAATAATAAAGGGTTACTCAAACGGAAACACAATCCCAGGTATGTTTTCCAGGAGGTAACAACATTATAAGAGCAAATCTATTTATCTGATAATTGTAGTTGAATTCTTGTTCTGATTTTACTGGCCGTGCAGATGTACCCACATTCTGCTTCTCACTCTAGTAGGATGTGAGTGCAGCAGCTGTTTGTCTTCTCATGCTAAGGTCATTTGTGACAGTCTGTTCTTCCTCTATTTTCATTATGCACCTCTTCCTTTATTCATCTTTTCACCTCCAGTCTTCCACCCCACTGTGCCTTTTGCCAAGGACTCAATTTGTTTATCCTATAAGGTTGGCTGGAGGAGTGGACCCCATACCCTCACACTTGTAAATATTTCATAATTCTGAATTCATTATTAAAATTGAGGCCCATCTACCTTCACTGATCTCCATTTAGACTTCTCAATCATTTAAGGTCTATATAAAGGATATATGAATTTCTAAACGGAACTGAAGTGCTTTCCAAATTTTTACCCCTGTTAATACCTGGAGATAATCTTTTAAAGGTGCACTATGTAACTTTTCTAGAGGAGTGTCTGTCAAATGCTTTTCTTCGTGGATATGTCATTGCTGTGCCATTGAACAGCTCTACTTTACATTTATTAATTTAATGTAATGATTATTTAGGTGGTTTTAGAGCTCAAAAATACCCAGAGAAACAGCCACTCTGACTGTGTTGCCTCTCCACAGATCTAACCTGTAACGTGTTCAGGTTTGGTCTTCGTGAAGACAGAAAGGTATATCGTATTGAGAAACATTACAAAGCGATAGCATTTCCGTGGAGAAAAGAATTTGATGGAGAAAAGTTACATAATGCACTTTTAATGAATTTCTCTGTGTTAGTCTTATTTTTAAACTAGTTTCCTGAAAGACTTCCCCAGCTTTGGTTGTTTTTGTTCCTATTAGTAGTTAATTTGTCAATTTAGTTAACTGAAGATGCACAGGGAACGTTGTATACTGGTAAATACTTTGAGGACCTACAAATTGTTTCCATGCTTTAGTACATTTTGGACTTTATTTGATTTATTTGAAATGCTTTAATCAATAAGGCTTGGCTGGGGTGAAAATGTTTTAACTTTAAAGGCTGAACCAAAACAATATTCATAATGGAACAAGGACAAGTATCCAATCCCTGTGTAACATTTGAACATTAATTTGGATTAAACAAAAAAATAAAAATAAATACATAGTTGTAAATTCAATCTGAATGTGTTCTGAACTTTCTATGAGGGTACTTGAGTTCAGGGACTGTTTCCTGGCTGTGAAAACCTTGGTAGTCTTTAAATGGGCCCCAGGTGTTGTGCTGTCCTTTAGGTTTTTGAAATGCAATGGATTCCAAAAGCTCTCTTCTCTATCTCTCCTCTCTCTTTCTTTCTTTTCTGTCGTGCCTTCTCTCTCATCTCTCTCTCATGCTTTTGCTTTTCGCTTTTGCTCCCTTCCTGTCTCTCCTCTTACCCCCTCATATCTTCTTATCCCTCCTCTCTCTCTGTCTCTTGCACTCACTTTTCTCTCTCTTTCCCTGCCTCTCTTCCTGCCATCTCTCCCCCTCTCAGAGCAGTGCGACAGACTGACAGCTGACTAAACTGCTGGTGATTCCTTAGGATGTGTTTTCGTGTCTGTCTTGTTTCCGTTTAGGGTATTTGAACATCCAGTCCTGGCCTGACAACATGACAGACCTCAGTGTGTTCTCCAACCTGGCCACTATCGGAGGCAGACAACTGTACAGGTACACAGCTCACCATTGCGGAGGAGCTTTGTCCAGCTCTGTGAAGTGAGTGCAGGTGAATGAGGCTGCCTGCTGGACGGGGTAAATGCAGCCAAAACACAGGAACGCTTTGGAAATGCTTTGTGCACCTGATGGTAGTGTGGGCTCTTCTAAAATAAATTTAAAATCATGAGACATGTAGAGGAGGACATGTAGAGGATGTATTTATAGTATTGATACTTTCAGTGGGGGTGTGATGCTAACTGTAAGCACATTCTTACATTAGGTTTATTGAAGATCGACAACATTACATGGTACATGCTCATTATTATCGTTTCCCTCTCTCTTCTCTTCTCAGTGGCATCTCTCTGCTGATATTGAAGCAGCAGTTCATCTCATCACTGCAGCTCCAGTCTCTAAAGGAGATCAGCGCTGGGAACATCCACATCGCTGACAACAGCCAACTGTGCTACCACAACACCCTCAACTGGACCCAACTCTTCAGGACGGACAACCAGAAAGTCCTGATCCGGAGCAACCGCAGTCCCAAAGAATGCTGTGAGTGAAACAATATAAATACATGTAGTATTTTGTAGTAGTAGTACATAGTAGTACATTACTGCTTGCGTACAAGTGTTACTACCACAACCTATACTGTTGTACTGTTAACAGTCCAATCATATCCATGGATTTCAGAGTGATGGAAAGTTAAAACAGTTTAAAACTCAATATTATGTATTTTGTTCTCAAAATGGTACCATCTACCAGGATGCTGAAAGCCATGAATAGCTATTGCAATTTGTACACAAAGAAATTCAAAGTGCTTTACAGAATAAAAAAAAACATTAAAGTCACAACACAAACAAATCATAAAACAAACATTAAAGAGATGAGTGTAGAATAAAATCCATTAGCTGCATACGGTGCACTGTGAAACATCAATACCAAATCTCTTCTGTAGCTAACGACTACATCCACCAACAGTAATCCAACTAATTAATTGTCTGATTAGTTACAAAATGTTTGGTATTTTGACCACATCAGACTTACAAAAATGTACAAGAAGTGTGGAAGGCTTATAGTTGACACACAGTACACTTTTAAACTTGTATTTGTATTGTGTTAAAGGTCCCATGACATGGTACTTCTTGATGCTTTTATATGGCTCCTTAATGGTTCCCTAATACTGTAAATGAATCCTTCTTCAAAATCAACACTCACGGCATGAGATATGATTCTGACAGTCTTCATGAGGCTAGAAATGTGTCTAAAATGCTTTATTCTGGGTGTTGCTGCTTCAATGCAAATGAGACGGACAGTGAGATTGGCTAAGGAGCGGGGGGGGCAGCTCGGCTCCGCTGTCTCCTCTCTTCCGTGTTTTACGCACGAAGACAGATGAGAGACTTTGCAATGAAAAAAAGCATATTTACACAGAAAATAAAATTAAACCACTGGTATTTCAGAGGTCCAGAGGGTCGGGTAAGGGACTTGCGAGCCTAGAAACACTCGGACGTGCCTCCAGGCAAATAAAAAATTGCATTTCGCATTGTAGCGCATTCACAGTCCAAACTCTATGGGCGGGATATACAGGGACGCTGAGCGGAGACAGAGGGAGGGGCTGGAGCTGCATTTGCCGATCTGACGTCAATAAGGTGCCTTGTCCGAACTCGCCCGTTTGAGCACTGTTTTTTTGTAACGCAGAAAAGGATCGCAAATGCTCAGTTTAGACATTTCACAACTTTTAGCCATGGGGGGGGGGGGGGGGGCTAAACAGGGTAGGGGAGCTCACATTAATGTTCAAAAACCTCAGAAAGTGAAAATTTCATGCCATGGGACCTTTAAAAGACAACTACTTGTAACATTTCTATCCACTGCTGATCTTAATTCCTCTGTTCCTCAACTGCCAAACTTGCATAATCAGAAGAGCCATAACCCGCCTCTCTCCTCAGTGGGAGGGATTCACAGTAATGGAGAAGTAAAAGGGCCAAGTGAACAGAAGTTGGATACATTATAATTGTAATTGTTTACATTGAAGTATTTTGATTAATATAAAGCTCTGGACACTCTGGACGCTGAACACTCAAATAACCTTTACATTGCGTTATCTGCCAATCTGTATCATCTGCTATTCAGTCATCATCAGCCCTCAGGCAGGGTAGGTGAAGTGTCTTGCCCAAAGATCAACAACAGTTTGCGCTATAGCCACTCAGCAGTCGGCAAGTAAACATGCCCAATCATGCTTAGTTTACAAGATCAGAAATGACTGCTGACTCAAAACTCACAAGATTCCCATCCTGCATAGATTTTTTCAAAGCCATAATTACTTCTGTGCTTGTGATTAAGTGTCCAATTTACGAGACAAAGGATGTGATGTACGCTGTAGTAAATAATTCACACATTTGATAAGTCATCACAGGCCTTGTCGTCTCTCTAACAGACAGACAGAGCCAGCTGCTGGGAATGTACAGATGGGATCATGTGTAGATTCACTACCAGAAGAACAGATGTTTGAAGATGATTGGACAAAATAACCATCTGAGGGGAAAAAAGTCTGAAATTTCAAAAACATATCTTGTTGTAAAAACACAGATGGCTGTATTAATAGAATCACAGTGTGGTATTACATCACGGAAAAGACTTTGTACCATATCTACTCATCTACATGTTTTTTTACAGAAGAATATAAAAAAATAGTTTATAGTAATAGTTTGCATTGTCATATTCATTTTTCAGGGTCTGGTTTGTCAGTAGAGCAGTGTATACAACCACTGTGCTCTTGGGCAAGACACTTCACCCTTGTAACTTGTCTATACAGCTCTGGAAAAAAAATAAAAGACCACTGCATTTTTTCTGAAATCAGCATCTCAAGACTTGTGGAGAGCATGCCAAGACGCATGAAAGGTGTGATTAAAAATAAGGGTTATTGCACCAAATATTCATTTCTGAACTCTTCTTAAGTGTAAACATTAGTATTTTGTTGTTTTTAAATGAATTTGATCTTGTTTCTTTGCATTGTTTGAGGTCTGAAAACATGTATCTTTTTTGTTATTTTGACCATTTGTCATTTTCTTCAAATAAATGCTCCAAACAATAATATTTTTATTTGGAATTTGTGGGAAATGTTGTCAGTAGTTTATAAACTCAAACAAAAATGTTCCTTTTGCCCAAACACATACCTATAAGTAGTAAAATCAGAAAAACTGATAATTTTGCAGTGGTCTCTTATTTTTTCAGAGCTGTATGTGAATGCAGCCATATTTGTGTAAGCTAACCCCAGAGCAGGTTTTTTTTTTTTTTTTATACTAAATCTTTTGACTTTGAAGCCCCAACATCGATGCTTTTGTCTGCTCTCATCCTATGTCCTTTACAGATCACAGCTCCATGATCACACATCCTTCTGTCAAAATCTTTTAGCATTCACAACATGCGTGTGCCTTTGACATTGAGATACACCCCCTGGCTCACATCTGGCCACTGCTTAAAATATAGCAGGGCAGCGCCTACTCCTCACACATATTTTAAAAAGAAAAGAGCAGAGGTAACAGAGGAGAGTGGATTTATAATAGAGTGTGTTAGGGAGGAGGGAGGATTCAAATACGCTGCACATTTGGCTATGATGGTAGTCCTTCTACTGTTTTTAGAAAAAGAAGAAAAAAGAGAGATCTAAAGATGCAATGGTTGGGTGGAAGATTGAGCTTAAAATCATAATTAATAAATGAAACAAAAAATTCTATAATATTTAAGTTTTGTAGCTTTTTTTAGACACGGTTATTATATGTGACCCACCACGACAAAACCCGCTACAAGACGGGATTTGTGAAAACGAGAAAATCACATTTGAAGCAGTTTATTTTCCAAATTTGTAATTTTCGTTTTTTTTTTTTTGCAGAATGTGCTAGTTGAGATCATGAAGAAGCCACTCCATGTTTCAGATAACAGCACTGACTGCTTTAAAAGCATACATTTTGTCTTTGAAATTGGCTTGTTTTTCGGAAAGAAAAGGGCGTGTGTAAATGACCATAATTACCCACACTGGCGCTCCTGTTGCCTGGTTTACACCAGACCATATTACAAGTGATATATGGTCTGGGAGCCACCTACTGATTATCTTGTAGCGGAGGTGTGGTTTACGATCGCCAACGGCCGTTTATTGGGCGTTACGAATGTCTATCATTTGGCGTATACGTAGCCTATAGCCAATCTTGTCAGTTCAAACTGCAAGCTTCCACCCCTCTCTGATTGGCTCCCAAAATCAGGAGAGCTCTTTCAGATCGGAACGAACGAAAGCAGCCTGGGATTTCCCAGGTTAGCGCTCCTGGCCAATCATGTGACGATTAGCACTGTTTTGTTTTCGCCTGTTTGCCTATCTGCTGTGAGCACCTCATGAATATTTATGCTGCATTTCAAGAGAATAAGGACAGTGAAAATTGACTGTACTACTTTGACACGTGACACGTTTGGGACACTCATGTACAGAATGCGGTCAGATACTTTAGCTGCCGAAATACCGCAGATATGCGAATAATCAGACAACAGTGATAGGGGAGGGATTAGCTTAATGTCATGCAAATGAGCTCTGAAGGCCTGGACTTAGAGAATCTTTAATGCAGCTTTTCTCAGCTTGTTGTTTTCATGTGTGCTGCTTTCAAATGGCCACAAATTCTTCAAATGTTCTCAGATTTCCATGTGTAAGGCATCGCTGATAAGCTTAGAATCTACACTTTCAGAATCTGCGAATAGCTCAAAATGCCTCTGGGACGACTTGTGTCTGGTTTGTCTGCGGACAGGCACATATTGGAGTTATAGTAGTGTTGGCTATCTATGAGGTTCAGACTAATGAAAAATTAGCACCGTTGCCATAGCAATTAACAATTCAAAACATAATCTATTTTGTATGGTGAAACAAACTGAAAATGTTGCTTATACAGTAAACAGGAACTTGAAACCCATGAATAGCAATAGTATTAGTATCATAATGAGGTGCAGTGATGTGTGGTAGTGACAATGCTTTGTGTTTCATTTAAACTTTCCACAACTAATCATTTTTGTAGTTGTGGTATTGGTATTAGCACATGGTTTTACATTAGCCAAAACATGTTTTGTCTTGACACATACCAAGAATTTGCTCACAAACTGATCTGAATGAAAGATGAAAGAGCACTAGAAACAGGCTCATGTAACAAATCTGTTTACACATCTGCAGGGGGAGATGTTTTATGTTTTTGCTCACACATCTCAGTGACTGAACTCACTGAAACATCAGATTTGGCATGTTAACAAAATTCACAAACTAGGAATTAGGAACTAGGAATTTGGAAGTAGGAATTTTATTAATTCAGATGCAAATCACAAATACTGTACAGTACAGTTCTGTAATCTAGCCCAGTGTTTCCCAACCAGGGGTACAATTACCCCTAGGCGAGCACACTGCAGGGGGTACTCGGCAGTGTTGCTGCCAGGCGCAGGGGGAGATTTTTTTGATTTGATTTTTTTTTTAATTCTAATTTGAGTAGATTTGAGTTAAAGAAAAGAGAGAAAATGCCTGAGAATTAAATTTTTGAATTAAGGAGATGATATTAAATTAATTTTCATTTAATAATCCGTTGTGTCACGTTTTACTTTTGGAGAATTATCAACACGTATGAGTGAGGGGGTACTCGAGGTATGACAAAAAGGCTCAGGGGGTACACAAGACAAAAAAGGTTGGGAAACACTGATCTAGCCTATATTTATACAAAAAAACAAACACAAATATTTATATTAAATAGCAATGAGTTTAATAGCAAATACTTTAAAATAATTCAGATTCTGAATACATTTTCTTCTTGTAAAAAATCCTGTAATTGTGTATCCAGACCACATTCATGAATATCACAATGTCTCCCTCTGTGTTTTGCAGCTCGGGAGGGTATGGTGTGTGACCCTTTGTGCTCAGACGCCGGGTGCTGGGGCCCAGGTCCAGACCAGTGCCTCACCTGTCGGTACTTCAGCCGGGGCCGCACCTGTGTGGATGCCTGCCACCTGCACCAAGGGTCAGTCCATATGTCCAGTCTGTCCACACTGTGTCCACTCTATGTCCACTGTCTCCTCTCTGTCACGGCTTGTATGGGGATTATAAGGGAGATGATATTTGGAGGATGGATTCACCTCCTACTGTCCTACAAATTTTACATTTCTAATGAAATACAATTTAAAAACAGATTTTAATGTTATGATATAATGATTTGTATTTGTATTATTTGCAACCATTCATAGTGAGAGTATCAATATCTTAACCAGTACCTCCTCCAAGTGTTAATGGCTTTGAATTTGATGGTAGGTCTCCTTTTTGGGTTCTGACATTTGCTCACTAATAACCACTATGTCTTGGGAACCTTTTCCTTTTCATTGTTTTTAAGTAATGGGAATTCTCAGTGCAGTTGTGGAAATTTATTGTTAAATACTGACTGTAAAAGAGTAACTCACACACTTTGACCAGACAAATGGGCAATGGGGAACTTGGGACTTGATATACAGTGGTACCTCACCTTACGAAATTAATTTGTTCCAGTGGTTTCGTAACGTGAATTTTTCGTAAGTTGAGTAGCTATTTCAACGGAAAGGCCTGATCCGTTCCAAGGTTTTTTTTTATAGTGTAACATTTTTTTTATAGTGTAACTTTGTGTTCTGGGTCCTGATTGGCTAAGAGACTAGACCAGGACTAAAAGTGGAATAAACCAGGTCTAGACCAGAACTAAACCAGGTCTAGACAAGGCCTAAACCAGGTCTAAACCTGGACTGGACCTGGACTAAACCAGGACTGGACCAGGTCTAGACCTGGACTAAACCGGGACTAGACCAGGATTATATCACCCCGTGTGGCTCTTTGCTGGTTTCGTGCGGCTTTTGCATTTGTTTGTGCGTGTTCGGTTTGTGGCTCGGGCTGCGTGTTCGCCACAGTTCTATCTCGTTCTTGCGGTGCTCCTGTCTCCACGCTCCTTGTGTGATCGGCGCTAGAGCTAAGAGGCCGAGAAAGGTGCTCTTTGAGCGGGCACGACCGCAGGGTTTTCCCCGGGGCTGGCTCTGGTTCTGTCCGACTTCCAGAGCCGGGGGGCTGACACTGTGAGCTAAGAGGCCGAGAAAGGTGCTCTTTGAGCGGGGATAACAGCGGGGCGTGCATCTGAGCGCGCATTATTCGAATTTTTGAGATTTCGCGTTTCGTAACTTGAATTTTCTTTCGTATCTAGAGACCAACATTTAACGTGAAAGCATTTCGTAACTTGGATTTTTCGTATGTAGGGTCTTTCGTAAGGTGAGGTACCACTGTATAGCAACGGAGACAGTAAATGTTTGGTTTTAGAGATGAGCTACTCCTCTTTGTAAATCTTTCTAGGGTGTGTTCACACTTACACATAGACCACATCAAAACTGGAACTAAATAGGACTAAACATGGAACTAAATTTGGATTAGATCAGGACTAAACCAGGACTAAACCAGGACTATAAATCCTAATTTCCACTGGTGCAGTTCTGGGTCCAGGGCATAGACTGTATAGATAAATGGACATAGCTAGTCGCCATGTTCCACATAGGAAGTTTGCATGCAGCTCTTCTGGCTCCTGCTGACCCTGGCTCCCATTGACTTGTGTTGGAATATCGTTGCCTATCTCGTATTAACCCGCTCTACACGACCCTGTTTTTTCCCCGTTTCTTGCCCATTAAAAAAAATCCTATAGAGCCTGGCTCCAAATTCGCCCCTGTGACCATTAGCATCACCAGCTTCATTTTAGCGGAGCCAGACACTATGAGTAATGTCACAATAGCTTAGTCCACTTCAGTCTATGGTCTAACTAACTAGCTAATGTTACCAAAACATAACTCTTATGTTTTCTTAATAATTCAAATCTTAATCATACCTGAATTATACTCTTAATCATACAGCCAATATCAGTGATGCACAAAAAAACAAACCGGCTCAAACCAGGACCAAATGGAGTGTGAAGGTGCCCTTAATAACAATGTTTTTCCTCTTTTGTTTACTTCTTTGAATAAGTTTACACTTGAAAGCTTGTACTTGTACTTGTACAGTGTGCACTTAATAACATGTGTCTGCCTGTAACAAAGACATGTACAGCTTGCTGCATTCAGCTTTAACCTCTCTAAGCCTATTCTGCACCATGTTTCATTTTAAGCACAACAAAGCACTGAGCTAGAGACAACAGATGTACATAACACCATAAAGCAAATGTCTTTCTTTCTATCCTTTTTTGCAGTAATGTGAAATCATCTCCAAAACAGGCCCATTTCCTGCAGAGGCCCTGTGTTTGGCACAGAGCTAATGCATTTAGTGGAGTCTCACTGTGCAGTGACTGTCATAATCACTAGCCTGCCGCTCTGCTACTGTTTATCATTCAGCCAGGGCGCCTGGATTAATTGTATGGAGCATAGGGGACTCAGACAGGTCATTCACATCCTCAGCACTGCACTACTAGCATAAAGCTTCACAAAGAAGTTTATTAGCATTAAAGTTTGTGTAATACCTCAGTCGTCCAGGTAGAATCCATGGCAAAAGGAAAAATTTAATTTCTCAACTGAACAAAGGTTTATTTGGTCAAATATGTTTCACAGCCCATCCAAACTGCTTCTTCAGTTCTCCTTGCCTATTACTATTAATGTAATATGGCTGGTAAACAAAAGAAAGGCATTAGTACTTTATGAATAATAACACTGCCTAGTCTGTGTTTTAGTTGGAGTGCAACAGTTGTTTCAGAAAGGGCATCTGTTGTAAAAGTTATATGATATGTTTTTGCATGCCAGGGAACAGAAATGCCCCGGCAAAGGCAAGAGGGAAAAGCCAAAAGGAACGACGAGGAGAGTGTATACATTTCAGGTGTGGAAACCGAAGTGGACAAAATCTCATTAAAATGTTAATCAAATACAGTGTGATCCAAGAATACTGGATCATCTCCTCTTTAGATCACAGCTTTAACATGCATTTTACAACCTGTGTTCACAGGCCATGTCCTCTGGGAGTGTTCCTGACCCATGCAGTGATTTCAAGTTCAGAATAATGACTGTTTTCAATGCATTGCTGCTGCTTGAAGGCCTGAGGATTACAGGCCTCTAATCCATCTACTGTGCTACTATTTAAAGATTCTCTTGTAATGACTCCCCCATCACAGCAATATGTAGCTGTCAGCTGATTCAGAGAAAGCTTATTTTCAGTGAAAGTGTAAGTTATCAGATATTCTATTCATGTTGTACAGGTAATAAAATGTGGCTTTATGAGATCTGTGTCTTTTTTTTTTTTAATATTGGGTCTGTATGAAATCAAAACAACATTGATCAGCTACAGTTCCAAACCAGACTCACTGGAAATGTTCAGGAATAAATCTAACGGAGATGGAGAAGAGGATGTGGGGCAGGGGGGCTAGGCGTGTCACTGCGTGTCACAGTCTATGCTTGCGCACGGGGCCACGCCCTGCCTACCTGTCCTCCAGCTCACCAGTGCCCCCTACCTGTCCTTTGGCTTACCAGCACCACCCTGTTCTCACCATCACTACCTAAACGTCACCACAGCCACGCCAGATGTTTTGTGTGTTTTTATATCACTTTTTCATCTGATACAATTTAGTTGTAGTTTTGTTTTAAAGGTCCCATGGCATGAAATTTTCACTTTCTGAGGTTTTTGAACGTTAATGTGAGCTCCCCTATCCTGTTTAGGCCCCCCCCCCCATGGTTAAAAGTTGTGAAATGTCTAAACTGAGCATTTGCGATCCTTTTCTGCGTTACAAAAAATCGGAGCTCAAACGGGCGATTTTGAACAAGGCACCTTATTGACGTCAGATCGAAAAAAGAAATGCAAATGCAGTTCCACCCCTGTCTGTCTGTACTCAGCGTCTCTGTAAATCACGCCCAGAGAGTTTGGACTGCGAATGCGCTAGGCAATGCGAAATGCCTTTTTTTTATTTGCCTGGAGTGTATCGAGTGTTTCTAGGCTCGGAAGTCCTTTATCTGAGCCTCTGGACCTTTGAACAGCAGTGGTTTAATTTTATTTTCTGTGGAAATGTGTTTATTTTTCAATGGAACGCTTCAAATCTCTCCCCCGTCCAAAAACACGGAAATGGATCAGCTGTGGGCTCTGAGCTCTGAGCGGAGAGTTTGGCCACGCCCCCACCCTCTACTATTGGCCATCTCTTTTCTCCTCATTTGCATTCAAGCAACAACGCCCAGAATAAAGAGTTTGAGAGAGATATTTATGACTCTTTCTCATCTTATCTCTGTTTCTCATGCACTGAGTGTTGATTTTGAAGAAGGATTAATTTACAGTATTAGGGAACCATTAAGGAGCCATATAAAAGCATCAAGAAGTACCATGTCATGGGATCTTTAATTATTATTTTTTTAGTTTATAGTTTGTTTTTATTTTTATTTTATTTTCTGTATTGAACAACAGTGATATCATGGAACTATTACTATTTCCAGCAGTGTGGACACAGCCTTACCTTGGCCAAGGTTTCATGAAGGCCAAATGAAGAATAATTAATTACTCATTTGGTTGGGATCCCACGGGCCATGCTGTGTTTCTCTGTTGCTGAGATTAACCAGTATGTTTTCCCCTGCTGACCAGAGAGAAGTCCCCCAAAAGTGATTATCCTTGTCCAGCGGTGACAAAGGCAGCGTGCCAAGCCAGTCGCATTGTGGTCAGATTTAATGAGTGTTCCTGGCCACTCTGGTGCTATTATAAAGGGATTGGAAAAATTGAATAACAAGGCACTTAATTTAATTGATTTTTAAAATAGTATGGCCCTTGCAGGTATGCTGCCTCTCAGCTGCTGTGTCACCGTCCTGAGTGATGCTATCAGTTAGCTAATTAACTCCAGTTTTCACGGGAGCAGCTTGGCAACGCTTATTCTTTAAGTTAGTGACCTTTGCTGTACATGCTAGGATCTTTGTTTCAGACCAAGTAGAAATACTTAAATTATTAAAATACAATGTTTTCATCATTGTATTTACTTAGTTGTTATGGGTTTTTGATCTTCCTCCAGTGTGTTACTTTGGGTTTCCAGTTTTCAGGGTATGCATGTTTTGGTAAAGAGCTCTCTGTTCTTTTTTTTCTCTTTTCCCTTTTTCATTTAGTAGAGATTAATGTGTTCAGTGGACTGGATTGCAATTGGTTTATGTGCTCTAATAAAAGAGAGATAGATGGGCTATGGCTGTGGTCCTCTACTGAAAATAACTACCGGTATTCCTTAAGTCCAATGAGGGTATACCGTCTGCTTGTCTTGATTACAGATTTTGCTACTTTGCCTAAAATGTTCCACAGTATGACATAATATCATTGAAGATAAACCACTAGACAAAGTTACAGGTCATATTTGCAGAGAGGCGACTCAGTAATTCATTTTTTTAAAGGTAAGCAACAAAACTCCTGTAATTGAATAAATACAAGAAAGATAAGTTTAAAGTCCAACTGAGGAGCCAACATTTTAAGCAAAGCAATATCATATCAATGAATACAGGCAGACGCCCCAACAGAAAAATTTACCCAATGTACCTTTATAAAAAATAAAAAAAAAATTGGCTGCTTATAAAGTAATATTAAAAGTAGAAAAAATTATTATCGCCCAGCCTTAGACCACAACATTTCTCTGTCTGTGTTATGGTTTTATCTGCTGGTTGTGGCTCATCTCATCACGGCTTTCATGCTAATTCAATTAAAGGGCTTCTGAAAGCTTGTCTCTCAACTCTCTTATTTTGTAGCAGGCTTTGAGCATGGAGTTATCATTTCAAGTGGCTTTCCTATCTGCTCTATCTTCTGTATATACTAGATGAGTTTCCTGACTCTTATCTCTGCTGATGTTTCCAGGGAGATCCGGGAGTACGCTAATGGCTCTGTGTGTGTGGAGTGCGACGCCCAGTGTGAGAGAGTAGAGGATGACTCTTTGACCTGCAACGGGCCGGTAAGTCTACATGAAGAAGTTTTTTTATATATAGTCCATGTTTTATAAGTTATGGTCCTTTCCTACATTTGAATCGTATGGTTTTATAATGAATCCAGTCATACAAATGTGCCGTGAATAGCTAAACAATGTATGCCTGTCCTTAACTTTTATGTATCCCACTATTTAACCTGTATGTATCCATGTAGGTTGATTGAGAAACAATTCTCATTTATAATCATGACCTGGTAATTAAAACTGAGAAAAGTGCATTATTATTGTATTATATATTAAAGGTCCCATGGCATGAAATTTTCACTTTCTGAGGTTTTTGAACATTAATGTGAGCTCCCCTACCCTGTTTAGGCCCCCCCCCCCCATGGTTAAAAGTTGCGAAATGTCTAAACTGAGCATTTGCGATCCTTTTCTGCGTTACAAAAAATTGGAGCTCAAACGGGCGAGTTTGAACAAGGCACCTGATTGACGTCAGATCGAAAAAAGAAATGCAAATGCAGTTCCACCCCCGTCTGTGTCTGTACTCAGCTTCTCTGTAAATCACTCCCAGAGAGTTTGGACTGCGAATGCGCTAGGCAATGCGAAATGCGTTTTTTTATTTGCCTGGAGGCATGTCCGAGTGTTTTTAGGCTCGGAAGTCCTTTATCTGAGCCTCTGGACCTTTGAACAGCAGTGGTTTAATTTTATTTTATGTGGAAATGTGTTTATTTTTCAATGGAACGCTTCAAATCTCTCCCTCGTGCAAAAACACGGAAATGGATCAGAGGGCACAGCTGACAGCAGAGAGCGGAGAGTTTGGCCACGCCCCCACCCTCTACTATTGGCCAGCTCTTTTCTCCTCATTTGCATTCAAGCAACAGCGCCCATTATGACCTGTTCTGAGGGAGAAAAAATACTCTTTCTCATCTTATCTCTGTTTCTCATGCACTGAGTGTTGATTTTGAAGAAGGATTCATTTACAGTATTAGGGAACCATTAAGGAGCCATATAAAAGCATCAAGAAGTACCATGTCATGGGATCTTTAAATATTCAATACATTTATATTAAATATTAAATAAATAAATACATTAAGGAACAATAATTACACACCATGACATTTTTCTCTTTAGGTCCAAATGTTGACCTAAAGAGAAAAATGTCACATGTTGATCTGTAATGCATGTTCTTAGAGGTAGAATGTCTCACAGTATGGCATTAGTCTTATATTTATTTAATCAGGTGTTTATAACACTAAAAGATACCTTCAAAAATTGTCACTGTGAGTGAACTTGACTCTTCGCAGATCTGATGTGTAAAGGCCGCCACACACTAGAATTTTTTTTGTCTAAAACGATTTTTAAATGTGCAACAAAAAGCGCACACACAGGGTGGGGCGGCCTTTACTTGGTTTGTCGGCATCATCTGCTTGTATCCATGGAAATTGATGAGTTTGATGTCATACTGTGGAACCTACCAGGCAAAGCAATAACATCACCATAGAGAGAAGCAGGTGGTGGACCCTTATAAAGCTCTCCTCTTAAAGGGTCCATACGCAATTTTCTGATCTCTGTTATTATGTTGTTTCCTCATCACAAATATACCTGGAGTTGTGTTTTGTTTCATTCACACATGCTACGCATGCAACAATTTAACGAGTTAATGAGTTTTTAAACGTAAAAAAAAGGGCACACCACAGACACGAGGAGAATCTTATGAAACATAAAATCTCCAATCACAAAGACGGCAGCAGGATATGGCTGCGTAACAGGCTATAAAGTTGTGAGTGTGATCGCGTCTGCTGTTTTCTGTCTACAGTAAACTCGCTTTGAGACTCTTAAGTGTTCAAAAGATCAGAGCACTGCACTTCTAGTTTAGATACAAGTCAAAACTGTGTTATTATGTGTGAAATGTGGTTCAATACATGATTTTTAAAGCATAAAAGATTGGCTATAAAGTACACAGGAAGTAGAGTCACTATCGCTAATCACTATCATTAAAACTATCGGGCTAATTCACCCTGATCCGTGCGCTGTGTGGATGTAAACAGACACGTGAGAAACTACTCTTGTGCTGTTTTGTGGACTGGATGTCCTTTTTTGTGGAGGACAATTTCTATGGATAATGTGGATGAGATGCTGCACTTTCAATTTACCACTTTACGAGAGGTGAGTATTAAAGCCTTCTCATTATTTTCGCTATATCCTGAGTTTGTATGCTGCGCCTTTGTGTCCATCACTCCTCTGCCTCAACTCATTGTTTTATTGGTCTGTTACTGTAGCGTTGCTGATGTTTGGTGGTTACGATCTGACAGAGCAGCTCAGAGTCTCACTGACCCCACACACATGAGGCAATGTCAAAATCGCACACAATGATCAAAGTTGGGTCACACCTCCCCGAACTTGGGGAGAAGAAATCACAGCCAAAATCAGACAAATTCTCTATAATCTTAAAGCTCGTGTTTGCTCCACATTAATCAGACCCTGCTGTAACCTTTGCCTGTGGTCCACTATGATGATGAGCATTATTCAAAGTTGAGACACATCTTTCAGCCCTGATATTGATTATAGCTCTGTCTGAACCAGAGGTTAAACCGACTGATCGATGTCTGCGTTTGTACTTTTTGTTCAGATGGAGGCAGGTTTAAAATGATTGTGCACTTCAGTTTTATAAAAGAGAAAAAGCTATGTGACCTTTTACACTCTTATTGTGTGTATAGACATTCAGAAGCACAACTTCTTACTTACTATAGGATAGAGATGTACAGATTTAATTGTTGGGCATTGTATCAGTGACTTATAGTGTCTTAGTTTTAGTACATTATTTATTTTTGTGCATAAATATTGATGTGATGACTTAAACCTAGATTAAAGGCCACCACACACTACAGGATTTTTCAGTCTTAAGCGATTTTTAAACGTGCAATACAAAATGCACACCACAGACACAAGGAGAATCTTATGAAATGTTAAATCTCCGATCGCAAAGACTGCAGTGGGATATGGCTGTAACTTTTAAATAAAGTTAAGAATGCAGCTACAATCAGAGCGCTGCAGTTCTAGTTTGGATACAAGTCAACACTCTACTATTATTATTTGTGAAATGTGGTGCAGTACTTCGCAAACATGATTTTAAATGCACAGAATGTTAGCGATAAAATAAACAGGAAGTACAGTCCCTATCGCTACTCTGCAGCTTCACCCCTATCCGAGCGCTGTATGGATGTAAACAGACACATGCGAGGAGCTACTCTCGCCTTCTTAATTTAAAAGAACGCTTGAAACTGGATTAAAAGAGCTGTTTGTGGACTGGTGTCATTATTTGCGGAGGACAATTTCTATGGATAATACGGATGAGAAGCTGCAGTTTAAATTTACAACTTTAAGAGAGGTGAGTAGTTATTTTCATTATTTCCTTTGATTATATGTTGCGTCTCTTTGCCCATCACTCCGTCTGAGTCTGAAGCTTTGTTTTATTGGCTGTTACCGTAGCGTTGCTGATGTTTGGTGGTTATTATCTGACAGAGCAGCTCAGAGTCACACTGAAACCACACATGAGGAGTGCAGTAGTTCACATAGCACAATATATTATAATAACAAAGAGTAAAAATATAAATGTAATGGATTCAAATTAAGTAGCAAACATAACATGAGACTGGTGTCAAAATAAGGCATAATTACCATATTTTTCAGACTATAAGTTGCATTTTTGGGGGGAAATTTATTTTAACTATAAACTATAACTATAAAATAAATAACATACCGTAACAAGTTTTTAAAATTTTAATATATAACCTCTGGAGTATAAGTCGTAGGGCCACCCAAACCATGAAAAATACGGTATATGCATGTATAAAATATAAAATAAAGTAATACAAATATATCTCTCAGGTATATACAAAAGGTCGTAAGAAAAAAAACAGTGCAAAGATGAAATAGTGATTGACAGAGCAAAAATTGACATGGATCCTACTAGAGTGATTGACATGATAGATGGTTATCTGGTACATATGGGTGAGTTGTTGTACAGTTGTATGGAGTATGGTATGAATGAAGTCCTGTATCTCTCACTGTTTGAGCGGAGCTGGAGGAGCCTGTTGGAGAATGAGCTCCTCTGTCCTTCTATAGTCTGGTGCAGTGGGTGAGCAGGAGTGTCCATGATGGAGAGTAAAGGTCTCCAGCTCACAGCCGATCACGTGACCAGCTTTAAGTTATTTTACCTCTTCTGCCTTGTTAAAAAAAAAAAAAAAAATGGAGCTTCATCTTGAAATATCTAATCCAACATCATTATATAAATAATAGTTAAAATAGTCTTTTACCTTCTCTGCTCACAACCTAATCTATTGTTGAAATGCTGTATAGGAATGCACTGAAAACTCCTCTTCTCTTTAACAGTCCTTCGGTGTGTATTCATGTCCCAGAGTAACCTTTGTGGACTTGTTGTAAACGTCACACAAACATCACAGGAATCACAAATGGATTACCACAGTCCTGTTATTGCTCTGGAGCCCATAGCAATTACATTAGAGCTTACACAGTGTGATTTGATAGGCCCAATGTGAGGACACATGGCACGCTTATATATGACAATGAAATGAATAACTATGGAATGTGTGTGCTAATGGGACCACATACGTTGTTGGCCTGCTATGTGTTCCACCCTGATCAACAAAAATGCATCCCATGGTGATTATGTAATATATATTGTTAAAGAAAATTGTATATAGTGCCTTTAACGAATTATCAAAGTGTTGTATTTTCCTTGTGTTGGTTCATCTCCTATTGTGAAACCATAGTATGGGACAAGGACAAAGACTGATTAACTGCTTAGACAAACAATCAAAGGCTGAACTTTGAGCAACTGCTGATTAGTGATGTATGTATGGTAAAGATGAACTTTGTTGAAACTGCTTGAACTGGGAATTTTCCGTGCCCATGTGATTTACAATAAAAGAAGCAGCGAGGAGGTATTCTTTGAGAAGGAGTGTGTGGCCTGGGAAGGAGGCCACACACTCTGCTGAACACATGCTACACCTCATTCTCCCTCATTACGAGTACAGTGGTCCCTCGCTCTATCGCAGTTCACTGTTCACGGCCTCGCTGTTTCGCAGATTTTTAAAAACATTTTTATAGTGTAACTTTTTTTTTTATAGTGTAACACATTGTGTTCTGCGTCCTGATTGGCTAAGAGACTGTAGACCTTTGCCGATGGATAGATGACAGGCAGGACCGGGACTAGACCAGGACAAGACCAGAACTAAGCCAGGTCTAGACCAGGTCTAAACCAGGTCTAAACCTGGACTGATCCTGGACTAAACCAGGACTAGACCAGGACTGGACCAGGTCTAGACCTGGACTAAACCAGGACTAGACCAGGTCTAAACCAGGATTAAATCAACCCGTGCTGCTCTTTGCTGGTTTCGTGCGGCTCTTGTGTTTGTTTGTGCGTGTTCGGTTTGTGGCTCGGGCTGCGAGGACGCGGTCCTGAGGGATGGGCATGGTCCGGGCGCCGTGGTTCGATCTCGTGCTCGCAGCCCCGGCCTTGCGCCAGTCGTGCTGCTCTGTCACGGATTTGACCACGCGCACTTCTCCAAGGGGTTGGTGCACGTCGCGTCCCGGGACATGGCAGTGCCGTTGGATGAGCCGCTCCCCTCAAGCGTCCGGTGGGGCTCCTGGCGGAGCCCCCACGCTTCACTATTAATACATTTTGTTGAAAATCTACGAAGGTTTGAGTGTTTAAACGAGAGAGAAATGTGACGAAACGTTAATTCCAGTGTTTTAAGGCGTTTACAGCCTTAAAACATGTATAATAATTGTAAAATATAAAGCTGTCCTCCTTCGCGGATTTCACTCATTACGGGTTATTTCTGGAACCTAACCCCCGCGATAAACGAGGGACCACTGTATATTACTGTCTGTCTACTGTCTGAGTCTGTTTTCTCATTTGCTCCATTTTGGTGATTTTTATTAGGAAAAATCCCTGACATATAATTTGATTTTTTTTTTTTATTCTTCATTGTTGCTTTTATAGTACAGTGGTACCTCACCTTACGAATGACCCAACAAACGAAAATTTCAAGTTACGAAACGCCTTCACGGTAAATTTTTGTCTCTAGATACGAAAGAAAATTCAATTTACGAAACACGAAATCTCAAAAATTCAAATAATGCGCGCTCAGCCACACACATACGCTTTTCTCAGACTGGATTTAAACTTTTCTCACATTTGTCTCTCGTTTAAACACTCAAACTTTCATAGATTTTCAACAAAATTATTAATAGTGTAGTGTGGGGGGAAGGGGGAGGGGGGAGAAGACTGCGCTCTGACACGTGTGATAGCGCAGCATGACCCGGCGCGGAGCTGACAGCAGGACTAGACCAAGGTCTAAACCTGGACTGGACCAGGACTAAACCAGGACTAAACCAGGACTAGACCAGGTGGATGCATGGGTCTCGTTCATGCGCTCAGACTGCGTGCAGTCCCCTCCTCACTGCTCCCCTCAGCCGTGACTCGAAACGAAACCAGGAAATAGACCGCACGCAGCGCTTTAATCCACCTGGTCTAGTCCTGGTTTAGTCCTAGTTTAGTCCAGGTTTAGTCCTGGTTTAATCCTGGTCCAGTCCAGGTTTAGACCTTGGTCTGCTGTCAGCTCCGCGCCGGGTCATGCGCGCCGGGTCATGCGCGCCGGGTCATCGGTATCACATGTGTCAGAGCGCAGTCTTCCCCCCCCCCTTTTCCCCCACACTCCACTGTTAATACATTTTGTTGAAAATCTAGAACGTTTGAGTGTTTAAACGAGAGACAAATGTGAGAAACACGCAGAACACAATGTTACACTATAAAAAAAGTTACACTATAAAAAAAAACTTGGATCGGGGCCTTGGAACGAATCAGGCTTTTTCCATTGAAATAGCTACTCAACTTACGAATTTTTCACGTTACGAAACCACTTCTGGAACGAATTTCGTAAGGTGAGGTACCACTGTACTAAACAAATTGTCCTACTGTGAGTGGGGCTGTTTGTTTTCATGGAAATGCTGTTCTTTTGGCAAAAATATTCCACAGTATAACTCATCTAGCTCATCTAGGTCCTGACCAAGCCGAAGCAAGAAGATCATGGAGATGGTCCCGGGCGCAGTAATGTGCTGCCCACTGCTCCTAATAACAGGATGGGTCAAATGCAGAACTGGAATTTCTCCACTGTGGGACTAATAAAGGCATAGCTTTCCTATTTCAGTGGAATCATGGAGGTGATATGCTACGGTGTTGCTCTCAAGATGTATTTTTTTCCAGTTACGAGTTTGCTACATGCTTGTATCTATAGAGATGTTATTACTTTGCCTGAAATGTTTCACAGCATGCAGTAAACTTATTTATCGCTATGGAGATAGCAGAGAGAGGCATCCCTGCTCACAGTTTTTCAAGGCAATAAAAATACCTTATTGTAAAAATGCAACATGTTTCTGTTTTTTTAATGTAATGCCATATTGTGGAATGTTTAAGACAAGCACTAATATCTCCAAGGTGACAAGCAGGTGACAGACCCCTTACAGAAAAGTTACATAGTGCCTCTTTAAATGAAATTCCTGCCTTCTGGGTGACCGTAAGTCAAAAGTTGAGAGTTACGAAGTTGTATATACAATATTATTTTAAAAAATGCAAATATATCAGCACACGAGCAAACAGAAATCCTTTATCATGCTGAGATAACCACTTTAAATTTACAGCAGGGGTCTTTGCTTGAGATATGGTGCATTCACTCGTCTTTTAATAATTTGGTCATTCCTACAAACACAAACGCTGCCTGTTCACAATGACACATGGTGGAGTCTGGTGATGGTGTAATCTGGTGATGGTGTAGTCTGGTGATGGTGTAGTCTGATGGGGAGGTGTAGTCTGGTGGTGGTGTAGTCTGATGGGGAGGTGTAGTCTGGTGGTGGTGTAGTCTGATGATCAGGTAGTCTGGTGATGTGTAGTCTGATGATGGTGTAGTCTGGTGATGGTGTAGTCTGGTGATGGTGTAGTCTGGTGATAGTGTAGTCTGGTGCTGGTGTAGTCTGATGGGGAGGTGTATTCTGGTGGTGGTGTAGTCTGATGATGGTGTAGTCTGGTGGTGGTGTAGTCTGATGATGGTGTAGTCTGGTGATGGTGTAGTCTGGTGATGGTTTAGTCTGGTGATGGTGTAGTCTGGTGATGGTGTAGTCTGGTGATGGCGTTTAGTCTAGTGATGGTGTAGTCCGATGGGGAGGTGTAGTCTGGTGGTGGTGTAGTCTGATGATGGTGTAGTCTGGTGATGGGGTAGTCTGGTGATGGTGTAATCTGGTGATCGTGTAGTCTGGTGATGGCGTTTAGTCTGGTGATGGTGTAGTCCGATGGGGAGGTGTAGTCTGATGGTGGTGTAGTCTGATGATGGTGTAGTCTGATGATGGTGTAGCCTGGTGATGGTTTAGTCTGGTGATGGTGTAGTCTGGTGATGGTGTAGTCTGGTGATGGTTTAGTCTGGTGATGGTGTAGTTTGGTGATGGTGTAGTCTGGTGATGGTGTAGTCTGATGGGGAGGTGTAGTCTGGTGGTGGTGTAGTCTGATGGGGATGGTGTAGTCTGGTGGTGGTGTAGTCTGATGATCAGGTAGTCTGGTGATGGTGTAGTCTGATGATGGTGTAGTCTGGTGATGGTGTAGTCTGGTGATGGTGTAGTCTGGTGATAGTGTAGTCTGGTGCTGGTGTAGTCTGATGGGGAGGTGTATTCTGGTGGTGGTGTAGTCTGATGATGGTGTAGTCTGGTGGTGGTGTAGTCTGATGATGGTGTAGTCTGGTGATGGTGTAGTCTGGTGATGGTTTAGTCTGGTGATGGTGTAGTCTGGTGATGGTGTAGTCTGGTGATGGCGTTTAGTCTGGTGATGGTGTAGTCCGATGGGGAGGTGTAGTCTGGTGGTGGTGTAGTCTGATGATGGTGTAGTCTGGTGATGGGGTAGTCTGGTGATGGTGTAATCTGGTGATCGTGTAGTCTGGTGATGGCGTTTAGTCTGGTGATGGTGTAGTCCGATGGGGATGGTGTAGTCTGGTGGTGGTGTAGTCTGATGATGGTGTAGTCTGATGATGGTGTAGTCTGGTGATGGTTTAGTCTGGTGATGGTGTAGTCTGGTGATGGTGTAGTCTGGTGATGGTTTAGTCTGGTGATGGTGTAGTTTGGTGATGGTGTAGTCTGGTGATGGTGTAATCTGGTGATGGTGTAGTCTGGTGATGGCGTTTAGTCTGGTGATGGTGTAGTCCGATGGGGATGGTGTAGTCTGGTGGTGGTGTAGTCTGGTGATGGTGTAGTCTGGTGATGGGGTAGTCTGGTGATGGGGTTTAGTCTGGTGGTGGTGTAGTCTGATGATGGTGTAGTCTGATAGTCTGGTGATGGTGTAGTCTGGTGATGGTGTATTCTGGGGTGTTGGGGTAGTCTGGTGATGGGGTTTAGTCTGGTGATGGTGTATTCTGGTGATGGTGTAGTCTGGTGAGGAGGTGTATTCTGGTGATGGTGTAGTCTGGTGATGGTGTAGTCTGAGGATGGGGTAGTCTGATGATGGGGTAGTCTGGTAATGGTGTATTCTGGTGATGGTGTAGTCTGGTGATGGTGTATTCTGGTGATGGTGTATACTGGTGATGGTGTATTCTGGTGATTGTGTAGTCTGGTGATGGTGTATTCTGGTAAAGGTGTATTCTGGTAATGGTGTATTCTGGTGATGGTGTAGTCTGGTGATGGTGTAGTCTGGTGATGGTGTATTCTGGTGATGGTGTAGTCTGGTGATGGTGTAGTCTGGTGAGGTATGATTACTGGTCACACACACAGAGAACAATAAAGGGTGAGGTGACTTTTTTTAAAAGTGCCAGGCTCAACAGAGCCGCCCCTAACAGAAGTGAGAATTTCAATTTGCATAATTACACTGAGCTGATGCATTATACTATGCACAACATGAACACTGTTGAATACTCATGGGGTAAGAAGAAGTAGTAGTAATAGTAGTAGTAGCAGTAGTAGCAGTAGTAGTAGTAGCAGTAGTTACAGTAGTAGTAGTAGTAGTAGTAGTAGCAGCAGTAGCAGTAACACTACCTTAAACTGTTTACTTCCAACTGTTTTGATGAGATTATTGAACACACAAAACACATACATATTCATAATGTGTAAAATACATATTCATAATGTTGTTGGATAAATCGCTGTGAGTACTTTGGAGTTTAAAAAGATTGTCTCAGTCAATATAGTGACTGTTTTACACGTCTTTTGCTGTCTGCTCACTGTCCTTCAGATAAACTGTATCTTTGTGTGCCCATTCAAACACATTTGTAATAATGTGTACAAATGTGTTTGTCAATGAGCATCCTGTTAACATAGCCCCTTCCTCTCCTCCTCCTCTCCTCCTCTCTCACCTCTCCTCTTTCCTCTTCCTCTCTCCTCCCCTCCTCTTCCTCTCTTATATTAGCTCCATAAATCCAGTGCTGGGCGAATTGTTGTGGTCATTGTGTATGCTTTGAGCTATGGTTATTATGGATTACTCCATTCGTGTTGCTTTATGTGTCTCGTCTGTATGCGCCCTCCTTGTCTTTCCCTCCCTCTCTTCCCCTCTCTCTTACTCAAACTCTTTCTCTCTCTCGTTTGCATTCACACTCATATCTTGTCATGCACAACTCTGTAAAATCCTAACTTCTCCCTGTCCTCCATCTTCCCTTGCACTCCTCTGAATCACCCCAGTGCCCTGTTCAATTTTCTTATGTGATATTAATGCACTATGTCCAAGTCCAAGTCTGATTCATTCAAAATGGGACACTCTTTCATCATAGGTGGCCACTCACTTTATCGCTAGAATTGAATGCAACTTACTCTGTACCTTGGTAAATACAATAACAAAATGCAACGTTAATTTGGTTTGGTGTATGCTCAACATGTTAATATCACAGAAGTAGTTACATGGGTCATTCCAGAATTGGAGGACATTTGGGCTTTAAAAGTCTTGAAAAATAAACCTTCACTTTTCTGATTTTCTGCTACATATTTATGAATAATAGGTAATAAACTATCAAATGATTAGCTCAGCTTACGGATCAATGGTACAATTCTTATTACATGATTTATTTGGTGGAGTAATCCTGTTACTCTAATCACAGTAACAGGGTTGTAGGTAACAGGGTTGCAAATCCGCACTAATGTTCGCTTTATCTCCGGAGTAGAAGCTAGCTGTTTAGCTAGCTGTTACTGCTAATCAAGAGAAAAAACTTATTTATGCAAATAAATAAAGGGAAAAAATTGTCTTATTCTGATCATTTGCATAATAGGGTTGCATGAGGTAGAGGGAGACATTCAATCAAGGCTAACTATGTTATAAAAATTTGAAAAATAGAAGAGAAGACAAACTGTTTGATGATGTCAAGTCCAGGGGGTCATGTGGTTCTGCTTTCTTCTTCTTCTACCAGGCTAAAAATGTTCTGGTAACAGGGTTGCGTGCCTGTTGTGGGACACATGTTCCATGAATAATAATTATTATTTGAAATATTATGTCTATTAAAACAAATGAGATGACAATGAAACAAATAATACAAAAAAATAAATGTAAATTACATTTTAACAGTTTTATTTGAGATTCAATTTGGTCATTAGAGTGGTGGGACAAGAGGAAAATGGCATTTAAAAACTATTTTCAAGCACTATTTTCTCTTAGATTTTTTAGATTTGATCTCAGGACAAGTAAATTCATTCAGAAACTGTATGTTTTAGTATTTTGTATGTGGATTATTTAATATTTGATGGGTGGGATGTAAAATGTCCCTCAATTCTGGAATGACCGACATAATTAAGTATTTTATTGCAAAATGAGTACAAATGTGTGATTATGATAGCTGATAGCACAATGTTTTTTGTTTTTTTTAAATACACAGGAGATAATTAGACTTGAAAATTAGACAGACTTAGACTTTGACTTAGACAAACTTTATTGAGCCACAAGTTAAATTGTTTTGGGTACGGTAGCTCACTCATCAAATATAATATATAATATGTAACAGAGGGTAAAAAGAAAAAAATAGATGGAATAGCAACCAAAGAGCAATAGACCAGTGTCAGATGAGACATAATTATAAAAAGAAAAATAATGATAATAAATGTATGTGTACAAATCAGATTTAAATAGAAAAGTAGTAATTACAGTTACAGTGGTATAATGGTAGCAAACTGAAGTAGTAGTATAAGCACTTTTTGTTGCATGGAAATGTACATTGAACTTATCTATCTCCATGGAAACAAGCAAGTGGTTACAAATCAGATCTGTAGAGAGGTGACCCGCTCACAATAAAAGTGTTTCTTAACAAAGCTTCATACTTTTTAGCACCATCACGAGAAAAGTTACATAGCGCACCTTTAAATTCAGATTTTTTTAATAATAACAAATTAGAATCTTTTTTATGTCTCTATTCTCCACAGTGAAATGCAGTGTATATACTTGGCAAATGTACTGAAAGAGGTTTAAGACTTTTATTTCTTTAAACTGGTGTTCTACTGTTAACTCCATGAAAACCAGCCCTATATTTTGTGTGTTGTGTTTCCACAGGGCCCAGAGCATTGCATAAAGTGCCTTCACTTCAAAGACGGACCAAACTGTGTGGAGAAGTGTCCGGACGGGCTGCAGGGCACCAACAGCTTCATTTTTAAGTACGCCGAGGCCAACAACGAATGCCACCCCTGCCACGCCAACTGCACCCAGGGGTAAGAGCACCCGCTGCAAGCTTCAAATACAGCTCTGGAAAAAAATAAGAGACCACTGCAAAATTATCCGTTTTTTACGGAAGTCGACAGAGGCCATATTCATAAGCAATAGTTTTTCTTCCTTGTTATCCCGAGATAACGAGATAATTAATTTGTGATCTCGAGAAAACAAACAGTTATTTTGAGATCTCAAGAAAACAAAACGATTATTCCGTGATCTCGAGAAAAGAACTGAAATGTCTACCACCACGATGTGACAGGCTGACTTCAGGGCTATTTCTCATTCTGAATAGACGCCTTTTTGGTCATTAGAATGTCTGGAATAATAATCGATCAGCTGATAAGGCAATATTTTGATCAGGGGTTGACATGGGGGAGATTGCATTACGTCTTTTAATTCGGGATCATTTCAAGATTAGTCCACGGCACCTCCGCAGAAGACTGGCCCGGCTTCGTCTTAACCAATGCAGATACAGTGATCGTTTTCTCAAGATCACTGAATAACTGTTTGTTTCCTCGAGATCTCGAAATATCAGTTTTATTTTCTCGAGATCACAAATTAATTGTGTCGTTTTCTCGAGATCTCGAGTTAATTTTCTCGTTATTAAGGTGGAAAATAATCATTACGAACATGGCCTCTGTCGACTTCTGTTGTTTTTCTGATTTTACTACTTATAGATTCAAGATTCAAGATTGTTTATTTGTCATATGCAGGATCAACTCAACATCAACAATGCAATGAAATGCTTAGGATCAGAAGAACCGCTGACTCGCTAAGATAGAAGTACTAATAGCATGCAATAATAGTACATGGTAAAAAAGTGTTGCAAATAGTGCAGGGGAAAAGGTAAACAATATGATAAAAAGAATATGTAATAATAAAATACAAAGGTACAGGTAGGATTAAATAAGGTGTAAGTAGAGTATTTCTAACATACATGAACACAGTCAGTGGCTCCCTCTTTTCTGCATCACTCGAGGAAAAACAAGTAGTAATAGTAGTAATAATTTAGCTCCATAACATTCTTCTTTATAAAAGAAAAATAGTAGAGTATTTCACAGATTGCACATAATATAGTATAGTATATTGGGTAAAATAGTAAACATTTTTGTTTGAGTCTATAAACTACTGACAAGATTTCCCCCACATTCCAAATAAAAATATTATCATTTAGAGCATTTATTTGCAGAAAATGACAAATGGTCAAAATAACAAAAAAGATACATGTTTTCAGACCTCAAACAATGCAAAGAAATAAGATCAAATTCATTTTAAAACAACATAATACTAATTTTTACACTTAAGAAGAGTTCAGAAATCAATATTTGGTGCAATAACCCTTATTTTTAATCACAGCTTTCATGCGTCTTGGCATGCTCTCCACAAGTCTTTCACATTGTTCTTGGGTGATAAAAGGAGAAGTTCAATTTGTCAACTGGACAAAGTTTGTTTGGTTGAAAACGTTTCGCCGCTCATCCGAGAGGCTTCGTCAGCTCTGGCCCTCATGCTGGTTAGACCCTGTTTATATCTAGCTGCAAGGGTGGAGCTAACTACCCTGAACAAAGCTCTGAACCTTGAAATACCTTGAAATACAAAGAGACAGATTAGTTGATAGTTTCAGAGCTATTTCAGTGTAGTGAGCGCCGCCTAGGGCTTATAGATATGCTAATACCAGACGCCAGAGGAATTTGTAAAACAAAAGAGAGTAGCTGGGATAGGTTCAGAGCTTTGTTCAGGGTAGGTAGCTCCTCCCTTACAGCTAGATATAGGGTCTAACAGGGTCTACAGGGTCTACAGGGATAACAGGGTCTAACCAGCATGAGGGCCAGAGCTGAC